>CP141131.1:44426082-45026082 GCA_035236585.1 Warburgia ugandensis
TAGCTTCATACTTGGGAAGTTGTCTTACCATTTCATTCTTTTGTATCTTCTTACTTAGATCCAAGATTATTTTCCCTTGAAGTGACAGCTAAGGGAAAGTCACCATGAATCTATTCTTTTCCTCGTTTTTCATTGCACTTGATCTCCTTTGGTTTCATTGATATCCTTCTTGCTTTCCTTAGTGTTCCTCAAGCTTTGCCTTTACTTTATAATGGATTTTCTCTTGATCTTAATACATGTTTTCTTAGGATTGAGGTTAGATGATTGAAGAAGGTTAAGAGTGTATTTTTGGGTTGTTTAGGAGCAAGTAGTATTCGTTGTAATAGAACACAAATTTCAGATTTGGATTACATGTATGTCCGTACTATATTGATGGATTTCATTGTGACTCAAGGAAGTTATTTGGAATTTTTGGCTCATGCTTATTTCCAATAGTTAATGATCTTAATTCTTGAATGTTTGATTACATTAGAAGTGCTTAATTAGATGCTTTCCATGTCCCATTACTTGATGATCAAATAATATGCTGCTGGAATTTTTTGGATGGATTGTTTATCTTTAATTTTCAGCACTGAAAAATTCATGTTTTCTTGATTTTTCTAGGACCCAATTGGAGTGTTAGATTACTTAGTCAATGATTGAGTTAGATTGCATATTGTAGGTTTTTAATTTAATTAATTATACTCATTCCTACCCCATGAATCATGCATACCATTCCATGGTTACACACATGATACTTGGGTAATTCTCTTTTGATTGCTTTATTAGTGATTTTTTTTCCTTTAGTTTTCTTGTTTAGCTGTAGTTTAGTTGAGATTCCATTGTTTACAAGTTTGTATCTTAGTTAGTTTCTAATTCTTAGTTTAGGAAAGTAATTAATTTGTTTCCTTAAAATAGTTGCGAATTTTCATGTTTAGAAAGTTTGATTTAGGAAAGTTAATCAATTTCAATTTTAGGAAGTTTTCAAATTCAAAAATTTTTTTATTCTAGAAAGTTTTTAATTTAGGAAAGATTTATTTTTAGAAAGTGTGTATTTAAATTAGCATGTTTTAGTTTTATCAAAATTCCATCTTTCATGTGTTAATCTTCCATTTGTAGTTTAGGAAAAAGATCTCCTCAATTTGGCCAAGTTAGATAATTTAAATAAGGACCACTAACATCACATCCATTTGATTCCTTATGGGATTGTCCTTCTTGTGCGAATTATTATAACAGACATGTGTGCTTTGCACGTTAGGACTTAAAAACAACAACAGCTATTGTCTTTCCTTCCATAATATACACACATACCTCTTATCCACCATTCTCTTCCACACATCTTGTTCATTTCTTCTTCTATTTTTCCTTTCTCTTTGAGATTTAATAATATAGAGACAGGAGACCTTCTATGGAAGCCAAGGATTCTTTTCAATTCCTATTACTTTCGGCTATGGCATGTTGGGTTAAGGAGATTAGAAATCATGGTTGCAAAGTTGTGTACATTGGGTTGGATAAAAGTGTAAAAGCACTTGTTGAGTGACATAATGTAACAACCCCAAAAAATTTCTATTACAAGACTTGGGTATGAGTATTCAAGGAGGATAATTTTTTATGGAATTAAAATTAGGAATTAATACATAGGATTTTAGTCAGACAATGGGATTTAATGACCTCAAGAACACTAAAAATGGAGTCCGAATGAGAAAGTTATGGGATTTTGAAGTTAGGGGTATTTTGGTAATTAAAGTTTAAAAAACTTAGAATTTGGATTTGAAGCTATCAAATTTGGATTATACACATCGATATGAATTCAACGACACTAAGTTTTCTAAAATTGGAGTTCAGACAAATAAGTTGTGATTTTTCTCATGAGGGGTATTTTTGTAATTTCACCATGTATGCCCCATGTGCATCAGGAAAACCATCATAAGAAGTAGTCACTTTTTTACTGTAATCATGATGTTCAAAATGGTAAAAACACCATTATTAAACTTTTAAAATAAATAAATAATAAATGATTAATAATAATAAATTAAATTTATTTAAAGGAGGGGCCAAGTTTGATACTAGCACCCCCTCCCACTTAAACTTGAAAAGAATAGTCATTATGTCTGTTCCCAAACCTGATAGCCAAGGAAACCCAATTGGGAGTGGGGAGAAGAAGAGAAAGAGGAGGAGGAGGAGGAGGGAAGGAGAGATGGGGAAGCTACTTGATGGGAAAACCCAGATCACGGTGCGAAGGGCTGATTTATAGTCATCGGAGAAAAGGAGTTCACCGGCAACAATGGCGAATCCAATTGGGAATCCTACCATCCAATCAATCCCCCATGATCCTAGGAGCAAAAACCCCTTGATTCCACCACCATCCGAGGAGGAACAACGAAGATTTGGTGGTGGAAAGTTGCCCACAGAAATAGTTGTCGAAAATCCCCAAAATGTGCCTTCTCCAACAACGATCGGAGATCATGGACACCCATAGAGGTGAGTTTTACACGTTTTCTCCCTTTCAACGTTCAATTTGTTTGTAGATTAGAAAACTAGGGTTTTTAACTGAAAGTGAACGATCCAACCCTAAAGGCTAGATTGAATGGTTGATCACGTCCCAAATTGAAGGACATGACCATTAGGAATGTTGATCAACTTGTTTAAGGTTCTGATCATCCGATCAGAGCTCAAGCAAGAGTGATTTGACCTTTGAACCCCAATCCATAGCTGATCCAATTGTTTATTTGTTAATCTAAGCTTAGTAATGTGTAGATCTATATCTGATATAGGTCAAATTTGATAGAATTTGTGATCTATTCTTGAAAATAGATCAGACAATTTAGACCGTCCAATCGGTCACTATGCAAACAGTGATTTTGTGATGTCTAATCGATGATTAGACACCACGGATGGGTTATGGAACACTAAATTAACTAGTATATGACAAAAATTATAAAAAATGGATAGAGATCAATCGAACCATCTTAGTTGTCTGATCTATTCTTATGTAAAACACTATCTAGAGACATTTGATTGATGATCAGATGTTACCAATAAATTTCTCATCTTCGAATTGATAGAATACGCCAAAATTTTATGATTTGAAGGTGAAACAGATTGGATGATCTAGACTGTCCAATCTGTCATTGTTCAAGTGGTAGATCTGTGATGTCTCATCGATGATCAGATGCCACAAATGAATTCTAAGATCCTAAATTAACTAGAATATTATTAGAATCCTAGAATTTGGTAAAAACTTGTCAAATAATTTTAACCGTCTAATCAAGCAGTGATGGAAGAGGAACCTATCAATGTCTGATCAATGATCAAATGCTAAAGACAGATTCCTGAACCTTAAATTGACTTATATATGACAAATTTTGGAAGTTGAATGGAAATTGATCAGATTATCTCAACTGTTCAATCATACATTATTGAGAAACATAGGAATCAAACCATAGAGAAGCTAAGTCAGACCACCGTAACCTATTGACTTGGATTTTTTATCTAGATCATTCATCAATGGGATGATTAGACCATTAGATCATAATTAAATCTAAACATCTATATGTATGTGATTGTATTAAAAACAAATTTTTTATGCATTGTATAGATTAAAGCACACACTATCGATTATGAAGAAGAAGGCGATTAAATATAGTAGAAACTGATGAACACGTCACATGAAGTAGGTGAAAATTTAAGAAAGCATGTCTAAATAGTAAGATTCATGTTCTAAACATGAACTTATTTCAGATTATGAATATTATAACATTGAAATGGTATAATTGTTATTGGATATGCTTTAAATTGTTAATGATGAAAATAAACTTAATTCAAATAATTTCATGTTTACAATTCATAATAAATGTGCAACTATTATCTGAAAAACATGATTATGACTTATACATCTTATATGTAAAATTGTGAAATTACGTTTATGGTACATGGGTACCATGTCATTATTTGTGGTGTATGAGTCTAGATTATAGCATGCATCCTTAGTGGATTATCACCTAGTAAGTGAGGATGTTATTCCTTTTATGAAATTTTTATAGGAAAATTGCCTGTTATTATTATTATTTTACATCCAGGCATGGAAGCCTAAGACTTTTGTTTTCAACAGGCATATGGCTAGGGATACTATTGTAGGAGAGTTATTAGGGTTTGGCCACCCGCTCTCCGAAATTTATGCTAATATGGATACCATGCTCTATGTGAGGCTACAATTCGAGTAGGGCAATTACGGGAAGGCACTACTATGAAAGTCCTATTTGCCCAAGTGGACAAGGACATGTTGTTTTTTGCTGCAATATCAGTGGAGTACCTATGCAAACATCCAGGCACGCCGTTATGGATTGGTGTTGCGATGCATAGTAGTCCTTGTATTTTGTGCACTATGGTGTTGATATGATAGCATTATGAGATGCCTTATATGACATAGCATGATTATATGCCTTATATTGTTTTACTAGCAGAGGCTGGAGGATTTTGGACCCCGTATAGTGAGGAGCATAAGTATTATATTGATATACCAGCTGAGGCTATATGATTATGAACCCCCCATGGTAAGGGGTATGATTAAGAGACCCAGTATAGTCTGGGAATGGAGCTTATGAGATTTATTGATTATATTCATAATTTTGTATGTCTTTTAACAATTTCAATATATGTGGATTAATTCTATATATATATATGATTAAGGGCATAGTTTTATAAAAGCTTTCATATGGGACAATGAATGGGTAGATCTGTTATGCAGAGTATGGTTCATGAACTTAGATTATTTTATTCAGATGATAAATGATAACTATAGATAATTGATTTATCAATGGATTATTGAAATATGGAGCATATTGTAAATTCCATTCAATATAATTGTTATGAAAATGAATATTCTGGTTAATGTGGAATAATTAATTCATATTTAAATTTAATATACTTCTTAACTTCGTTACCAAGCATAGCTTGCTGAAATATTGTAAATGATTTTTATGTTTACAATATCTTAGATATAGATAGATAGGAGAAGATGTACACAACAAGAGGAATTCAACAACCATACTTCTGTGATTAGGCATACATTTTATTAAAGCTTTTGTACTATGTAATTAGTTATTTGAACTGTGGCATTTGGATATTTAATATAAAATTTATAGAGGCTGTGTAAGTGAACCACTGGATGGGTCCTATTTTTAAGAAATGAATATCTATCTTCTAGAAAAACTATATGTGTGTGTGTGTGTGTGTGTGGTGTGATCATGAAAATGACATTTAGTTTACTGGAAAAATGAATTTCAAAGTAAAATCTTTTGTTGTTTTGAATTTTAAAAATTAGAGGCACCATCTTTTGAAAATAAACATGAAAGAATGTTTTAAAAACCCAGGTGTCACACATAATGAAGGACTCCTACATTGGACACTTCAAGGAAGTCTTGTTTGTTTATGTTCCTTCCTTTATATAATGTACTCATGATAATCAGTTTAGTTAATGAAAGAGTAGTTTGTTGATTTACTTTCCTTAATTGCTTTAAATTACATGCTTTACTTTCCTTGTTTATTTCCCTATTCTTAGTTTATTTACTTTAGTTTAGAATTCTTTCCTTTCTTTCAATGTTGGCTAGGTGAAAGTGTTATAATTTAGGTTTTAGTTGAATACATTAATCATAGAATCCTCATGGGACTAACTTGTATTTGCCAATTCTACACTTCAATACAACTGTGAACTTGTGGTAATTATCAAAGCACATCAGTAAGCCCTATGAGGATGCAATGGGACTCCCTTTATGAGATACCAGAGGGCACACAATAGTAAAGCTACCATGAGCATAGGTGTTCGTGAGATTTTATGATTTGATCTCATTTAGAATGTTATTGTGGCTAAAAAATTGAGTTGTAAAAGTACATGTGATGATGTACAACTATGTTAAATGGAGATAGTGATTCTACATGGGCATTTGAAATGGGCTTGTTGTTATTTCATTTTCAATATGCTTTGATTTATGAGTTTTATGATGTTATAGACCCATCAATAAGATTATCCGTATACTATAAATTATGATTTTACTCATTAATAGATCTTGTTTTATCTATACAAGCAAAAGCTTGTTGAGATATTATTCTATTTACAATATCTTACATTTGAAGAGTAAGAAACTGAAGGAAGATCAACTAGACAAGACATGGACTAAAGCTCACAACACTTGGAGTAGCTCAATGTGAGAAGCTATTGGAAGAAAATTTTATTTATTTATTATAAATTTTTATAGCTATTTACTGTAAAGCTATTGGATTATGAATTGCTGATGTGGGAACACTTTTCTTGTAAATTAATGTATGGTATGACTCAAATGTGAGTTGATTTTTATATGTGTAATTGACCCTTTGGCATTTTTGGAGCAATATTTTAAAAAGAAATGTGTTTTGAAAAAGGAATTATTAAATAAGGAATTCCTCACTTTGCAAAAATTATATTTTCCTTTTGTTAAATTGTCTTTTGAAAAACTAGGACATCACAAAAAATCTTAGAAGGAGAAGTTTCATAAATGTGCTTCTGGAAAGTTTTCAATATGCTAGATAGGACGTCATGATTTTAGTTCTTGAAAATGAAATGGTTATAAATATTTTAAGAATGTAATATTGGTTATAGTGATACCCTGACTATGTGTTTTAGATAGGGTAAAGTTCCTAGTGGGAACTATGCTAAGGGGTTGTCATGGGTTGGCCTCTTGGCCTTGGACCACCAAAGGGTGTAATTGGATTCAATGCTAAAATGTGATAATTTTCTTGACTGGTGTTGAGATCAAATAGGTGACTCATGGTACACTTTTGAGATAGGTCATGGGCCCCCTACGGATGCAGTCAAATTCCTTCTAGGATATCCACGGGCACACAATGTAGTGAGCTAGTCATGAGGATAGCGAGTCCCAGGAAATTTCTATTTTGAGTTTCTAGGGAGCTAGATTTATGGGTCTAAAACAAAGCTTGAGATGGTCATTAGACAAGTACTCATGACTAATTCGCAGATATACTTGCCAAGGTGCCAAAGTGCATGAGATATTTGTTGACAAAAGTTCCAATCTTTTGGTTTTACCAAGTTACTACCTTAAGATTTTAATAATTGTAATTTGCTTAACACATGGAAATGTGATTATCTGTTTATATAAATTTATGATATAGAAATGCTTGTGAATGCTTGTAAATGGATAGCATGGAACGACTAAGGCAAGATAGTCATACAACTTTACTGCTTTGGAAAACATGTTTTCAAAGCATGTGTGTAATAGATGTGCCATGGTTTTTTCATTTGTGGTCTAAGTTTATCTATTAGGTGCGATGTATACTCAACCTACAATAAACAAGCAGATTCATCATGAAAAGCCTAGAAGCAAGGATGGGAGGACCTTGTCCACATACAATGTTTTAAAAATATTTTTATTTCTAAGAATACTATTCATGTAATAAGGGACATGGGGCTAAATACTATTTATAATGATAAATACATTAGTAATGTGGTTTTGTGACTGATCCATCTTGTGCAACTATGTTTTTTTTTAGATTGCGATAGAACTCAAATGGCTTAGACATGGGCCTATTTTGAAAATGAAAAATATATTGAATGAAAAGCACTCAGGGTTTCTAGAGAGCAAATTTTCAAGGAAATAGATTTTTTGATCTTTTGTATTTCTAAATGTTATTTCAAAATAGGGATTGATCCTGCCTTGGGAAAATAGATTTTTGAGAAAGTCATGATTTAAAAAGTCAGGTAGCAATAATTGGTATCATGACCAAGTTATATCACTCACAACAATTAATAGATGGAAATTCAAGACTACTTAAAGAAATTAGAAACCTTTATTCCTAGTGTGTAGTTAGAGGAAATACTTATAAAGGATTTCACTATCTTGAAACAGGTGCTACCTAGGAGACAAATAGGAG
Source organism: Warburgia ugandensis (assembly GCA_035236585.1). Lineage (NCBI taxonomy): Eukaryota > Viridiplantae > Streptophyta > Magnoliopsida > Canellales > Canellaceae > Warburgia > Warburgia ugandensis. The sequence continues at coordinate 44,433,985 of CP141131.1, forward strand.
ACACCCTTGGGCTCTCTAACATACCTATAATTTTTCAAGTAGGAAAATGTAGTTGGAGATGTTATCCAGTAATTAGTTCAACAGGTGGGAAATTTTTGTAGAATCAAGCCCAAGAAGTGTTAGGCACTGGAGCAGTAGAACCAAGAGGAAATGCAAGTAGGCCTGAAACCTTGCTTGATCATTTTTAGAAGATGGCTCTAGCATTCTTTAGCTAGGATGAGCTAGAAGCAGCCATGAATCTTAGAAGTAGAGAAGATCATTAAGGACATGGAGCCTATAGAGGATAAGAAGGTGGGCATGGCTACCTTTGTAAGGATAGGTGGGGTCGTTTTCTAGTGGTAAATAGCTAAGCAAACTTGTTTTGAAGGTGTTGTGGCCATCCAGTGGGAAGAATTTAAGACAATAATATTTGACAAGCATTTCCCTCCCCTCATGAAGAGGAGGAAGGAGAAAGAATTCTTAAGCTTATAGTAACATGACATGATTGTCACTAGTACGAGAACAAATTTATTCAACATTTAATGTTTGCATCCAATGTATGTGCAAAGCCTAGTAGGCAATAGAAAAGTTCATCGATTGACTTACAACTGAATTGGGGAACAAAGTTTTGGGGTTTTGACCTATGACAGCGGTAGAGACAATGAAGATGGCCTCTTTAATCTAGCAAGTTTTTAAGAGAGCTAATGAACAAAGGAAAGAAAAAGAAGAAAATAAAAACTAACCTTTAGGGGAGGTTTAACATGAGAAAGAGGCCAATATAGCCTTCAGGGTATTAACCTTAACAGAAACACCAGATTAACAGCTGGGATAGAGCACTAGAGCCTTGATATTGCCCACAAAGCAAGAAACATCATTTGGGCAAACCTTGTACTGGACCAAGCTTCAAATGCTTTAGTAGTGAAGAGGTAGGGTACATTGCTAGGAACTACCCTAAGAGGAAGAACAAAAGAGAAAATTAAGAGAACAACTTCCAAGAAGCTAAAGGCAAGTTTTTGCCTGTACTAGTGGACAGACATAGGCTTCCAACGGGGTGGTGGAAGGTGCACTCCTTATCCATGGTAGACTCTCTAAATTATTCTTTGATCTTGGTTCTACTTATTCCTTCATTTGAAATGATTTTCCACTATGTATGGATAGATCTATTTAGAATGTAGAAGTTTGTTTGGAAGTAATTACTTCATTGGGTGAGCCTCTATACACACGTAAATTTCTCTAGGGTGTATCGAAAGTGAAAACATGCAAATGGATTCTAACTTGGTCCTCTCAGTAAGGATAGACTTTGATGTTATTAAATGTATAAATTGGTTAGCCTTGTATTGGGTGATGGTGGATTGCTCATGCTCAACATACCAAGAGAAGTAGTAATCTCCTTTTCAAGGAAGATAAAATTACATTGGGACAAATGTAATTTTAGCCTTAAAGGTAACTAAGCACATCACCAAAGGATGTCAAGCATTCTTGACTAAAATCGATGATGTAGAAGTTAAGAAGCATAATTTGGAGGAGATGGTGTTGGTTTAGGAATTTTCAGATGTATTTCCAAGGAATTATCATAACTACAAGCTAAGTAGATGATATACTTTACTATGGACCTAATACTGAGCATGACTCCTATCTCCAAGGCACCATACAGGATGGCCCTAGCTGAACTAAAGGAGTTGAAGAGAAACTACAATAATTATTTGATAAAGAATTCATTAGACCCATTGTGTCACCATGGGGAGCACTAGTCCTCTTTGTCAACAAGAAGGGTGGGTCAACGAGACTATGTATTGACTATAGAATGCTCAATAGAGTCACTATCAAGGACATATATCCTCTACCTAGTATTGATGACTTATTTGATCAATTTCTGTTGGTCAAAGTATTTTCTAAGATTTTTTTAAGGTCCAAATATAACTATCTTAGGGTTAAAGAAGCAGATATCCTAAAGAAAGAATTTTGAACCAGATATGAGCACCATGAGTTTTGATTTATGATGTTTGGTTTGTCCAATTGCATAGCCTCTTTCATGGATTTGATGAGCATGGTGTTTAATAGTGTTCATGGATAGTATTCTAGTTTCTTTAGAGAGCCATGAGGAACATTAGTTGTACTTAAAATTTAGTGAGTGTGAATTTTAGAATGAAGAAATAAACTTTCTAGGTGAAATTATTTCTAAGAATGTAGTGGATGTGGACCCAACAATTGTGGAGGTGGTAGAGAAATAGTAAATGCTTAGGACAAAGACAGAGATATGGTATTTTAAGGACTTGTAGGATACTACTGTAGATTCATTAAGGAATTCTTACCCATTTCCTAGACAATGTCTAAGTTGACTTGAAAGGATGTGAAGTTCACATCATATGATGAAGAAAGCTTTTAGTAACTAAAGAGGAAGCTAAACTTACAATGACCTAGAGCTTGTTGCAGTGGTCTTTGCCTCAAAGATATATAGACATAATCTACAGGTCAAGAAATTTGAGGTGCTCCTTGACCACAAAACCCTTAAGTATATCTTCTAATAGGAGGATTTGAATATGATGAGAAGATGGGTGGAATATCTAAAGGATTATGTTTTCACTATTTAGTACAATTTAGGGAAAGTGCATGCGATCACTCAAGTATTGAGTCAGAAGACTTGAGGTTGTGTACTGGCATGCTATCATTACTTTAGGAGGCAGTTGGATGTAGGCTAGAAATTTTGCTAGATAGATCTTTCATGACAAACTTGATGGTGAGATCTACCATAGTTTAAAAAGTCCTTTAAATGTAAACGGATGATGTCAAGACACAAGCACTAGTTGGGAAATTGGGTTTCACCAAAGAAGAACATAGTAGTGTGAGAATGTCAGGAACATTGGTGGTGCTAGTATACCTTGAATTAAGGAAAGACATTCTCATAGAGGCACACCAATCACATTACACTATTTGCTCGCCCAAGACAAAGACAAAAAAGGACTTGAGGAGGTAGTTGTGGTGGTACAATATGAAAAAGGATGTGGGAGAGTATGTGAAGTGATGTTTGACATGTCATCTAGTTAAGGAGGAGTATCAGAGGCCAATGAGATTGTTATAGGCCCTTAGGCTTCCCAAGTGGAAGTGGGGTCACATCACTATGGACTTCATAGTTTGCTTACCCTGGATGTCGAGTGGATATGATATGATATGGGTGATAATATATCAATTGAGAAAATTAGTGCATTTGCTTCTCATTTGACATAGTCATTCTGTAGTTAGCTTAGCCTAGTTGTATATTAAGGAAATTGTAAGTTTACATGGGATATTAGTGACCATTATTTCGACAGAGATAGTCCATTTACTTCTCAATTTTGGAGGTGCATGTAGGAGCCTTTAGGATTGTCTCTTAGTTTTAGTACTGCTTCTTATCCTTCGACAAATGGTCAATCTGAGAGAATGATCCAGCCTCTAAGAGGACATGTTGATGGCATGCATGATTGATTGGAAGGGAAACTTGGACAAAAGTTTATCATTGGGTGAGTTTGCCTATAACAATAGTTTCCACTCAAGCATTGATATGGCTTCATATGAGGCACTATATTGGAGACCCTTTTATTCACCAACGTGTTAGAAAGATGTTGGTGAAAACAAGATTATCTAGTCTAAGTTGGTGAAACAAAGAACTAATAAGGTGAGACTGATCAGGAAACAACTCCTTGTAGCTCATTATAGAAAGAAAAGTTATGATGATAAGAGACAGAGATCCATAAGTCAAGGTTGGGGACTGTGTATTCTTGATAGTTCCACTCATGAAAGGAGTCATGAGATTTGGACTAAATGGAAAACTAAGTCCTCATATATCATCCCCTTCAAGATCTTGACATGATTAGGATGGTAGCATACTGATTGACCTTGAGCAGTAGTTATCTAATGTGCCAAATGTCTTTAATGTTTCTATGGTCATCATCATCATCATCAAGACCTTATCGCAATTAGGGGTTGACCACATGAATCTTATTCTTCGATTCCTCTCTATTAAGTATCATGGCTTCATTTAGTCCCAAAGTTTTTAAATCTTTTCTTTCCACTTCTATCCATGTTCTTTCGGGTCTTCCCCTTGCCCTTTTAGAGCCTTCTACTTGCATTGCCTCACTCCTAACCGGTGATATTTTCAGTTTCCTTTGGACATGTCCAAACCATCTACATCTAATCTCCCTCATCTTATTACCTATTGGTGCTAGCCCTAAGTTACCTCTAATATATTCATGCCTAATTCTATCCTTTCTTGTCATACCACTTATCCATCTTAACATCCTCATGTTCACGATGTTCATCCTATGAACATGATGTTCCTTAATTTCCTAACACTCTGATCCATAGAGCATGGCCGGTCTTATGGCCATCCAATAGAATTTTCCTTTTAGTTTGAGTGGCACCCGCTGGTCACACTGAACTCCAAATACACATCTCCATTTGTTCCAACCCGCTTGGATTTTCTGGGTAAACTCCCTCTCAATCTCTCCACTCTTATGAATCATTCATCCTAAGTACTGAAAGTGGACTTTTATGAATACTTTTGGTTATCAATCTTAATTGGTGTTCCACTCCTACCCCTCTCCTTACTGAAATTACATTACATATATTATATCTTAGTTTGGCTGATTTTAAATCCTTTAGATTGTAATGCTTCTCTCCATAACTCTACCTTAATATTTATGCAGTCTCTTATCTCATCAAGTAAGACTATATCATCTACAAATAGCATGCACCATGGAATCTCCTCATGTAGATGTTTTGTCAACTCATCCATGACCAACATGAAAAGGCATGGGCTCAATGCCAATCCTTGGTACAACCCTACAATGATAGGAAAATCATTAGTCTCGCTACTAGTGGTCTTAACATTTGTTATCGCTTCCTCATGTGTACCTTTTATTATGTCTATGTACCCCCGTGAAACCCCTTTCTTGCCCAACACCCTCCATATTAACTCTCTAGAGACTCTATCATAAGCTTTCTCTAAGTCGATAAAGACCATGTGGCAATCTTTCCTCCTCTCCCTATATTTCTCTGTCAATTGCCTTAGTAAGAAAATAACTTCCGTGATAGACCTCCTAGGCATGAAACCAAACTAGTTCAACGATACACTTGTCTCATACCGTAGCCTCTTCTCAATCACTCTTTCAAAAAGTTTCATAGTATGGTTTATAAGTTTGATCCCTCGATAATTTGTGCAACTCTGTATGTCTCCTTTATTCTTATAAATTGGCACAATAGAGCTTTTCCTCCATTCATTAGGCATTTTATTTGATTTTGTAATCTTGTTAAACAGTTTGGTCAACCAAACTACACCGGTATCTCCCATATGCTTCCAAACCTCTGTTGGTATAGCATCGGGCCCCATGGCCTTTCCTAACTTCATCTTTTTCATGGCCTCTTTCACTTTAGGTATTCTAATCCTACATTCATATCTATAATTTCCAATCTTATTTAAGTTTATAGTATTTTGAATCCCTATATTCTTAGAGCTATTGTCATTTAACAACTTTTTAAAGTAATTTTTCCACCTTTGTTTGATCTCGTCATCTTTGACTTGTACCCTTTGAACATCACTTCTAATGCACCTAACATTATCTAAGTCCTTACCCTTCTGTTATCTTATTTTTGTAAGTGTAAACACATCTTTCTCACCTTCTCTTGTTCCTAGTCTATTAAAGAGGTCATCATATTCCTTAAGTTTAGCCTCGCTTACTATTCTCTTAACAACCTTTTTAGCATTCTTATACTAATCATTGTTTTCATTATCTCTAGTCTTCTGCCATGCTTTAAAATACATTCGTTTTTCTTTAATAACATTTTGCATTGTTTCACTCCACCACCATGTTTCCTTTAGTAATTACCATTTACCTTTAGATACTCCTAATACATCTTTTGCACCATTCTTAATGGACTCAGCCATATTAATCCACATGGTGTTCACTTCTGTTTCATAGTTCCAATTTCCTTCTACCATCAACTTATTTGTGAATGAGGTTATTTTCTCTCCTTTCAAGTTCCATCACTTAGTTTTTGGATACCTATTAAGTTCATTTCATTTCTTCCATATTTTAATATAGATATTCATAACCATTAACCTATGTTGTGAGGTTAAACTCTCACCGGGTATCACCTTACGATCCTTACACATTGATCTTTCAATATTCCTAAGTAGAAAATAGTCTATTTGGCTTTTATGTAGTCCACTTTTAAAGGTTCTTAAGTGTTCATCCCTCTTCTTAAAGAGCATATTTGCAATGGCCAGGTTATATGACAAAGAAAAATCAAGGATAATTTCCCCCATCTCATTTGTTCTCCTATACCATACCCTCCATGTATCCTATCATATCCTTGGCTTTTTCTACATGGGCATTTAAGTCTACTCCTATAAATATCCCCTCAGTGTTGGGAATTTCTTGCATGACTCCCTTCATATCTTCCTAAAATTATTTCTTGATTATATCTTCTAACCCTACTTATGGTGCATATGCACTTATAACATTTATGATCTGCTCTCGTAGAACTAGTTTTATTATTATAATTCTATCACTGATTCTTTTAACATCCACAACTTTATCCTTTAATTCTTTATCCATATTTCTATTATCATCCTTTCCGATGTATCAAAGTTTATACCTATCAATTTCTCTAGTTTTAGCCCCATTCCACTTGGTTTCTTGAATACAAGTGATGTTGACTCTCCTACATTTCATCATGTCTACTAACTCCAAATTCTTACCTATCAATGTCCCTATATTCCATGTGGGGATAAGAATCTAATGCTCTTGAGATATCTTATTTACCCACGCACTTCTCGACCTCCATTGCATAAACCCATGTCCACTTTTCATTGCACCTGGGTTTTGATACAGTGTGTCACTTCTAAGGGGACACTCTAGTAGCCCTTGCTCATTTTCCACTAGACCTGGGATTCGATGTAGCACGTCACTTCTTGAGGAATGTCCTTGCAACCCTTGCCCATTTTGCACTGCACCTCAGATCTGACACAATGTGTCGCGTATGGGGAATGCCTTAGCTTGAGGGAATGTTAGTTTTCAATTCATGTCATGTTATGGTTTCCATATGCTTAAGAAGATGGAGATGATTTTCATTTATTTACAAACTAATATACAAATGCATATATTCATTTGTTAGTAGGAAAGAAATAACAAAATCATCTTCAACTCCTTCCTTACTGGTTGGAACCTGACATAAGACCCTCCTCCTTTTTCATTCAAGCTTGGACTAGCATAGGAAGAATTTTTAATATTTCTATGCTTCTAAAGAATATTCTTGATTGTTTATATCTACTAGAATAGGTGCTCATAAAATTACAACCAGACCTTACTTTTTAGATGAAGCCAATCCAAATTCTAGACATAAATGATTCAAAATTGGGAGCAAAGAGATTGCATTAGTCAAAGTCCTCTAGTAGAATCATTTTGATTGAGGAAGCAACAAAGGAACCAAAGTCAGATATGAGCACTAAGTATTTTGAAATATTTGATAATTGAGGTTTGAGAAAAAATTTAAGAATGCAATTCTTTGAAGGGGTAATCATGTAATATCCAAAAATATTGTATCATTTCCATAATCAATAAAAATCTTAAGTTTATTCAAAATTAAGATTTTAGGAACTAATCATTTTTATAAGACCTCTATTAATGGATAAGCTAGGGAGCTATCCAATGATAGCAAGATAGTTAAAATTCAATAGTCAAGATATTAGTTAGGAGTAAAATAAACTTTTACATTGATAACGAAATCCCTTTCTAAATTGAGGTTTAAAAACATCTGAAAAAGATTGATATTTTTTCTGACCATAAGAGCATCAAATATGTTTTGTCACAAAGTGATCTCAATCTAAGATAGTGGTGCTAGTTGGAGTATTTGAGTATCTACAATTTTACCATTAAGTATTATCCTGGAAAGGCGAATGTGGTGGCTGATGCATAGAGCAGAAAGATGAAGGGTGCTATAGTGAATGTGATAGTGATATCAGCCTTCTTAGAGTATATTTTACAAGCTTAGAGATAGTGTGAGGAGACTTAGATGTTGAGTAAGAAGATAATTTCACTATAGCACTTGACGGAGGTATATAATTTCAAGGCAGACTTGTTGTACTGGTAGTAGCAGTGCTAAGGTGTGATATATTATAGCCTAGAGATACTAAGACGTATCAGGACTTGAAAACAAATTTTTGGTGGCCAAGTATGAGAAGAGACATGGGAGATTGCATGTCTAAATGACTAACTTGCCAGAGGATTAAGCCAGAGCATTAGAAACCAACTGGATTTTTGTAGACCACAATGGATTTCTTTGTGGGATTACTAAGGACTTCTAGCTAAAATGTTATGATATGGATGATCATTGATACATTGACCAAGTTTGCACATTTCCTTTGCATTAGGCCGAAGTAGTCATTAGAAAGTATAGACAAACTCTATATTAAGGGGCTTATGAGGCTACATGGTGTACCTCTAGCCAACATATCAGACAGAGGCAACAAGTTTACTTCTTAATTTTGGCAGAGTGTACAAGAAGGGTTAGGAACTTCTTTGAGATTTAGTATGGCCTCCCACCCATAGATGTATGGATAATCAAAAAGGACCATATAGATCCTTGAGGATATGCTAAGGGCTTGTGCCTTGGAATGGAAAGAAAATTGGGATGGGTACCTTCCTTTTGTAGAGTTCACCTAAAACAACATCCATCTCTTCAACATCAGCATGGGCCCTTATGAAGCATTATATATGGTTGACCATGTTACACAGCTATTGTTGGAGTGATGTTGGAGAATGTTACTTTGTGAAGTCAAAGTTAATAAAGCAGTGTGCAAAGAAAGTGAGGATAATCCAGAAGAGGCTATTTACAGCTCATAGTAGACATAAGAGCTCTATGAATAATAGGCATAGAGGTTTGGAGGTTCAGGTGGGAGATCACATATTCATGAAGATCTCATTGATGAAAGATGCGATGAGATTTGAAGTGAAAGGGAAGTTGAGCCCTAGATTCATAGGTCCCTTCTAGAACATTGAGAGGATTGGAAGCATAGAATACTAGTTAGGCTTACCTCCATAGTTAACCAATGTGCACAATGTTTTCCATGTGTTGATGCTGAGGAAGTATATTTCAAATTCTATGTGTATTAGAGCAGGTCCCTTAGTAATAAAAAAATTTTTGCAAAACAAAACAGCAGAAATTCTTTTCTTTATAACTTGTTATGAAAAACCCAAGTCATCACTTCATACATAACATATGTAGAATTTTTGTACATGATAAAATTCCATTGAAAGAATATACTTTTATTAAATTCCAGGATCCATCTAGTGGTTCATAGTATAGCCCGGGTATCATTACAATACTTGTCCAAATTACATAATCCAAATTTCAAAGCTCACCATGCAAAAAAAAACTCTTAATACAATACAATGCTCTCAAATAAAATACATGCCTTCAAGGACTATACCCTGATTGATTATTCTTCCAAGTCTTCTTATGTCTTAAGTTCCTAATTCTCCTTCTTTGTATCTGAGATATTATAAATATTGAAACATTTACAATATCTCAACAAACTATGCTTGGTAGGAGATTCAAGAAGCATAATAATTTGACAATATAATCCTAATACTTCACAATCCCATTATTCATACTCAAGGATCAATCTCTTTACTTTGTCATATATGTACATCCTTACATATACATACTGTATACTGTGTATAGATATATACATATGGTCAAAACCATGAAAATAGTTAATATCTCAAAACATAATCATACCGAGCTTATGTTGAGTTGATAAATCATACAGACTCTACTGGAAATACTCCCTAATTTGGGTAGTATCAGTAATCCACGATTACCTGGCATCTCATCATGCCATATCATAAGGCATTTTACTATACCACGCATTATAATGCAAAAATAGTCAAAGGACTACTATGCATGCATTCAGAATCCATACCAGTGTGCCCAAATAATTGCCCAATAATCCACATATACCATCCTTTGTGGAAATCACAATATCCATGTTCGTATGGGGGGGACTATAGTTGTCATAGTGGCTGCCTTCCCATAATTGCCCCACCCAACTTTTAGCCTCATTTAGGCTTGGTATCCATATAATAACCAGTTTCAAAGAGCGAGCTACCAAACCCTACTAACACTCCTAGAATTCCATCCCTAGGCCTATGCCTGTTTAAAACAAAACCACAAGCCTCCATGGTTGTTTGTAAAGTAATTCTCATATGTATCAAACAATCTGTCCATTGACTTAGGGCTGAAATATCTTCTAATTCCCTATTCACATAGAGTTTTATTCCTCAATTCTCACTTAACCATTTCATATGTGTTTTGGTTGGATCATAAGGGTTTTCAAGGTAAGCTCATGTATTCAACATGTATATCTCATGTAGATGCATTCATAAAATCCTCCTACCTTTAAGTAGTGATCCATCTCTTTAGATCTTCCATGATCCTGACTAACGTACATAATCTGTAAATCCACACATACTATCAATATATATACAATCTGAATAATCCTATATTTTTTGTCCTATCTATATTCTTTGTCTAATCTTGTCCTTTGATATAAAGAATTTAGATCTTATGTCCTATCATGATCTATCTTCCTTATATAGTGTTTATCCTATTGATCAATAGATCTAACGGTTCAAATGATCTTCTAATCTTTCAGATCTAAGTATTTTCTATTCTAAGTCTTTCTGTATTCCTTTCTTTGATCTTGATCTTTCATAGATCCTTTGATTAAAAATTTATACTCGTTGATAAAGATCAAGAGCTTAGATCTTCTATCATCTAGTTCTTCTTTCATCTAAGTTCAGTTGTTTGATCATTCCTAGGGAGGATAATCTTGGTTCTCTTCTTTGAATCATATTTGGTCAAGGATTTGGATTCTCTATCTAGATTTTCCTACAACATACCTACATAGACACATAATAAAATACGACATTAGGATTCTTATTGTTCTTGATCATTCAAGATCTTACGGATCTTGTTTGATCATCCTTATCTTACTTACAGTTTTTATTAGGATTAGATAATTTACTAACCTTTTATGCTCTTATTATTATTATTCAACCAGTTAATGTTTTACTGGCTAAAGATAGCTCATTTCATCTAAAGTCTAGACAGCTCCTCTTATTTCAAATTGACTATGGCTTACTAGTTGAATGGCTGAACACATAATGGTTACTTCAATCCTCGTGTAAGGAGGAGTTTAGATCTCACAAACATCAACAGAAGGTAGGGGAAGAGTAGGGCTATATTACGGAACCCCCTTAATCACCATGTCCAGCATTTATTAGAGCGACCTTAGCTCAACCTTTCATAAGGTTCCTATGAGCATTTTAACCCTAAGTACTCTTTCTAATTGATTTTAATTAAATCCATGAACATTTAAAATCTCATTCATGGGGTTTATTATTCTCCTAGTTTGGGTCAAGGATTTGATAATCCTTATATATTCCTACTAACTATAGCCCTTACTAATATTAAGTCAAAGTCATTCACTCATCTTAATTGTCCATGAATCTCTATATTCCATTAGTTTACATTTTTGGTGATTTATGCTCATTATATCTTAACAACTACTTAACATTTGAATCTACTAATTAAATTTGACAATAAAAAATTCATAAACTTTAAAGCATAAATCTAATATAAATTTAACAACTATTTATACTAACATGCTTTCTGTGAATGTAACTTAACCTAATGAAATAAAACTCTACTTAAACTAGCATGATCCTAAGTTATGAAATACATGAAATTTTACTACTAATCTAATGAAACCATGCTAAAATCTCATATTTAACTGAACATGACCCTAAGATAATTAAATCTACCAACCTAATAACAAACTAATAACATTTAGAGCATAGCATGCTAAAATTTAAGAATTACACTATCATGCTTCCTAATTTATAACGTAAATCACATTTACAATTCTATTATCAAATAAAAGACAATTCAACTAATTAGATTAAGATTATTAGAAACTTTTACTTATGATATAACCATTAGATCTTAGATTTTTTCCTTTAGATCAAGGGTTTTACTTATATTTAGGGCTTTTTCTCCATTAAGATCCAAAGATCATATCCACTTATTTTTGTCACATTTGATCCATGATCTAACTGGATTTCATTATAATCCCATTCATACAACCATCCAAAGGGTCTGATCATGCTTGATTTCATTGATCAAGTGGGTCCCTTTGTATTTTTAGGGTTTTTCTACTATAAAGGGTACATCTCTTAATTTATACTAGATCTGTCAAAATAATTAATATATATTACATTATTTCATCATTAAATTAGATCCCCAATATTTGATCATATTAGATCTTGAAGATCATGATAATTAAAATCTTAAATCCTCAAAACAGAATGTTTCTTGAAGCATTTTATCCATTTTATGATTTCAAAACATAATAGATAGTACAAGCTTTATATCGCTTCTTTCTTATCTTAATTTGGAGTTTAGATGACTCCACAATTGAAGACTAAAGTTCACAGTCGTTCCAAGGGTCCAGATTTGATCTAGGACCATCGAAACAGATGGGTCTGATTGTTCGGGCAGAGCGGGTCCAGTTGGGTAGAGCAGTCGCAGCGCTCCCGTCACCTGGACACATCCAGTAATGCCCTTCCCAGGACCTACGCTGTTGCGCGGTCGTTCCTTTGGGACGGTATCACATGCGAAGACACTCCAACAGGGGATTTTCCATGGGGAATCCCAAGATCCAGATCTTCTTAGGATGATCAGATAGTCCATTTTAGACTGTCCAATCAATTCCTCTTCAATCAAGGGCTCAAAACTTGATAAACATTCTTGAAAATTCTACCCTAGGGGTTTTGGACCCTTCTAGATTGAGTGGACATCTCATATTTTCCATCGGAGCCCTCCATCTTCAAGAAATGAAGGGTTCTTATCCTTACTTGATTTTTATAATTTTAACCGTAAAACCAATATTAAAAAAATAAAAATTACATAAACTAACATGAAATAAGTACGAGAAGAGATTCCACCTACCTAATTGGAGAAAAATGTAGATTTTACAGCCCAATTTTAAATAAATATCCCTTTGATGATAAGATAGCCCGATAACTGCTTGTTTTGTGATTTCCTATTGGTTGCATCTGTGATAACCCGGGTTTTCTCATGCATTTTTAAATGCAAGATCCGAATTCCTAAGGCGGGATGCATCCCTATTTGAAAACCATTTTATAAAAAACCATGCAATGCAGCAAAAAATCTTTTGTTCTAAACTCATTTTGAAAACCCGAGCATCATTTGCTTTCACAACAATCAAAGTAGTTTTTTGAAAAACATCAGAAATCATAAATGTTTTTCCCAGGTCTATCCAGTCACAGCACATAGCCCAACTGTAAATAAATACAAATACATGTCCAAAGGGTAGAGAGTTTACTCACAAGTATAGTTGTCTCCTTTGTTTATGCACTTGCTCGTAGCACTAATATCTCCTGAGGCGTCTTCTATTTGTAAGTAGAACTGTCCTGAAAAATGTTAAGGATAGGGTGAGTATATACTATACTCAGTAGGAGTTTATCACAACTAGTTTTACAATGCATGCTATGTTTAAAATCATATGCTCTTTAAAACATATGCATGTTCGAACAATTATAGTCAATATCGATATTAAAAACCACTGTCGAATTGGAATACTGACGACTTAAACAAATAGCATAATCCAAGTCGAAAGTATCATATATCATAAACATAATGATATGCATAAGATGCTCCACTGAATCCAACTCATGGATATATGGTATGGTCGACCAACCTCATGTCATGCCATATGCAATGCAAGTAAATCATCAAACCATAGGGCCCAAACTATGCCCACGACCTCGCCGCCGTGTGGTCCCCGAGTACCTGAGGACACAGCGTCATAGCCTCCATGGGGCATATGACACATTGACCCAGTGCCGTGACACCAGTGGTAGCCCCCTGTACCACATGCAGTCGTTGTAGGGACATGCCCTTTTTGGGCGTGGTACCCATTCCACCTAATAGTGGTAGAGGCTGGAGGCCAACCCAGACCTCTCGGCATAACGCCCACGAGCTTATTAGCCCAAATCATATAAGATCAAACAAGCGGAAACCTCTTTTTCAAAACCTGTCCTCTTTGGGTCCCTCACAACTGCCTGGCCCTCACAACTACCTACCCCAACGTCTTTTGGGTACTTCAGCGTCTTTTGGTAACCCTCAAGGACACGCAATTTTTCAAGAACTCAATGCTCACAAATCATGCAATATATGCAATTGTTTGGAAAACATGTCTATGCATAATGTATTTGTCATATGCATGCTGAATTCGTTTATAAGATTAAACAAGTCATATAACTTATATTTAAAACATGCAGTCTCAAAACAATCATGGCTCTTTTTAAAAGTCTAGTAGCGATAGAGTACCTACTTCAAAGTCTCCTGGAGTCGCGACCTTTATCGTTCAACCCGGCCCTGGGTCTCATTTATAAACCCCTGGATATGAATGGATACAAGGAGTCCTTATTAATTTCAATCTATTTAGACATTAGATTGCTAGATTTGCCTTTTAGGGTCCATGGGTCCTTGCCTAATTCATTGTCAAGCTAGATCCAATGATATGGATCTACTATTCAATAGTTAAACTCTGTAAATTGTCCTCTGATCCTAATTTTAAAGTCTCATTGGGTCTGCATGTGCCAGTTCCCAAGACACCCGTGCATCCTGGTTGAACCGCGACTGCCTCACGTGCGTGCGTGCCAAAAGGCCATGCCAGGGACCGCGTTTTGTATGCGCACATGCATGCTCAAGTGACGCGCATCATCGCACGGACGCACCTTGTAGCATGGCGCGTCTCAGCTCCCAGGGCACCCCGTGCATCCTGGTCGAGCCAAGACCCGTGCCCTATGTCACGCGCGCACCCGAAGGCCACACCAGGGATAGTGTATGCACTGTCGTACGCCTGGAACTTGTCCCAGGGACCCTGTTCCAAGTGCACGTGCAGCAAGGCATCCCTGGGACGCCTGGTTCGTTCATGGCAGGCTAGAACCGGCTGTGTCTTCTCTGGCTGGGAAAATCGGCTAAGAAAAGGACTAGATCCGGCATGGATCTGGCCTAGGGGAAGCAAAACGGAGAGAAGGTAGGGGAAAATGACTTACTTGGGTAGCTTAGGAGTGCTTATTGCTGGTGGTACATTTCCCTCTACCGGAAATCCATGTTGTCGGAACCCACGAAGTGGAAAACCCCAATGCTAGACTGGAACAAGAGGAGAGAGGGGAACGGTGAGAATGGCTGGCCAGACTAGGGCCTGGCCGTTGCCGGAAACATGCAGAGAGATGGGTTTGAGACGCGTTTCCGATTTTACTGAAACCCCAATCTCAAAACGACCAAAAAAACACATTTTTGGAGAGGGGGAGATGGGGCTTTTTATAGCCCTGCTATGGCGGTGCTGCCATTGGCGGTGGCAGATTTCTGGAAAAATCGTAAAAGAGGGTTTCTAGAGAGATCTAGAGGTGGAAGACGACACGGGGTGCCGTTATCAGAACGGCCCCTGCGTTTTTCGTCATTTTCGTTTTTCTGTTAAATTCCAAAACTGCCCCTGATCTTTAAACGGCCGTAACTTCTTTATACGAACTCCGTTTTGGGTGATTTTTGAGGCATTGGATTCCATTTTTCGAGTAGAATCTAATGGTACCAAGTTTCCTTGGAAATTCATTCGTTTACAAGTTTAAATAAAGTAAAACATTTAACTCAGTTCATTTCCTATAGAATGTCCAATTTAGCGTAAATTGCTCAGGCATTACAACCTCGTTGGATCTTGAAATTGATTTGGGAGTTTTGTAGATAAGATAGTCTAGGACAATATGAATGGAGAGATTTGTGAGATTTGATTTGGAACTGTGACGACCCGGGTTTTTGAAAACATGATTTATAAAGTATTTTGAAAGGCAGGGCCCTTAAGAGTGTAAAAATTTTTCGCAAAACAAAACAGTGGAAATTCTTTTCTTTAGAACTTGTTTTGAAAACCCAAGTCACCACTTCATACATAACATAAGTACAATTTGTGTACAAAATAAAATTCCATTGAAGGAATATACTTTTATTAAACTCCAGGATCCATCCAGTGGTTCACAAGATCTGACCCAAATCTAGTACAATACTTGTCCAAATTACATAATCCAAAACTCAAGCTCACCATACAATAAAACTCTCAACAAAGAAAAATACATGTCTTCAAGGGTATACCTTGAAGATTTTTCTCTTCAAGTCTTCTATAGTCTTCAGCTCCTAAGTCTCCTTCCCTGGATCTGAGATATTGCAACAAGTACAATATCTCAACAAGCAATGCTTGGTAGGGGATTCAAGAAACATAATAATTGACAATGTAATTCCAATCCTTCATAATATCATTATCCTCAAACATACTCTTTACTTTGTAAGTTATGTATATCTATATACATACATACCCTTCATGGGTAAACCAATTAAATTTGTGAAAATAGTCAAATATCATTCCCAACTAAGCTGATCAATTCTCTTCATTTTGAGAATTTAGTATTACAGCTAATCTCATACTGGGAATTTCCCTTCTTGGGAAACATTGGTAATATACAATTACCTAGCATTTCATTATGCTATAACATAAGGCATTTCACTATGCCTGTTCCCATATGCATCATAGTGCAAAATAATCAGAAAGGTTGCTATGTCATAGCCTCGATCCGTACTAGCGCGCTCGGATAATCGAATTGCTCACCACTGATACCACGGTGGAAAATATTATGTCATTGCCCGTATGGGGTGGCAAGACTTTCACAGTGGTGGCCTTCCCATAATTGCCACCACCCGACTTTTAGCCTCTCATTGGGCAAGGTATCATCATATCATCAAATTTCAAGGAGCGGGTGGCCAAACCCTCATAACTCCTCTAGCAATAGCATCCCCTAGGCTTATGCCTATTAAAACAAACTCACAAGCCTCCAAGCTTGTATGTAAAATAGATTTCATATATATCAGACCATATGTCTATTTACTTAGGGCTGAAATATTTTCTAGTTCCCTATTCACTTATAGTTTAGTCCTTAACCATCTTATAGGTGTTTGGTTGGATCATAAGGTTTTCAAGAGATTTACTACAAATATTATCATTACTCTTGTCAACATAAGATCATGAGTACAATCATGAATATCTCATGTAAATGCATTCATCAAATCCTCCTACCTTTAAGGATTGATCTCTTTTCCCCAATCTTCCATGATCTTGACCGATGTATGTAATCTGTACATCCATACATATTGTCAATATATAAATTATGAACAATCCTATTGATCACTAGATCTGATGTTTAGAATGATCTTTAGATCATTCATATCTAAGTATTTTTCTATCTCTAAGTCTTTGTATGTTCATCTCCTTGATCTTGATCTTTCATAGATCCTTTGATTGACAATCTACTCATGTTGATAAAGATCAAGGTCCTAGATCTTCTATCATCTAGTTCTTCTTTGATCTAAGTTCAGTTCTTGGATCATCCCTATGGAGGATGATCTTGGTTTTCTTCCTTGAATCACCTTTGATCAAGGGTTTGGATTATCTAATCTAATGAACTATAACAAGTATACTACTAAACATACATACTAAGTACAATATAGTGTTCTTATTCTTATTGTTCTTTATCATCCAAGATTTAATAGATCTTGTTTGATCATCCTTATCTTACTTACTGTTTTTATTAGGGTTAGGTAATTTACTAACCTTTTATGCTCTTATGATTATTATTCAACCAGTTAATGTGCATGGTTGAAGGTAGCTTATTCAAGCCTAAATCTAGATTGCTCCTCTTATTTCCAATTGGCTAAGGCTTACTAGTTGAATGGGTGAACACAAAGTGATTACTTCAATCCTCATGTAAGGAGGCGTTTAGACCTCACAAACGTCAACAGAAGGTAGGGGAAGAGCGAGGCTCTATTAGATAACCCCCTTAACCACTATGTTCATCATTCACTAGAATGACCATAGCTCAACCTTTCATAAGGTTCCTATAAGCATGTTTACCCTAAGTACTCTTTCTAATGGATTTTAATTAAATCCATGAATATTTATAATGTCATTCATGGGGTTTATTACTCTTTTCCTAATTTGGGCTAAGGATTTGATAATCCTTATATTGTCCTACTAACTATAGCCCTTACTAATTAAGTCCAAAGTACTCCATTCTTATTTGTGTCATGAAACTCTACTTTCTCATTAGAATACATTTTTGATGTTTTATGCTCTTTATCTCATAACAAGTAAATCTACTACTAACATTCAACTATAAATGAATTATAAATTTAAAGCATAAAACTACTTAATTTAACATTCAATGAAAATGAGGCAAGGTACTTAAATTAACTCTAGCACCTTATGATAAGAATGAACACATATCATACTAAACTCTAAATGTTATACTAGCATGCTTTATAACATAATAATATAAAATGAAACTAATTATATTTACATTTTTAGAAACCTTTACTTATGATCCAACCGTTTGATCTTAGATCTTTTCCTTTGATTAAGGACTTTAGTTATATTTAGAGAATTTTCTCTATTAAGGTCAAAAGATCACATTGATCTATTTTTATCATAATCCATCCATGATTTCCTTGGATTTCATCATATAAACATTTATTCTTTCCATCCCAAGGATCTGATCATACTTGATCTCATTGATCAAGTGGGTCCCTTTGTATTTTTTTTTTGGGTTTTTCTACCATAAAGGGTAGATCCCTTATTTTATCCAAGATCTGTCCAAATTAACGATAGATATTACTTTATTACATTATTATATCATCGCTAAAATAAATTTCCAAGATCTGATCACCTCAGATCTTGAAGATCTTAGAAATTGGACGCTTATTTCCAAAATACAGAAAAATACAGAAATAAATTTTAGAAATATTATGACTTCATTAGAAATTAGACATTACAAGCTTTCCATAGCTTCTTTCTGATCTCAATTTGGAGTTCATATGACTCCACAATCTTAAATTGAAGTTTTCAGCCGTTCCTAGGGTCCAAATTTGATCTAGGCTCACCAGAATTAATCTCTCTCAATTAAGGGTCCAAAACTGCTCAGATCTTTCTGAAACTTCTACCCTAGGGGTTTTGGACCATTCTGGATTTATTGGTGGAGTCAGATTTTTCATCTGAGCACTCCATCATCATGAATTAAGGGTTCTGTTGTTTACTTTATTTTTACCTTTTTATTACCAGAATTAATTACAGTAAAATAAAAATTACATAAAACAATACTAAAAATATATGAAAAGGATTTCCACTTACTTGATTGGAGAGAAAACCTCATTTATATGCCCAATTTAAAAAAATACCTTGTTGATGAAGATATAGCCTAAAATCCACCTTTCTTGCAAATACCGTTGTTTGAACCGTTGGATCTTAAAATTTCTTTAGGGGTTTTGTAGAATAGATGTGTTGGGATGTTTTGGACGGTGGAATTGATCAAATTAGATCTAGAACAGAGTGCCTAATTGAATTTAGGTCTCTTGTTCTAATCTAAAAAGAAAAACAAGTTGGAAAGAGATCTAACTCTTGGAAATTTTGGGGTTTTGGAGAGGGATTCTAGATCTAATTTTTCAAGGAGATTGAAGATAATTTCGTGGGGATTTTATGAGGACTTTTGGAAGATTTTTGGGGTTGTATTTATAGGCATTTTGGGTCTTTTTCCATGATTATAATATGTTATTTTTTGAATATAAAATGACATGAAAGTCTTCAATGCTCCCATGCCTAACTTTTCTTCCCCATGACTAGGTGATCTTTGTTGACCCATGTTTCACATGGGCTGCTGATCAAATTGGTTGTTGGGGACGTGGTGGTCCCCATGTGGGTCCCACATGGTGTAAAAAGTCCATTTTGCCCTTTATGCATAAAACTTTGGGTTTTATTCCCATGATCTCGGATTTGAGTGTACTTAGTGGCGTTGGATTCGTATTTCTCAGTACATTCTAAATTTTGATGTTTC
Organism: Warburgia ugandensis; assembly: GCA_035236585.1. Lineage (NCBI taxonomy): Eukaryota > Viridiplantae > Streptophyta > Magnoliopsida > Canellales > Canellaceae > Warburgia > Warburgia ugandensis. The sequence goes on from CP141131.1 coordinate 44,454,018, forward strand.
ATATTTTGATTTTTGGAATATTTTGATTTTTGGGTAAAATTACTATTTTACCCCTTTTGTCCAAAAAATCAAAAAATTAAGGATTTCTCATCCGAATTCGAAATTTGTCGTGCTTACAGTCATTTTGAAGGGTTTGCTAAGTTTAATTTCAATTTTACATGTCTTATGATTTGATTATACTTTTATAAAAAGTATATTTTAAATAACCCTAATATTTCAGCCCGAAATATCTAAAACTCAAACTTTATTGATTTTTCTCAATCAATTTACAAAAATTGGGGTTATTACGGGAAACAGAGTGCCTAATTGAATTTAGGTCTCTTGTTCCAATCTAGAGAGAGGAGAGAGAAAGTGAAAGAAGAGAGATTTTTGGGAGTTTTGGAAATTCAGGAATGAATCTAGATCTAGTTTTTTAGGGGAAGCAAGATAATTTCGTGGGAATTTTCATGAAAATTTTTTGGAGGATATTTGGGGTTGTATTTGTAGATTTTTTTGAATTTCATAATTACTTGTAATAATTATGTTTCAATTCTTTTGAATTTTTTATAATTACTTATAATAATAACATTTCAATTCTTTTGAATATTAAATTAACATTGGATCCTCCACTACCACCTCCTTCTCCACTATCAACTGGTAGTGGTTTGACCACTCATTGCATGTTTTCTGGCCATTAGATTCATTTGTGGGCTCCTTATGGGCCCCACGGAGGTGTGAAAGGACCATTTTGCCCTTTTATGGAGAAAAATTTGTTTTATTCTCCCGAACTTGGAATTGAGCGTACTTAGTGGCATTGAAATTATATTTCTAAGTATATTCTAAATATTGAAGCATTAGATCTCTGTTATGGGTGAAATTACCATTTTACCCTTTTCACCATTCCTTCAAAATGTATTTTTCCTCATTATATTCCATAATTCTTTCAATATCACTAAATCTATCATATAAGTAGAATCAATCTCTAAATTCTTCATATTAATATCCCTATTCATTTATAGGTCTTCACTTTCTATTCTATCATCAATGCAAATTATAGTCCATAATTATTTTCATATTTCAATTATATCATATAATTGAATCAATATTCCTATAAATTTTATCTCCTTATTTATCTTTATTAAAACTCTTTTCTCATTCCCCAATTTTGAAAATATTTACCTATCTCCTTAAATTCTTCTCAAGTAAGATCATCTCTATTTTGATGATTAAATCCTTTAGCTAATTGTCATAATACTACATCTATGTAGTAGTTGTAACTCTTAAATTTATATTTATTATTTATTATTATTAATTTCAAATTTTGTAATAATTCTAAGGTTTTATCTTTAGTATCTATTTCACCTTTCCTATAAGGGTTGGATTTTATCCTTCTTCATCCTTTCCATCCTATTTTTCCAATTTATCATCTCTTTCTCTTAATCTCCATTGTATCACCTAATAATAGTTATATTAATGCATTTTATTTCTACAAGTATCTTCACTTAAGATTTCAGATTATACTTAGATATCATACATTACATTTTCCTCTATTATAATGTTTTCCTTACTTATTTCTATAACTTACTATTCCCTATATCGATATCATAAGCTTACTAAGTAGTACTCCCAGTTATTTCACTAAGTACTATCTACTTATACTCCACTAGTACTTCATGAGTTAATTACATTAACTCCTCACCTAATGACTCAATAACATAACTATTCATATACGCATTCTTAACTAATGTGTTAATCACATAACTCATTCTCTACTCATTCTTGTCAAATACTATCTTATTTCTTATTCACTCACTATTTCTCATCCTTTAATTGGATTTTCATCTTCATATTGGACATAAGGGTACTGTACTATGACTGGATGAATGGCTCTTATACCAACTGTGATGACACGAGTTTTTATAATGCATTTTATAATACATTTTTCAAAGGCAAGGCCCATAGTAATAAAAAAAAATTCACAAAAAAAAAGCAGCAAAAATCTTTTCTTTATAACTTGTTTTGAAAAACCAAAGTCATCACTTCATACATAACAGAAGTAGAATTTTTGTACAAGATAAAATTGCATTGAAGGAATATACTTTTATTAAATTCTAGGATCCATCCAGTTGTTCACAGTACAACCCAGGTATCATTACAATACTTGTCCAAATTACATAATCCAAATTTCAAAGCTCACCATACAATAAAAACTCTCATTATAATACAATGCTCTCAAATAAAATACATGTCTTCAAGGGATATACCCTAATTAATTATTCTTCCAAGTCTTCTTATGTCTTGAGTTCCTAATTCTCCTTCTCTATATCTGAGATATTGTAAATATTGAAACATTTACAATATCTCAGCAAGCTATGCTTGGTAGGGGGTTCAAGAAGCATAAAAATTTGATAGTATAATCCTACTACTTCACAATCCCATTATCCATACTCATGGATCAATCTCTTTACTTTGTCATATATGTACATCCTTACACACACATATGGTATACTATGTATAGATATATACATATGATCATAACTGTGAAAAATAGTTAATATCTCAAAACATAATCATACCTAGCTTATGCTGAGTTGATAAATCATCCAGACTCTATTGGAAATACTCCCTCATTTGGGCAGTATCGGCAATCCACAATTACCCGGCATCTCATCATTCCACATTATAAGACATTTCACTATGCCATACATCATAATGCAAAAATATACAAATGACTACTATGCATGAAATCAGAATTTATACCAGCGCACCTGGATAACTGCCTAATAATCCACCTATACCATCCTTGGCGGAAATCACAATATCCATTTTCGTACGGGGGAGACCATGGCTATCATAGTGGAGGCCTTCCCATAATTGCCCCACCCGACTTTTAAACTCATTTAGGCTTGGTATCCATATAATAACTAGTTTTGGAGAGTGAGTGGCCAAACCCTACTCACTCTCCTAGCATAGCATTCTCAGGCCTATGTCTATTTAAAACAAAACCACAAGCATCCATGCTTGTATGCAAAGTAATTCCCATACGCATTAGACAATCTATCGGTTTACTTAGGGCAGGAATATCTTCTAGTTCCCTATTCACTTAGAGTTTTTTTTCTCAATTCTCACTTAACCATTTCATATGTGTTTTGGTTGGAACATAAGGCTTTTCAAGGGACTTAATACAAGTATTTACATCACACTTGCCAACATTTCTAGGCATAAGATCATGTATTCAAGCTGTATATCTCATGTAGATGCATTCATAAAATCCTCCTACCTTCAAATAGTGATCCATCTCTTCAGATCTTTCATGATCCTGACTAACGTATGTAATCTATAATCCATACATACTGTCAATATATATACAATCTGAATAATCCTATATTTTTTATCCTATAGATATTCTTTGTCTAATCTTGTCCTTTGATATAAAGGATCTAGATCTTGAGTCCTATCATGATCTATCTTCTTCAGACAATGTTTATCCTATTGATCAATAAATCTGACGGTTAGAATGATCTTCTAATCTTTCAGATCTAAGTATTTTTTATTCTAAGTATTTTTGTATTCCTTTCTTTAATCTTGACCTTTCATAGATCCTTCGATCAACGATTTGTACTTGTTGATAAAGATTAAAAGCTTAGATCTTCTATCATCTAGTTCTTCTTTGATCTAAGTTTAGCTGTTTGATCATCCCTAAGGAGGATGATCTTGGTTATCTTCCTTGAATCATATTTGGTCAAGGGTTTGGATTATCTATTTAGATTTGTCTACAAAATACATACATAGATACGTAATAAAATACAACATTAGGATTCTTATTATTCTTGATCATTCAAGATCTTATGGATCTTGTTTGATCAACCTTATCTTACTTACATTTTTTATTAGGATTAGATAATTTACTAACCTTTAATGCCCTTATTATTATTGTTGTTATTACTATTCAACCAGTTAATGTTTTACTGGTTGAAGATAGCTTATTCCATCCTATGTCGAGAGAGCTCCTTTATTTCAAATTGACTAAGGCTTACTAGTTGAATGGCTGAACACAAAGTGGTTACTTCAATCCTCATGTAAGGAGGCGTTTAGACCTCACAAACATCAATGGAAGGTAGGGGAAGAGTGAGGCTCTATTAGGGAACCCCCTTAATCACCATGTCCAGTATTCACTAGAGTAACCTTAGCTCAACCTTTCATAAGGTTCCTATGAGCATTTTAACCCTAAGTACTCTTTCTAATTGATTTTAATTAAATTCATGAACATTTAAAATGTCATTCATGGAGTTTATTACTCTCTTAGTTTGGGCCAAGGATTTGATAATCCTTATATTGTCCTACTAACTATGGGCCTTACTAATATTAAGTCAAAGTCATTCACTCATCTTAATTGTCCATGAATCTCTATTTTTCATTAGTTTATATTTTTGGTGATTTATGCTCATTATATCTTAACAACTACTCAACGTTTAAATCTATTAATTAAATTTGACAATAAATAATTCATAAACTTTAAAGCATAAATCCAATATAAATTTAACAACTATTTATACCAACATGCTTCCTATGAATGTAACTTAACCTAATGAAATAAAACTATACTTAAACTAGAATGATCCTAAGTTATGAAATACATGAAATTTTACTACTAATCTAATGGAATCATGCTAATATCTCAAATTTAAACTAACATGGCTCTAAGATAATTAAAATTTCCAACCTAATAACAAATTAATAACATTCTGAGCATAGCATGCTAAAATTTAAGAATTACACTATCATGCTTACTAATTGATAATATAAATCACATTTACAATTCTATTATCAAATAAATGACAATTAAACTAATTAGATTAAGATTATTAGAAACTTTTACTTATGATCTAACCATTAGATCTTAGATCTTTTCCTTTAGATCAAGGGTTTTAATTATATTTAGGGCTTTTTCTCCATTAAGATCCAAAGATCATATCCACTTGTTTTTGTCACATTTGATCCATGATCTAATTGGATTTCATCATAATCCCATTCATACAACCCATCCAAAGGGTTTGATCATGCTTGGTTTCATTGATCAAGTGGGTCCCTTTGTATTTTAGGGTTTCTCTACCATAAAGGGTAGATCTCTCAATTTATATTAGATCTGTCAAAATAAATCATATATATTACATTATTTCAACATTATTTCATCATTAAATCAGATCCCCAAGATCTTGAAGATCATGAAAATTAGAATCTTAATTCCTTAAGACAGAAAATTTCTTGAAGAGTTTTATCCATTTTATGATTTCAGAAGAAAATAGACATTACAAACTTTCCATAGCTTCTTTCCAATCTTAATTTGGAGTTCAGATGACTCCATAATTGAAGATTGAAGTTCACAGTCGTTCTGATGGCCCAGATTTGATCCTGGCCCATCAAAACGGACGGCTCTGATTGTTAGGGCAGAGCAGGTCTGGTTTGGTAGAGTGGTCGCCACTCTCCTCTCACCGACACACACTCGGTAACGTGCTTCTGGGGAACTAAACTGTCTTGCGGTCATTCTGTCGAGATGACATCACATAGGAAGTACGCGTGTAGAGGTGCTCCCATAAGGCGCATTTCCATGCAACGTCCCAGGATCCAAATCTTCTTAGGAAGATCGGACAATCCGTTTTGGACTATCCAATCAATTCATCTTTAATCAAAGGTTCAAAACTTGATAAAGTTTCTTAAAAATTCTACCCTAGGGGTTTCGGCCCCTTCTGGATCGATTGGATGGCCCCGATTTTTCATCTGAGCCCTCCATATAAAAGTGAAGGGTTCTTGTCTTACTTGCTTTTTACAATTTTAACGTAAAACCAATTTCAGAAAAATAAAAATTACATAAACTAACATGAAATAAGTATGAAAAGGGTTTCCACCAACCTGATTGGAGAAAAACATAGATTTTGCAGCCCAATTTTAAATAAATATCCATTTAATGATAAGATAGCCCGTTAACCGCTTGTTTTATGATTTCCCGTTCGCTGCCCCATTGGATCTTGAAATTGATTTGGGAGTTTTGTAGATAAGGTAGTCTAGGACAATATGAATGGTAAGATTTGTGAGATTTGATTTGGAACAAAGTGCCTAATTGAATTTAGGTCTCTTGTTCCAATCTAGAGAGAGGAGAGAGAAAGTGAAAGAAGATAGATTTTTGGGAGTTTCGGAAATTTGGGAATGAATCTAGATTTTTTTTTTTTAGGGGAAGCAAGATAATTTTATGGGAATTTTCATGAACATTTTTGGAGGATTTTTGGGGGTGTATTTATAGATGTTTTTGAATTTTTCATAATTACTTATAATAATTACGTTTCAATTCTTTTGAATATTAAATTAACATTGGATTCTCCACTACCACCTCCTTCTCCACTATCATTTGATAGTTTTTTGGCCACTCATTACATATTTTCTGGCCGTTGGATTCATTTGTGCGCCGCTTGTAGGCCCCAAGGAGGTGTGAAAGGACCATTTTGCCCTTTTATGGAGAACAAAATGTTTTATTCTCTTGAACTCGGAATTGAGCATACCTAGTGGAGTTGGAATCATATTTTTAAGTACATTCTAAATATTGAAGTCTTAGATCTCAGTTATTGATAAAATTACTATTTTACCCTTTTATTTATAAAAATAGAGAAAATTAGGAATTTTTCATTTTAACTCTGAATTAAACATACTTAGTATTATTTTGATTGGTTATTTCAGTTCATTCGTAATTTCTATGTTTTAAATCATATTTTAATCTCTATAAAAAGAGAATTCTAATAACCTGATATTCTAGCCCAGAACTTTTGAAAATTTAGACTAAATTGATTTTCTCAATCAATTTACAAACATTGGGTTTATTACAAAATAAGACCCTACCCTCGATCAAGGTTTTGTGGTATCAGTCAATGGAGGAAGCCACATGGGAGACAAGAGATGACATGAGGCTAAGATTTCCTAAATTGTTCATTGACTTATCGTCAAATTTAAAGGATAAAATTTTTATAAGGTGACTAGGACGTAACATCTTGGTTTTTACAATAATAAACATGTTGATTAGTATGGAAATGTCTATAAATATACAATTGTTTATATAGTTATCTAAATCATGATCATAAATCAAGGAGTTTGGATGGATGGATAAGAGCTTAGATACTTAAACCATAAGTGAGACAAATGACTTGACCTAGGAACATGGTAGCTATAGAGAGAGAGAGAGAGAGAGAGAGAGAGAGAGAGAGAGAGAGAGAGAGAGAGAGAGAGAGAGAGAGAGAGAGAGAGAGAGAGAGAGAGAGTTGATGAACCTTAGGAGAGATGAAGGCTAGAATTAAAGGTTGAGGAATCAATTAGCTAGCCAAGGAGTGGGAGTGCATGTTTGGTTACAGGCATGACCCACTTAGGCTTGGAGTTTGAATTTTTAACAAGGAAACCTAAAGGAGGCACCATATTTTTAGGAGAGTGGTCCTTATTTTAGCAAAAGTGGACAGGGATTTTCATGTGGAAACAAGTTGGAGAATCCCTAAGAGACTTAATCCTAGAATAGATGGGAAACTAGGAAGGGAAAAATAATATAAGTTGGCTAGCCTAGAGAAAACAAAAATAGAAAGAAGGAAACACTAGATAGCAAAAACCATCTAGGGAAGAGAAAGGATGTCCAAACCTTGGACCTACAAAAATGTGGGAAAAACTAGGGGAGAAAGAGAATAAGGAAGGTAGGGTGGTTAAATTTGCAGGCTAGGGTTTTCCAAAGAAAATTTTACAAAACAAGAGTTGTGATAGAGTTTATGGTAGTTTTCATGCTAAGGTCATGACAATTTTTCTCCACAAATTGATGTGCTTTCGTGCGAGAGTTTTCTAGAGATTCTTATGTTTGTGACATATATCTTAATTTTATTCCATGTCTGTAAAGTCCCCATCTTATCTAGTATTCAGAATAGTAGATTTTGACAATGAATTCTTCAACATACTTTTCTGCTTCATGACTAATTGAGGTCTATTGATTAATTGAATGATTTGAACTATGTATTGGATGAATTTTGTTATGAAAATATACCATATTGTTCCTAATTTGATTCTTAACAAAAATATAGATTTTTATTAGGAATTTGGTAAAAATCTTTGATGAACTAGGGGTTTTTGTCACTACTCAATACTATGAACAGTGGTTGTTCCTACTGATAGGCTGAAAACTTCTATGACATGTCTACTAATGTTTTGAGTATCAAATATTATAATTTTTAGTAAAATTTTAATCAAATTTTTCTAAAATTGATAAGGATCACTTAGTTAAAATTTGGTGTAAGTCTAATAAGAATTGAGTTTGACAAAGGTGAATAGACAGGGCAGGTTTACTGATTGCCTAACACAAATTTCTACAAAAAATTATCTTGTAAGTTGTGCATTTTGGGAGCAAACTAGACCTTATATATGACTAAAATCTACATGGATGCAAGTCTTATTTGCTAAGGAACAACACAGACGAAACCAATTACAAAAGTAAGATTTCTAGGTCATCAGTCTTATAGTAGGAATTTAGACTCACCACTAGTTAGCGATGGTAGACTTCCTGTAGACACTTGAACATGACCTAATTGTTATCTTCACTTAAAGCACTTGGTTCTTGGATCTAGGGGCTAACTATTTTGCTGAATTAGTAGCATAATAGATCAAAATAATCTAAACAATTAGTTGACCTCTATGGGTTTATCACTCACATAACATAGTATGGAAAACACCATAGGTGTAGGTGGACTAGATGGGCTACATAGGTTGTACTTCATCATGAACTTAGAGATGGAGATTGGAATAGATGAAACATGATTTAGATGAATACCTGAAGAGTTATGAGATTTTTAAGACCAAATTAGATAACATTAGGATAGTAAGTGTTAACTTTGAATATTGAATTATATCTAGACTTCTAGCAGTAGATCACTTCATATTAAGATAAAGAATGCGATATGATAGTTAGATGATTTACCATTCCTAAACCACATAAATATGGTTAACCATTTATCTTCACATCTGATGACATATTTAAATCTCACTACCCTATAGCATCTTGAGTTGTTTAAGAATGATGATTGAGAACCCATTTTAGAAGTATTATCTATGATCCTTGATATGATTATATGAAGGTATAAGAATATGAATATTTGGGATATAAATTATCTTGAATTCATACTTTAAGTGCTATATTTAGATATCATAGATGATGTGTCTATGATGTGGAGTGTCACATGTGATTTGTGATATGCATTATGCTATTATATCCATGTGATGATGGTGCATTTATGTCGAACTTGTATAGGTAAATTATATGATATGGTACAAATGTGTTGAGTTAATTGAAAACTAGAGTTGGTTGTGAGAGAGGGTTATTATGCTCTATGCTACTATGCTAGGGAATTCATTTTGGTCCCTGACCTCTGAATAGGATACCTGTTGAGATTTATGGACTTTACTTTAGGAAAGTGTGTTTCATGGGCAAACTACTTCCAATTTGATTCACCTCCTCATGACTTTCATAGTCCATTGGTATCCACGATCGAGCATAGATGAGTAATGTTTTCCACAAGTGCATGGTGAGCATCTCCTGAGTTTGGAAATGATATGCATGTTGGTCATCCTCGAGGATTCACACCATTGCCTATGAGGCTTATTCCAGGACACTGTCACTCAGATTTATGATCTGTTACTTATTTTATATGTGTGAATTTTTTATATTACCATTCACTTATGAGATATTCTCTATGACAAATGGAATATATGATATGCATTTATAATGCAACATTTGATAGTTGTTCCACATATTATATTAATCATGAGTTGCCTTATGAATGTTGAGGTTTTGAAATTTGGTTTATGTATTTTTCCACTAAGTATTTGTACTCCCCTACAACATTTTTCAAAAGAGGTTCATAGAGTTGTGCATTGTTTGGATAGGACATGAATTGTAGAGGACAAGAGACATGTGAAAGAAGTATGATGGAATGACTTTGATATTTCTTTGATTAGTAGAACTTAGATATTTGTACTTTCATTTAAGTTTACTCTTGATGGCCATGTAATGACATTGATTATTATGTGTGGAACTTTTATAGATTTACTAGTTGATTATGGTTGTGATAATTGATCTTATATTTTCTCTTCTTATATAAATTACTTTGCATGCATAAGAAGTTTTATGTTAGGGACGCCACAATTTGAAGAATTGGTTTTGAAAATTAATGTATATGATGCTTTTATCTTTTCACAATGTTTTTATAAAAAAAAATCAAAGGGTACCTTGATGTTTCTCGAGAGATATTTTAGTTAAAAACTATTTTAGAAAACCTAGGACATTTCAAAGAGAGAGAAAAAAGAGTCCTACTTCTAATTCCTTTCCTAAGTTACCTATCCCACACAACTATATTTCCCCACTTCCTTATCTCTTTTTCTTATCTCACTTAGGATAGATCTAGTGAATCTTATCTTTTAGAAAGGTGGAGATCATCTATAAAAAGGCAACACCACAATGCGTCATCCATAAGGTTACACCACCCTCCTTGGCTAATTTTCCCCACCCCATCCAGCTCTCCATGCCTCCTACCTTGGTTCTTCATATTCTTTTGCTTTCCTTTTTGCTTGCCTTGCTTCTTAATTCCATGCACATGGCTCCAACTTAGTTTTCAATTGTGTTTACATTCCAAGTTTGCTTAAGTTCTATTTTCTTAGTTTTCCTAATTCAAAGAATCTTCTCTCTTGTAGTGACAACCAATAGAAAAGCTCGAATCATCTTCATTTGCCTCTCTATTTTGGATCTATTGTTACTCTCGTATTGAATTTGCTCCCTTCATCTTGCACCCTATCCTTGATACTCTCTTCTTGTTGGTTTACATGCATGATACATAGATGGTGGAAGTTTAGAGAAAATTATATTATTTTCATGTTCATGAATCATGCACACTGTTGTTTTACCATAAGTGCATGGGCGATTGTAGTGCAGTGTGTGCAAGTATGGGTCAATCCCATATGGACTCACTTCAATAATTTAGAGTTTAAATAAAATTTAATTGTTCAAAATTTCAAATTAAATGACAAAATTAATTGAAAAAACAATTAGACTTCAGATATATTTAATCAATGAAAATTACGTAAGTCTAATTCAAAAAGACAAAAATTTACTAAAAAAAGGAAAAATTCACATCCCTATACTGATTATTATCAATTTATTCAAATCTGGTCTTCTTGGAGTTGATCAACCTTCATCAATGTCTTCATCATGTCCTTGAATAGAGATCAAGTGGATGGATTAGTCAGATTCCCAAAATTCTCAAAGATCTAGACTAAATGGTGATTTTGGGTTTGGACTGCTTAGATCACTTTTTGGATTTTAAATTAAAGATTAGTTACATTAATCAATTCAAGGGATGTCCTAAGAATGTAATCTAAAAATTAATTAAAGATCTGATGTGAAACAGAGGAGAAATAGGGGAATCTTGTTGGTTAAGGCTAACTGATTGATTAGGTTACACCTTAAATAAATTAGTTCAGATTATGCAATTCCTAGATAGTAGATCATAGACAAAATAAAACTGGAATAGAAGTAGGGATACATATGTAATTAAAAAGGGGACACAACTGGAATTAAATCATATCTATAAAGGGTAAAAATGGAATTTTAAAAAAATTTCAAAGTCAAACAAAAAATAGGAAACCCGATGAATGCAGAGGAAGCCGGTGATGTTGCAGTGTTTCCAGCCCATCTGCTTCAGGTTGGCGACAACACCGGTAGAAGGACTGGACCAAAGTAGAGAGAGGAGAAGCTTAGCCCGTTTGGTTCCTACAGATGCGTTGTCTTGTGCAATGGAGGGTGCTGGACTGAACTGGAGGGAAGAGCAATGATGGTTGGAGGGAGGTCCAAGTGCCAATGATCAAATGGAGGTGGGAACCCAATGCTGGTCTCGACAGAGGGGCAAGACAATGACCTAAGCTGTGCAAAGCCAGAGTGGAGAATAAGGGTGTCTTCGGGTGTCCTGGGGAGAATGGCCAGTCTGGCGTTGAAGGAGATCTAGGCATCAACTAGTACTTGTGTCAAGTAGATATAGATAGAGGAGGATTGAGGAAAAGGAGACACTGGCAGGTGCCAGTGAACAAGGAAAGATGACGAGCAAGATGGAGAGAGGTGGGTGAAAGGGAGAAACTGGCCCATAGAAAGGTGACAAGCAGAGGAGCAGGATTGGGTTTCTAGTGGAGTAGTGATTGACTCGTAGACAATCAAAGGAGGGAAAGGAGAAACCAACTATGGAAGACAAAGGATGAAGAAACCGACTGAGAAACATGATGAATAGGAGATAAACAACAAGAAATAGAAGTGTGAAAGACAGAGGTAAAACCTGACTATGATGAACAATGAATTTGAGATGGTGAAGAAAGCAAAATTGGCAGTGGAGTGGAGATGACGGTGTGATGGAGAGGGTGCAAGTAGAGGTGCTAGGATGGGTTGAGAAGGAGAGAAAGAAGGGAGAAAGAGGTGGAGCAGTGAAGTGAAGTTGGGTTCTATTATAGTAAAAGAGAGCTAGAAAGAGAGCTATGAAAAAGAGACAAGAGAGAGATGGAGATTGAAGGGAGGAGGAATACGGTAAAAATAGAGTAAAAAAAGACCATAAAATATAGACAATGATAAAGAGAAAGAGGCAAGCAAGGGAAAATAAAACAAAACTCAAAACATCCCAGGACTCCCATGGTTTCTCTCTTATAAAGCCTTCCCCCTTCTAATTCCATTCTCCCGGACTTTCCTTATCCTTTCCTTATGGTGAGGAGTTAATTTCCTACTGGGAAACTTCAATCCCTTTGAATCTTATCTATGATCTTCTTTCCTTATTAGAACTCTTTTTCTTTTAGGAAACCATCCAATGTTGCTTTGTGAGTGATTTTGTTCATTCAATGTCCCCTTGGATAATCTACACTATTGATTAGCCATCCAAACCCTAATATGTTTGATCTGCAAAATATAAGACTAGATTAGAGTCATCTAACCATACATTAAACATATGAATAGCTCAAATGATCATCTGACCATTAATTTTGACAAATTATGGTTGGATGCTCAATTTGAGCTGAAATTCATATCTTATCTAAAAATATCAAATTGACGAGTTAAATGATCTAATTAAATGTTAAACTAGGGGTCTTTTGGCCAAAATTAAACACTTAACACACATTACATTGTAATGATTTACATTCAATGAATGAGAATTGATATTATGTGCACCCATAAATGAATCATGAACACCTTTCTTTGATATCCATGTTTAATAAACAAGCACGATTCCATTGTCTCATGCACCCTTTTCCTTTGATGATCCGTACACACTTTCCAATGTTTCATGCCTTAGAATTCCTATTCTTCTTTTTTTTCCATGCACTTTTCGCTTAAGTCCTCATGCTTATTTCTTATGTTCAATCCATGCATTTAAAGTTTAGTTAGTTTCTATGACAACATGGGTTTGAATATGCATTTTTAAATGCAAAAATAATTCCTAATGTGAGATCGATCCCAATTTGATAACAAATTTGAAAAAATAATACAATAGAAAAATCTTATTCTTTTGAATTAATTTTAGAAAACCTTGAGTGTCATTTACCTTCAATAAAGCTGATAAGTGTTTAATTTTGCATAAAAACCACTCAACTAGTTACCCATGTGTTACATCTTATAGGGGTAAATTAGGGTTTTTTTTTTTATCAAAATTTATAATGCATGCATGTTTTTGCCTAATAATCCAAAAGTTTGTTATTTTGTAGGTCCAGAAGCTAGTCCAAGGTAAGTATGTGATTAATCATGTTTTTCTGGGGTTTAGTTAGGATTTCACACTTTTTGTAGGAAGATGGTGATCCAACAACCAAAATCGATCAAGATCAAAAGATCGAGTCAAAACCTTAAAATCATCATGTCAACATAAACCAAAGGCCAAGATCATCTTGTGGACCAGTAATGGATGTCATTAAAGGAGCTAAAGATGGTCAAAGTAGGCCCATGAAGTAAGCCATGCATTCCCACCACCTTTGCATGGAAGCCACCTTAGCTATTATGCTACTATTTTAGTCCTAAGCCATTACCTCATGAGGATAGAAATGAGACTGAAGCAAGATATACTCCTAATCTATGCAAGAAATTGGGTAAGATAATTGCTAATTGGGATAAGATAATAGCTAGGATGGATAGAATGGATAGGTTCTTTAAGAAAATTATTGAGGCATATCAACAACCCCAGTATGATAATTCCTACATTAAGTCATATCACCACCCTCAATACAATATTGACTGTACCTATTCTGAACCAAAATATTCCCATTTTTCATAGCCATCAAGCTTCAACCATAACAAATACCATCAGGAGCTAGTGGATGCACCAAATGCATTCACACACCCTAGCAATTATTATCCTAAGACAAATGACCAAGACTACAATAGATGGGCTAAGCATCACGATCAGCCTTGGTCTTCAAATTACCAATATCAGGAAGAACCACAATGGTCCCACCCTAATCAATACTACCATGATTATTAAGAATATTAGGGTCAACCTACTCAGCCCTTTTTCAATACCCCAATAAAACAGCAATACCAACCCTACGAGTCGTTTCCTCTGCAATATGAAGAACAACCATTAAAAGAGGATATGCGGCAATTCTTTTGAGAGAAAAGAACAAACCATGGCTTCCAATGAAAAGATGCATGAGGAAATGAAATAGGAGAGTGAGGAATGGATTGAGGAAATGAAACCAATATGGGAAAATATTAAGAGAAACATTGTTGAACATATAAAAAGAACTAAAGAAATAGAACAAATTAGGTATACTAAAGAGCCATTTATTACTGAGCCACAAAGTCCATAGCCATCCATAAAACCCTCTAACATGTATCTACTCGAGCCATGTCTTGCCTATTAGGATTATGATGAAGAGACTTCCATTGATGAAGAAAATGAAGTATTAGAAACATCCAACCCAAATCCTCTAAATTTGTGTCCCACTTATTTTTATGACTTTGATGAAGACACGTCTATTGAGGAGGTGAATGAGTTGTTGGATACTATGCCTTTAATAGACACTTCTCAAAGGCAAGCTAGAGTAGATCTCCCTATAGAGCCTGAAACTCTTATGAAACCTTGCAATGTAGAAGATGTACCTGATTAGGACTTAATAACCTTATTAGAACAATCATAAGATAGGAAGAAAAATAGTCAGTTGATGTACATCAACCTACTTTAGGGTACACATCATAAGAGAATAAGGGTTTAACTAAAACCATGTCCTTACCTCTAATAATACTAGAACAATCTTTGTGGGGAGGGGAGAGTTAGCTTATATCCTTAGTTTAGGACAATGTAAGGGAAATAGAGAAATATGACAAATTGAGTAGTATGGTTAATGTTATCCCTCAATTTGGTGAACATTAGGACCATTCATCTCCATATGGTCCAACAAAATTCATGATAGTACACAGAGTCATCATGCTACCACCACCTTAATTTTTGTAGAGGAATTATATTGACTATCATGAAATACTAAAAAAGGGGAATCATCAATATGTTACCACAGCATTCAAAATTATGGTAGTCTATTGTGTCATATTGTTACCACCACCTAAAATTTCAAGGTGGAGGAAATGTATAGAGTACCATGAGGTTCTAAAGTGGCTTGAGAAATCTTACCATTTCATTCTTAGGATTAGGACAAATTAGTTTAACTAGCTAGGTCTAAGCTTAGATGATTAGATTAATTATACACCATGTCTGGCTAAAGACATTAAACATAGCGCTTACTATGAGGAAATCCAAGAATCTTTTAGAAAGTCTCATTAGACTACATTACCCATTCATCAATTAGGTGTCCTATATTTCAAAACATTGGAAGCAATGTCTCGTTCAAGTTGGGGGGTATAGAAATGAGATTTTTGAGTTTTTCTTACATTTTTGAAAATTTTTGTAGAAAAAAATAATGATAAGTTCCTTTATAAAGATGAGATTAAATTTTCTAAATATCCAACTAACTTTTAGACTTTAGCTTATTAATAGAGTTGTATACAATTAGTTCACTATTTTATTCTTTTTCTAAAATATCTCATGAAAAATTAAACCTTAAAATATTAATTGCACAAAATAGCTGTATATAGTTTAAGTTAAAGACAAGATATAACTTAAAGGTCGTCAAGGTGATCTGCGGAGACTTATAACCCAAGTGAGTTTAGAGCAATTCATTCTTTCCAAGAGTTATACATATATTCAAAATTTTCTTTAGCGAACATTATTTCTTAGTTCGTCTCATTATTCTTCATCTTGGTCAACTATTGAGGAATCACAAAAAAAAGAAAAAAAAACTATACCATATATCTCTTAAGTTTATGATCATTCTTCAATCATATGAAACCTATGAAATGATAGAGGCCATTCTTGGTAAAACTGAGAGCCTGTAGCCTTCCCCATATTATTTTCTATTGTTTTGCCCATTGAGCCCTTCAAATATCAACATTTTCTTTGTTAGCCAAACAACCTTTACCTATAGTAAACCCTTAATATATATCCATTACCCATTTGTTTTTGGAAATATGTAGAGAAGATTGAAGAACATCTTGAAAAAGAGTATGAACAAAATAATTCAAGAGATGAACATCAAAAATGGAAAAAAAAAGGAATAAAAATTCAAAGAGGCTATATATAAACTCAATTTAAAAAAAAGAGAAAGAAAAATAATAGGCAATGAAACAGAAGAATATTCACTCTTGTGAGGAAAAATGGAAAAGTTATGAGTACACTGATAGAAGACCTTTATATATTTTCCAGACAACCTTTGTTTACCTTTACATCCATTCTTTTGATATTTACATCCATTCTTTTGATAACTCTTACCTAAGCCTATATTTCATCCTAATAGAAGTCCAAACTTAATCCTAAGTATGGCTTGGAAATGGTTATGAATGAATAAGGACTTTGGCAGAGTGTAACATTCTTAGTAGTTGGTATCCTTTCATGACGCCATTATCATTCTTTCTAAGTTATCGTTCTTCTGGGTGAAATATGTGAGGCTTTTGGATTTATTGAACAACAATCTACTCACATATTAATGAGAGATGTACACCTTTTTTATTGACTTCTTTCCAAGTGTCAAGTATATCCTATGAGAATTGAAATCAAAGCATACATTTGAAGGGTAATTTAGGTCATATTTGACTTGAAAACCATAATTATATATCAGCTATAACACAAACTCTTCTTTTGAGGTTTAATGAAATAATGGGATATGTTTGACATAAGGGTAGGATTTTAAACCTTTTTGTTCATCTTTATTACCAAGTTAAAGTTAGGAATTAGAATGAGCTAAATATATATAAAAAAAAGAAAAGAAAATTTTCTCAAATGAATAATTGAATTTCACAAAATTTTTGAGAATTTTGTGGGTATATACACTACAAACCCTCATGAGGCCTAACTTGTCCACTAGGGGTTTATGGGCTTATTGCATGTGCTAAATACAATTGTGAGTACCTACGAAAGTGAGACTTTGTATTTATTTTTGTAAAATAATTTTTTGTATGTTTTTCTTCGGACTAGAAAAATACTAGTTGAAGGGTGTGATAAGTGCTTAATTTTGCATAAAAGCCACCCAATTAGTTACCCATACATTACAACTCATATGGGTAAATTAGGATTTTTAGACCAAAATTTATAACACAGGCATTTTTTGACTTAATAACCCAAAAGTTTATTATTTTGTAGGTCTAGAAGCTAGTACTAGGTAAGTATGTGATTAATCATGGTTTTCTAGGATTTAATTATGATTTCTTACTTTTTGTAGGAAGTAAGATGGTGATCCAACGACCAAAATCGATCAGCATGAAATTGAAGATCAAGAGCAAAATATTGAATCAAAGTCTCAAAATTATCACCTCAGCACAAACCAAAGGCCAAGATCATCTTGTGGACTAGTAATGGATGTGATTAAAGGAGCTAAATATAGTCAAATTAGGCCCATGAAGTAAGCCATGCATTCCCACCACCTTTGCATGGAACAACTTAAGCCACCTTAGCCATATAAGCCCTGAAAGATGGTGGCAAGATAAGAAATTCAAGCCAAACCATATAAGCCACTCAACCAAAGGTTTAAAGCCAAAAAAAATAAGCCAAGGAAGTTTCTTAGGCCATCCATGAAGCTTAGCTAATGGAGCCTTCAAAATTAGCCACCTAAGCCATCAAGCTAAGATAAATAGAAGGCTAGGATTGGAGGAGATTCAAGAGAGTTATCCATTAGTTATTTTGAATATAATTAAGGAAAAGTCCATTATAATAAGATGGCATGTGGACTAATGGGATAAGAGCAACCAATTTTTAGTGTTTTTCTATCTTTTCCCCACTTCTCCCTCAATTTTCACCTCACCCTTAAGATGCACTACGAATTTCCAAAACTCTATCTCATTCCACCTCTTACGAAATTTTCCAACCAACTAAATTTCTCCACCGAACACCACCCATCTCTGTCCTAACCATTCCTGACCCACTTTCCTATAAAATAGGGCATTCAATGATTTTAGAAGGGGGGAGACGCCCCTTCCTAAAAAGGTGGCATCTCCCACCCACCCTCTTCTTAAGACAGCTAACTTACTCCCCCCACTTTCCTATTTGAGGTCCACCCATTTCCCCCATCCTAGCCATTCAATTTGACACTATTTAATCCCCACCTAATCTTATTATTAGGTTATCCTAGGAAAAATAGGACAAGTCATATAAGACAAGCCCATAACCCAAGCAAAACTACACTCTTTTCTCACAGAGGAAAAGACGACTCCTCCATAGGAAGGAGAGACCCACTTCCTTCCAGCCCATTTTCCTTCTTTAGCTTGTTGTTTTTCAAGTCTTTGGGTGCTGCTACAAACTTCCAAGTTTTATGCTTCTTCCTCAAGTGTTCAACCTAGGATTTATTGGGGGTTTTGATTCATCTTTGAAGGTTGGTTAGCCTTTTGTGGAATTTATTTCTCTTCATGTTAGTTTTCCTTATTTTTCCTTTAACTTTCCTTGGTTGTAAACTAAGATTCAAGTCTAGTTTTCCCTTGGAGTGACAGCCAAGGAAAATCATTCTTGAATCTAGTTTTATTGTTTATCTTTCATTGCATCTTTATTCTCTTTTAGCCCTCTTGATTTTCTAGCTTTGGTTGCTTAAGTTCCATTGGATTGTTGCCTTAGTTTTAGTCAGGATTTTCCTTTCATTTCAAGAATACTTGTTCATGAGTGAATGTTGGAACAATTGAAGAAAACTTTGGCTTGTAATTGATGAGTGATTAACATTAAGTGAACATCATTGTAATAGCATTTAAGTTTCATATTTGGACTACATGCATCGAGTGTTATGTTGATGACTTTTTGGATGTGATTCAATGAGATTATTTAGAATTTTCTATTTATGTTTGTCCAATAGTAAATTAACTTTGTTCTTGAAGGTTTGAATGGATTAGAAGTGATTAATTTCATATTTTAAATGTTATACTCATTGAATGTTTCAATTACCTTACTGCTAGAATTTCTTTACATGAATGGTGTATGTTAATTTCCAGCACTATACAATAAATTTCATTTGATTTTTCAAGAGTCTAGTTAGATTGTTAGATAGCTTAGCTAATGTTCAAAATAGATTGCATACTTAGGTTTCCAAAGTAGTTGATTAAATCCATTCTTGTACAATGACTCATGTATACCATTCCATGGATACATGTATGTTAATCGTGTGGTTTTCCTTTCATTGTTGTTAGTAATTGCTTTCATTTATTTTTCTAGTTTGGTTTAGATTCCATTATTTTGCATATTAGTTAGTTGGAATGTAATCATATCTTTCATACTTGTTAAAATAGTTGATTTGGTTGCTTACTTTTCTTAGTTTTGCATGATTAGGAAAATAGTTTGTTAAAGCATGTTTCCATTAGATTAGTTGTTAATTTCATGTTTAGGAAAGTTGGTTTAGGAGCATTGATAAATTGCATTTTAGGAAAGTTTAACTTTAGGAAAATTGTTAATTAGGAAAGTCATAAAATTAAAAGTATGTAATTTAGGAAATTTTTAATTTTAGAAAGTGTATATTTTAGGAAAGTTTTCCATTTAGCATGTTTCTTGTTTTTTCTTTGTTTCCAATTTCACGTTTTAATTTTAATTCTTAATTTAGGAAAAAAATCACTTGAATTTTGGATAGGTTAGATAGTTTAAAATATGGACCACTAGCATCACAATAGTTGACTTCTCATGGGATCGACCTCACTAGTGTACTATACGGCAAACGATTTGTGCACATGCAAGTTTATTTAAAAAAACAACAAAAGAAAAATCAATGACTTTTTTTCAATTATAAAATTTAAAATAAAAATACATGCATCCTAGATCTAGCCAGTCAAAGCTCATAGTCCAACTATAATAATTAGATATACATGTCTAGAAAAAATAAATCATATACTTACATTGCTTATACCGTTTGTTAAACCTTTTTCATCAAAAAGTTGCATACACCTCGAATTGCTCAGCCTTAAGTCAAGTTCTTCATAGTCCTAAGATATTGTAAACATATTTACAATATCTTAGCAAGGTTGTACTTGTGTAGGTAGTTTCACATCTACTATACCAAAATATTAAAGTACTAATTGGTTAAACTACAAATGTCGACAATCCCAAACCAATAATATCATCATGTGCACATGTGCACCTTGATGAACACATCAGCCAGTGGTCACGAGTACTCATCTAAAAAATTTCAAAAATATCATAATGCGTAGTATCACAAAACAGAAATCTCATGGTACACTATGCTCATAACTAGCCAACTAAATCATGTGTCTCCGTTATCTAGAGACTAGCCTCCACGACGACTATAGATATGTCTCAAAAAGGGTGTCGTGAACACCTCTAGTGGTTGTTTCCCTACCTCAATAGTTGAGAAGAATAGGTGTCATTCTAGCATGGATACGTACAACCTTTGGTTGTTACAGGCTCGGAGGCCAAACTCGTACAACCTCTTAACATAGTGCACACTAGGCTCATTAGCCCAAACAAACATATATCTCAATCCAATTGTCATCAAATCATATAAGGAATGTCTCAGGTAAAACCATGCATGCCTATAACTCATCTCAAAGCATGAGATTGATCCGATTTCAAGAGTCATCATTTCCATCAAAACATACAACTGCATGTAAAAGAATGGGCAATATCATTTTCATTTTCAAGACAAAAGTATGCATTGTGAGTATAAAGGTATATATAAAACTCACATGCCTCATTTGTAAATATTGTATTCTTTAAAAGTTAAAGTAATGCAAATGACAAGATGTCAATTTTATCATAGCCGAGTAGTCTCAAATCAAAAGCATGATAATCAAATACACGGTATGATTTGATTATCTAAAATTTACATATTTTAGTTAAGCTAATGGCATGCTTAAAATCCCAATGGTAAATAGACGTTAAAACTACCTCCCTAATACATAGCTATCCTAATCCTCAGAATGATCAATAAACTCAGTTTGTACCAGTCAGCATCTCTGTCAACACATACATTACAATGTCATTTTCTTACTTACAATTTCTTAATTGTGACTCATTTAACCTTTGACCATCATTAACATGATTATCTTGCCTTTACATCTCTCTGATCATAAGTACTCCTTTATTGTTGTCATAATATCAAATCTTGGCCATTGATTGAAGGTCAATGTTCCAGATCCTCTAATTATTTATCAGTTTCAATTAATCTCTAACTTACAAATAGTTTATTTCAAATCTCAATGTTTTAACTATTGGTCTAATGGTTAGATTGAGTTCTAATCATTAACATCAACAGTTACCAATCATTCTAGCATCCTATTTTCTAATACAAGTTCAATGAGTAAGTAGACCATTAGATTAACTATAATTAATAGTTTTAATAACCTAATTACATTTCTTAGGGTCCAATCCATCTTAATCACACCTATCTTCTAAGTTTTTTTAAAATTTACTAGGCATGATATAGTACAAATAGAATTTAATTAATTTAAATAAGTTTTCATGGTGATCTTACCTTTAATTGCTAAAATCCAAGTACCATGCAGCGTCTGATGTGGTATGATCAATTCTAATTGCCTCAGATCTCATTGATCTAGGTCATACCAAATCTTTACCATTAGATTAGTGCCCGATCTTATAATTTAAGCACCTAACCATTAATTGACGATCAAATTGTGAAATAATGGCCATATATGTCATTTTCTTACTTACAATTTCTTAATTGTGATTCATTTAACCTTTGATCATCATTAACATGATTATCTTGCCTTTACCTCTCTCTGATCATAAGTACTCCTTTATTGTTGTCATAATATCAAATCTTGACCAAGAAAACTGCAAATCTCAATCATTTTTTGAGGCCAGTCCTAACCCATCACTACCTCACCCTTTGTTGGGTCAATTGCCACTCCATTCTTTAGGATAGCATGGCCAAGGAAATTTACTTTCTCCAACCAAAACTCACACTTACTGAACTTGGGAAATAATTGATGAGCTCACAATGTGTTTAAAGCAATGTGCAAGTGCTCCCTGTGCTCCTCCTTGCTTGCTGAGTATACAAGAATATCATCTACGAACACAATCGCAAACTTATCCAAGTAGGCTCGGAAGATCCAGTTCATTAGATCCATGAAAACTATAGGCACGTTTGTTAAGCCAAATGGCATCACAAAAAACTCATAATGGTTGTAACACATCCTAAATGCTATCTTAGAGACATCTACCTCTCTAATTCTCAACTGATGGTACCTTGACCTAAAATCGATCTTCAAAAAGATCTATGCTTACTGAAGCTAATCAAAGAGGTCATCAATTCTAGGTAATGGGTGGCAGTTCTTCACTATCATGCTATTCAGCATATGGTAATCAATGCAAAGTCATATCGATCTGTCCTTCTTCATCAAGAAGAGAACCGATGCTTCCCAAGGCAATCCACTAGGTCCAATATCAAGAAACTCCCGGAGTTGTGTCCTAAGCTCTTTCAACTTGGCTGGTGCCATCCTATATGGCGCCTTAGAGATAGGAGCAGTGCTTGGCACTAACTCAACTGTGAAATCAATCTCTCTCCATGGTGGTAGTCCTGGAAGCTCCTCAAAAAAGACATCTTGAAACTCCTTGACCACATCAATCTCCTCAATTTGAGGTCCCTCTGCATCCACCGCTATCACACTTGCTAGAAATGCTCGACAACCCTTCCACATGTGTCAGTTTTCCTTTAAAGCTAAAATGAAATGTGCTCCCATCATATCTTATCTTCCATGAAATGAGACTATTGGGCAACCCGATGAGCAGAATGTAATCCTCTTCTTTCAATAGTCCACCATTGCCCAATATGTTGTTAACCAATCCATGCCTAAGATTATGTCAAAATCCACCATATCAATGAGGATAAGGTCCCTACCCATCCTCTCATTCATAATCACAATAGGCACCTCTTGAATAAATTGTTTTGCTAGAATTGACTCTCCTAGTGGAGTCATCGCATCCAACCCAAATCCCATAGAGCTCTTGCCCATAGCTAGGAGAAACAGAGAAAGAGGAAGATCACCCTTACCCAAGTTCCCTTCAAGATTTCATGTTCAAATCCGTTAGAGATAAAGGTAGGGACTCAACCATTCCAATTCTTTTCTTGTTATTTTCCTTTTATTTTATCTTCCATCTTCTATCTCTTCCATTCACCTTCATCTAGCATTCATACACTTAGTTTTTGCTTAAATTACTTTGCTAATGCATTAATCATGTTACATGTAGTTGCACCGTACTTTCATTTTAGCATTTCTTTAGTTTTTAATGTTAACTTCTCATATTTCCTTGATTTGTTGTTCATACATAGCATAGTAGTTCCTTTCATCTTAGAATAGTGTAGATGCATATCCATGTTTCCTTTCCATTTAACTTAGTCTTACATGCATATAGGCTTTAGATTTTGCACACATTACATCCAATTTGGATGGATGCATCCTTTTGAAAATTACATGCATGATAGATTTGTAGCTTGCTTAGGTTGCATTATGGTGGATTATGTATTAATTGTTTCCTTAGATTATCTTTCATGAGGTAGATCATGTTTGTAGCATAGATTTTCATTTAATATCTTTACTTTCCATGTTTTAATCTGTTTCTAATTTAGAAGTAGGTACTTTCTAATTTTAGAACTCATGTTTAAATCTTAGATTCCATGCTTTTTAGTTTTTATAACTTTCCATCTTTGTTTCCATACATCTTAAGATTGTTTTAGGATTATTTTAGGATCCTTTGAGAAACTAGTTGCATGATAGATTCTTAGATTTAACATTTTCCTAGCGTAGAAACATGGACTTTCTTAATTTATAACCCATGCTTAGCTTAGTTTGACTTTCTATTTTCTCTTAATATTTTAATTCTTACACTTTCCTTTACTCTCACACACATTCTTATCATGTTTCTATTTCCATCAACTTTCTAATTTTAGTTTTCATGCATAGTCCATGATATTTAATTCATGGATCATTCTTATTTCTCTTCATCCCACCTTATAGAAAATTTTGTCCTCGAAATTTAGAATATGCATACCTCACGCTCTGTCTTCTCCTACGTCACTCCAATACAAAGGAGACCTACATGGTCTGCCATACAGTGCCTCATAAGGCACCATGCCAATGCTTGTATGATAGCTATTAGTATACGCAAACTCCACGAGTGACAAATGCTCATCCCAACTACCTCTCCAATCCATGACACAAGCCCTCAACATATCCTCCACGGTCTGCATGGTCCTCTCAGTCTAGCCATCTGTCTGGGGGTGGAAAGCTGTACTGAATCTCAATCTCGACCCCAAAGCCTCCTGTACACTCTGCCAGTACTTTGAGGTAAACCGTGTGTCTCAATTTGAGATAATTGTCAATGGTACTTCATGAAGGCTCATGATCTCCCTGACGTATAGCTTTGCCAAGCTGTCCATGATCTGAGTCTATCTAATAGGGAGGAAATGGGCTGACTTTGTCAATCTGTCAACTATGACCCATATCATGTCGTGCCCACTGGTCGTCCTCGACAAGCCCACTATAAAATCCATAGTAAGGTAGTCCACTTCCACTCTGGAAAATCTAAAGTCTATAATAACCCAGCTGGTTGCTGATGCTCTACCTTGACCTGCTGACATGTCAAACATCGTGCTACGCACTCACCAATATCCCTCTTCATCCCATTCCACCAAAAGTGTCATCTAAGGTCCTGGTACATCTTCGTACCTCTGGGATGAATAGAATATGGCGACTGGTGCACCTCCTATAGTAAGTCATGTCTCAACTGATCATCTACAGGTACTACCAATCTGCCCCTAAACCTGACACCTCCATCGAGCCCTCTAGAAATTTTGGCCTTCTCGGCCATGTCCTGCATCTCAACATTGCTCACCTGTGCCTGAAGGATCCTGTCAAGAAACCTAAATCTAGTCTAGAGGTTAGCAAGCATCACTCTTTACTTCCTCCTCATGGCATCAACTATGATGTTAGCTTTCCCCAGGTGGTACTGTATCGTAAAGTCAAAGTCCTTGAGGTACTCCATCCATCTCCTCTGCCTCATGTTCAGATCGCTCTGAGTGAAGAAATACATGAGGCTCTTGTGGTCAATGTATAGCTCAAAATTCTCACCATATAGATAGTGTCTCCAGGACTTCAACGTAAACACCACCACAGCCAACTCAAGATCATGTGTCGGATAATTCACCTCGTGCATCTTCAACTATCTTGACGCATAAGCGATGACTTCCCATGCTGCATCAGCACTGCTCCTAGACCTCTACCTGATGCATCACAAAACACCACATAACCACCTGATCCTGAAGGTCGGGCAAGTACTAGTGCAGAAGTCAACCTCCGCTTGAGCTCTTGAAAGCTCTCCTCACAAGCATCAGTCCAAACAAACCTGGTGTCCTTCCTAGTCAAAGTGGTCATGGGCAAGGCTATCTTCGAGAAACCCTCAATGAATCACCGATAGTAACCAGCTAAACCGAGGAAACTACGAACCTCTGTCACCATCGTAGGCCTCTCCCAATGCAAAACTGCCTCCACCTTAGCTGGATCTACGGCCACACCATCCATGGACACCACGTGTCGCAAAAGCTGCACATGTCCTAACCAAAATTCACACTTACTGAGCTTCACATACAAGCGATGACGGCGAAGTGTGTCCAACACAATGCGAAGATGCTCCATGTGGGCCCTATGGTTAGGAGAATAGATCGGGATATCATCCACAAAGACGATCACGAACTTATCTAAATAAGCTCAGAATACCCTGTTCATCAAATCCATGAACACTGCTGGTGCATTCGTTAGCCCAAAAGGCATTACCAAAAACTCATAATGGCCATACCAACTCTTGAATGCCATCTTAGGGATATCCTCCTCCCTAATCCTCAATTGGTGATAACCTGAACGCAGGTCGATCTTAGAGAACACCTGTGCCGACTACAACTGATCAAACAAGTCATCAATACGTGGTAGACGGTACCAATTCTTCACAGTAACTGTGTTTAGTAACCGGTAGTCTATGCACAACCTCAATGACCCATCCTTCTTCTTAACGAAGAGGACTGGTGCTCCCCAAGGAGACCCACTAGGCCTAATAAAACCCTTATCCAGAAGTTCATGCCACTGCACTTGGAGCTCTCTCAACTCTATAGGGGTCATCCTATAAGGCCCCTTAGATATAGGCGGTGTACTTGGCACCAAGTCTATGGTAAAATCAATCTCCCTGGGTGGAGGTAGTCCTGACAGCTCGTCTAAAAATACATCAACAAAATCTCGTACCACGTCAATCTCCTCAATCTATGGCTGCTCCCTATTAGCCGTCATGACGCTTGCCAAAAACACTCGGCAACCTCGAGCATAACATTGAGCTGCGCTCATGGTGGAAATAATACAAGGGCCACTATCACTCCTTCTGCCCTGGACTACAACCACTGGTCGACCCGGTACACTACACAAAATCTGCTTCTTGCGGCAGTCTATAATAACCCAAAAACATCGCTAGCCAATCCATCCCCAAGATGACATCAAAATCCATCATGTATAATAAAATGAGGTCGGCATCCATCCTCATACTTAATATCTCCACTGATACCCTCTCAAGGTACTCAGTAGCCTCCACTGTCTCTCCTGATGGTATCGACACATCTAACCTGAATGCTAGCTTGCTCGTAGGCAAATCAAGGCATGATGCAAATGTACATGCAATAAATGAGTGGGTAGACCCCGAATCAAAAAGAACTCTGGCATGTCTATTAGCTACTAGAAAAGTACCTTCTACCACCTGGTTTGAGGCCTGTGCCTGCCCTGAAGTGATGGCGATGACGTGGCCCTAACTGCTTGGCGTTACCTCCGCGGTGGCATCAGTCCTCGGTGGTCTATCTTCCAAACCTCTCGAGCATTGTCTAATCATGTGCCCCATCTCACCATAGCCATAGCACCTAAATGGCTCATTCAGCCAAAAAGGCTACTGTTGCTGCTACTACTAATACTGATGGGGCTGTTGTGGGCCCTGATGCTGACGACCCTGTCCTGGGCACAATTGCCCCACGTGTCGGCCCTTACAATGAGGGTACACTCTCCGACCCTGATCTCTCCTCTATCTAGGAGGGTACTACGAATCATGTCCCCCCTGAAACGGTGTGGATTATAAGGGCCTCTTGCCCTTGAAGGGCTATCTCAACTCCCCTCTACTACGTCACGAATCCCTCTCAAGCATGGAAGCCCTATCTGCCGCCTGCGTCATAGTAGTTGGGTATGCTATCAGTACTTTGTGCCTCAACTGTGGCACCAACCCATCGATGAATCTATCTGTTGCCTCCTACTTTGAAGCAAAAGGGGTAGCTGTAAATCTGCATAACCTAGTAAATTGGGTCAAGTACTGTTGAACCGTAAGGCTCCCTTGTGTCAATGTGGAGAACTCCCTCTTCATGGCGTGCAGAGCATGAGGAGGGAAATACTGCGCTTCAAATATCCTCCGAAAATCTTACTAGGAGAATGGCACTGAAGATGGGGGACGTATCTGCTTCTAGGTCTTCCACCAAAACCCGGCTTCTCCAACCAACAAGTATGAAGCCAATCTAACCTGATCCTCAGGTGCAATATCCATCCCCGTAAAGGCCTTCTCTACCTAAAATAGCCATCTCTCTGTTGTTCCTGGCTCTCCTTCCCCATGGAAGCTAGGAACCATCCTCCGAAACCTCTTGAGCTACTTAGCTAGTGGAACACTCATGCTCGAGGATCCTCCCTCTGCAACTACCTGTGTGGGCGCCAACGGTGCTACATGGGACGACGGTGATGCTGAGTCCTCTAGGACTGCTACAGTCACCGCCGGGTGGACAGGGTGCAAGGCCTGCACCCTCCCGAACCTCTGCCCAAACCTACCTTTTAATATGCTCTATAAGACGTGGTAAGAGGCTCTCAACTACGAGAGTCGCAATGTTTGCCTCCTGCCCCCCTTGCTCTGGTGCAGTGGCAGGGGTGACAGGGGTGGTAATTGGTGGAGCGGGGGTAGACCTGGTCCTTCGTCGAGGAGCCATCTATTAACAACACATAACCCATGATATAAGCATTTCCCCTTTCTCAATCTAAGCCAACAACAAATTGGCTATCATGCTAATTAGACCCTTAAAGTGGTGATTATGGAATAGGCCTGAGCTCTGATACCAAACTGTGACACCCCGGGTTTTTCTAAACTGTGTCCCATATTTATACGAAAATAGTAATATAATTTATTGCTAAAAAATAGATGGGATCCCAGAACTTAAAACTCATGATTTAAAACTTTTTGCAGCATCAAGAAAAATACCATTTAAGGAAACCTTGAGGGTCATTTCACCTCAAAACCACACTGAAGAATAGAACCAAAAGTAAACATTTTGAGCATGCTCACAAATTAAAACCACGATGAAATTTTTGCAACTGCAAAGATATATGATAGTAAAAGTTCCAAAGCTTCAGGGTCTATCCAAGATCACCACGTCATCCATATATAAGCATATGAACACTATACAGTGTTATGGTTCTAATCCATCAATATATACAACGACTAAGTAGAATGCCAAAAAGCCAATACTAGTCCAACAAAAGTACACCACTCTGTCTCTGTATCTAAAAGTATCTGTCTCAAGCCCCCATCCAGCTCCACTCTTTTCACGACCCGGGTTTTTATATGATGCAATGTTGATAAAAAGGCGAGATCTCTTGTTTTATAAATATGAAATGCATGAAATTCTTTTCCTTTTGGAAAACAACCTTTCATAAAAACCCCGAGTGTGAAAACACATTATCAATCTATTTAGTCATGGCAAAGTTTTAAATCAATAATGTTCCCAAGAAAGTGTTAGTCACAGCCCCAGCTATTAGAGAGTAACTACAATCAAGTAACATTGAAAGATAAGATAGGGGTGTACTTACTTGTGCTTGGCCTTCTGTCTCCTAGTACAAATGTCCCTTGCCCTTAGGTATTTACTTTGTATCTGAAAAATGTTGAGGATCGGGTGAGTATATAATATACTCAGTAGGGCTTATCACTACTAGTTTTATAAATGCATGAGTTGTTTTAAAATCATGTGCTCATTCATTCAAAACATGCGTATGTTTGAATACTCGAGTTCAATATTAGTATAAAAATCCACAATCAATTTCAAAATATGCATATGTTTGAATACTCGAGTTCGATATCAGTATAAGAATCCATAATCAACTGAAATTCTTATAACTTAAAAGACCACATAATCCCAAAAGTGAAAGTATCATATATATATGATAACATCATGATATGCAATGGATGCATCATGGAGTCCAACTCGTGGACCTCTAGTATGGTATGGTCGACCAACCTTATATCATGCCATATGCAATGCATATAAATCCACAAAACCATAGGGTCCCACTATGCCCACGACCTCACCGCCGTGTGGTCCCCGGGTACCTAGGGACATAGGATCATATACCTCCACGGGGCATATGACACTTCATTCGTCGTAAATCATGCAATTTTTGAAATCAGTTGCAAAACATGCATGAATCTGCTCATGCTAGTATTGCATTCAAAGTCATAACCCTGCCTAGAAGCCTGCCAGCCTAGAAGCCTGCCAGCCTAGAAGCCTACCAGTCTAGAAGCCTTGTCAGCTCTCTCTGGCCCGCCCTCATCGGCCCACCCTCGTCGGCCCGCCCTCATCAGCCCGCCCTCATTGGTCAAGGCTACGCTTATCATGCAACCTATGCATGTAGCACATGTCTTGGCAATACATGCACAATGTATTTTTCAAAACCTGTCCTCTTTGGGTTCCTCACAACTGCCTGGCCCTCGGCACTCCAGCGTCTTTTGGCAACCCTCAAGGACATGCAATCTTTGCAAGTACTTAAATCATGCAATGCATGCACTTGTTTGCAACACATGTATGCGCATAATGTATATGCAGTCATTCCAAAACATGGCTATGTACAAAGCATTTAACATGCATGCTGAATTTATTCATACAAATCATATGCAAATCAAGTCATATATCTAAAACATATGTTCTCAAATAATAATAGTTCTTTTAAAAGAATCTAATAGTGATAGAGCACCTACCTGACTAGGTCGCGTTAATCCTCTTGTCCTCGTACACTCCTGAACATGGTTTGGGGACTTAAGGTTAGTTTAACCTATCTTTGATGGGTTTAGAGAATTTGGGTCTCATTACTTAGGCATTAGGGGTCCATCCCTATGCCTATGGGTGTCCTAAGGTCCTAATTAGGCCTTGGTATTCTTAGTTTCCCAGAGTTCTAGCGGTCACGCGCGACCATCCTATTCTAAGGGTCATGCCCTAATTTTATTAGGCTTTGATTAGGGATTTTATAGTTTTTATGTGTCTGCGTCGTCGATACAGACACAACGCCTTTTGCGGCGCCTCAATCGGAGCTCTAGATCTCAAGTTATAAGCGTTTTAACATTGTATGTACATATAGTCTTAAAGACAAAAAAAGAGGAATGCTAGGGCGCTGCGCGTCTGCGACGTGCGCCCAGCATTCTTAAGAACCAAAAAAACGACGCCTCGCTAGTGTGCTGGCGTCTGCGGCGTGCGCCTCAGCGGGCGCGTCTGCAGACGCGCGCGACAAAGCCGCTCGTCGTCTCTTTAGCGGGCGCGTCCAGCGACGCGCCCGTTTGGTTTTTTCCAAACGGCGTCGACTTGCGTCGACGTGGGACGATCCTGTTGGATCGTCCCGCTTGTTAGTGACCTGGGTCATCCTCAGGTCACCCTGGTTCGACCCTGTCGAACCAGTGCGGCCTGGGGACGTCCTAGGGGTCTTTGTGGCTCCCCTAGAGGCCTATTCTGCATGGTTTTTCATGGAAAAACCTAGGGAAATCGTTCCTGGAACTATGGTGGAGATGGGTTTAGGGTTTTCTCGTGCGTACCTGCTTCGTGGGTGGTTTTCTCTCCACGTTTTTCCCCCTTGCTCACTGCTTCACGACTAGTTTTCTCCAAGGCTTTTGGGCTGCCATTAGAGGCACCCAGGAGCTCTATTTATAGGGCTTTTACAAAGGGTTCTGGAGGGTTTCTAACCGCCTTTGAATGGCGGCAGGGAACCCTCTGGAATGGCGGTGGTTTCTTCTTGAAACACCGCTGTTCCAGAAACCTCTAGGAGGTTGAAGACGACGGGGTGCCCATATCAAAACAGGCACCTGTGTTTTTCAGGTTAAATCGTTTTTGAAAAATTTACAGTTTTGCCCCTGAACTTCAAAGGGCCATATCTTGCTCATTTTAACTCCGTTTTGGGTGATTTTGGTCTCGTTGGATTCCTTTTTCCGAAACGCATCTAATGGAAGCACTTTTGGTACCAAATTTCTGGGTTAAGTTATGGTGACTAGTGAAATGACCAAAATGCCCTTCTCTTTAAAATTGAACTTTTCATTGCTAAACTTGGAATTTCAATATTACAAAATTGGAGTCATTACAACTCTAGTCCACCTTCTTTGCTTTCTGACTGTCGCGATCTGATTCTGAGTCATTGCAAAAGCAAGCCATGCTTGTGCAGGTGATATACATTCAAAGTAACTCAATAAAAACAAAGCACATGGCGCAAGGCATAAAGATCATAAAATGATCAATCATAATATAAAGCCTTAAATCACATGATGAAGGACCTACCAAGTCCATGAAATACATAAGATATCATCAATCATGATATCAGGACATGCACAATCCAAGGAAATCTAGAAACACATGAATGCATGTCAAAGTATCAAACATCATACACAGTCAAGCCCTATGAGTGTCTCACATACACTCACGGCAATGTGGGGTCAGCTCTCTGTACCATCCGCTTTCACTCTTTCACCCTTGCACCCTCACGGGCACTCAACCACTCACGGGAACGACGCGCACGACTTTCGCTTTCACCTTTTCACCCTCATGGCACTCAGGCACTCACAAAAGGTCACGTTACACACTTGCTTTCACCCTTTCACCTTCACGGGCACTCAGGCACTCATGGGGTGAAGAATTGCATCCTACCACAGGATCAATAGTCTCAAATATCAAGTCAGAGCGACTCCCACATGTCAAAAATACCCATAATCAAGTGGATATCATGAAAGATATAAAAAACAGTGCATGCAATAACCACCTAAAAGATAGCACGCACATGAGGAACTACATGCTGAAATCAATCTCATGCATATGGTAAGGCATAAATCTCATGCCTCAAAAACTTAAATCATCATTTGAGAATCATGAAAAATTTGTGAATGAAATCACCTACCTCCGTATCACACTATCCCAAACAAACATGTAAGCGACATCAAGGTGTATGCCCTGATGTACCTGTCACGCCATAAATCATTATTCATTGTTAGGCCTCTCATTTTCTCCAGAATCTCTAAATTTTCTATTTACCACAGTTACCAAAAATCTAAAGCCTGATCATTCATTAATCGACTTAATCTAAGTCATTGAATAGTGTTTAGTAGTTTGGCTATTCAAAAGCTGCTCCAAACTAGATTTTTATCTTAAATCTAGGTCCGCCTTGTTGAGACGATCACAACTCCTCTTCTGGATCATGATTTGGACCTTTGTAGCTCCTATAATCACGTTTTAAATGAATAAAGGGTCAAAACCCTCAAAACCAAGAAAACAGGACTGTTATACGGTGCGTGCCATCTGCATGCGCATGGCGGGCGCGTCTGTGGACACCCACAATGCATGACTGTCCACGTGAAAGAGAGTGAGCATGAAGAGGGAGGAAAGTGCGTTTTGAGCACTCTCTCTCTCTCTCTCTCTCTCTTCCTTACCTTATGTGTATGTATTTTATTTATTTATTTATTTTCTCTTTTTCAAAAAAATCAATTTTCCTAATACTTAAAATAGGAAATGTTACAGTATGTCTTTTTAAGGCAGTAAGTACTTTCTAATTTCTTATGTAAGGTTGAGGAAACATCGACAAGCATCCACAAAGCCACCTAGGTTTGTAGCTAAAGGCTTCATGTTGAAGGATAGGATTACACCATGTGCCTATTCCTTACTTCATCTCCTAAGGCTAGAATTGGTGAGTACTAATCCAAGGGCCATTGTCTTCCCTTTGGTTTCTTTTTATTCTATTTCATGTTTAAGAGAGGAAGCCTTTTCTATGGTTTACCCTATTTTTAGAGTTTCTACCTTAAGGGCAATGTAGTTACTTTTTCTACTTCTATTTCCATAATCTTCTTTCTTTCCTAAGGTGGTGATTGTTTAGGAAAGGTGTTAGGCTCATCTTTTCTTGGCTGCCTAATACTTCATTCCTAAGGATCATTGGATTAGATTTGCTAAGTTTGTAGCATGTCAGGCTAAGGAGATAAGAAAAACATGGTTGTAACTTTCGAATATTTTCAGTTGAAGAGAAGTGTAAAAGCTCCTATTAAGTGACACAACATGTGGGCCTTACAATAGAATTCAAGCTATGATTTGAACATTTGCTATTTGTTCCATTACTTATGTAACAAATCCTTGTAAATTTTCCATTTTCTTATTAATGAAAGAGCTTTTTTTCTTTCCTTAGTTACTTTGTTCCTTACACTTATTTTTAGTTACTTGTAGTTTTAGATAGTTTCCTTAATTCCTACTTAGTTGTAAGTTTTAGTTAGCTGTAGTATCTAGATAGTTTCCTAAATTCCTAGTTAGTTGTAGTTTTGAAAGTTTCTTGTTTTATTTCCTTGCTTTATTTACATAGCCCTACTTTCCTAAATTGCTTTCTTTCTTTATTAGGATTTACTTTCTAGTTTCTTAGTTTAGCTTAATGATTACTGCTTAGATTATTTGTTCCCTTATTAGTTAGTTTC
Organism: Warburgia ugandensis; assembly: GCA_035236585.1. Lineage (NCBI taxonomy): Eukaryota > Viridiplantae > Streptophyta > Magnoliopsida > Canellales > Canellaceae > Warburgia > Warburgia ugandensis. The sequence continues at coordinate 44,488,379 of CP141131.1, forward strand.
TTGCATCTTTCCTTTATTTACTTGCTTTATGTCTTTACTTTCTTTACTTGTCTTTAGTTTTAGTTAGAAAATTTTCTTCTTTTGAATGCATGGTTAGGTTAAAGTAAGATGACTTAAATTGTAATTAACTTCATTTATCAAAGAGTATTCTATGGGATTGACCCATATTCACTAATTTTACACTCCAATAGAGCCTTGCACTTGCGGTAATTATTAAGACCCAAATCAAGTTTTTCTTCTCGTTGTTGGGGAATCACAACTGAGTTTTGATTATATTTGGGTTGTAATGCTTTACTATTAGTCATAGTCTTAAGATTACATGGTTTCCATTTTTGCATTCATTCCTTATTCCTAGGAGTTTGATACTTTCTTTTTCTTTTATGCAAGAATTTGGACTTAAATAAAGCTTTGGAGGAAGACGTGAATAGTTTCCAATATCTAAGTAAATTGTAGTGAGGATGAACTTGTACTTTTTATACCTGATTCATTCATTTCAATTAAGGGCTATAATAATACAAGTCAAGGGTGAGCCATCCTAAACTAGAAGAGGAGGTGGTGATGGGTATAGTTATATTAGATACATATCCCTATGTTTAGAATGTTTTAGCCTTAGAATACTTAATTATTAGTAATTAGGGTTAAGTCTACTATTTTGCAAGTCCAAGCTACAAATGTAAAAAATACACAAAAAAGCAAATTTTACTCTAGAATGAGCAATTTCGAATTCCAAGCTGCATGAAGGGCTACACATGTCATAAATGAAGTCCTATAGGTTCAAAAGGATCAATGGGAGACATTATCAAAGTCACAATGATCAAAAATCCTATGTTCAATTCCAACTCAAATCAGGGTGAAAAAAAAATATATGTCACCACCTTGCAAAGCTTATGGAAGAACCTCAATTCATATACATCGAAATTATATACAATGAAAGCTTCTTTGAAGAAAAACAAAAATGAGAGCACATGAAGACTTTGCACTTATTTTATTTTATCTTTCCTAATCATCCAAAAGGATGAAGAATCAACCATTGAGAAGATATCTTATCCAAACAAGATACTAAAGTACAATTGGTCTACATGATCATATGAATATCTTCAAAATCATGGCCATTCATCCTAGGACAATCCAATACAAGGGTGGAGAAGGAATGAAGTTTAAAGAAGGTTTACATACCATAAATGGATTCCATCCACTAAAGTAAAAGTAGGTATAATCTAAGGGATAGGATTGAAGTGAAGCAACAAAGGATTTGTACCTACCTTTTCCATGTTGAAAATTCAAACCAAAACCCTAAATAATGGAAGATGTTAATCATCCAATCTCATCCAAGGGTCCATACATCTTAGGGTTTCTAAATCACTCACACACACATCTATTTGCATTCCATGTCCCGTCCTACTTTGGACTTTCTACATATGAAAAACCCCTGATTTCCACACAAACATTCTATTTCTTTCACTTTTCTTCTCACCAATTTATTTTCCTACTTATTCGTTATATTTTCCTTCTTTTTCATTTATTTTTTATTTTCTCCCATTTCCACCTCCACTTTCCTATAATGAAAATCACCTTCCCCCCAACGGCCACTTTACTATTTGATTTCACTTCTATCTTTCATTCCTAAGCTAACTCTTTAGTCTTATAATAAAGTCTAATTTTGCAAAAAAACCACCCAATTAGTTACCCATGTCTTGTAACTTATAGGGGTAAATTAAGAGTTTTCACCAAAATTAATAACACATGCATTTTTGACCTAGTGAAGCAAAAGTTTGTTATTTTGTAGTTTAGAAGCTAATTAAAGGCAAGTATATGATTAACCATTTTTTTCTAGGATTTAATAAGGGGTTTTTCACTTTTTGTAGGAAATAAGATGGTGATCCGATGACTGAGATCGATCAAGATGAACATTGCAGATCAAGATAAAAAGATCAAGTCAAAGCCTCAAAATCATCAATTGAATGTAAAAACAAAGGTCAAGATCATCTTGTGGACCAACAATGAATGCAATTAAAGGAACTAAAGTTGGACAAAGTGGCCCCATGAAGTAAGTCATGCACTTTCACCACCTTTGCATGGGTTGCATGTAAGCCACTTTAGCCATATAAGCCATGGGAGAAGGTGACAAGCTATGGAATCTAAGCCAAATCATTCAAGCCACTCAAGCCAAGGGATGGATCCATGAAGCCAACCTAAGAGAGTTATCTAAGCCAACCATGAAGCTTAGCCAATGGAACTCTCAAAGTTGGCCATCAAGCCATTAAGCTAAGCTAAATGAAAGGCTAGGATTGGATGAAAATCAAGAGGATTATCCATGAGATTCTAAGGGATATTTTAAAGATAATTAAGAAAAATCTCATTAGGATAATATGGCATGTGGACCCATAGGATGAGACCCTTCTATTTTTGGTGTATATCCATGTTTTTTTCACTTTTTCCTCTCTTTCCACCTCATCACCAAATAGCACCACGAATTTGACTTTTCATTAAATAGTCATACTATTTCAAGACTCCTCCACTTTTCTAAATTCCCATCCCAACCTTCCTTACGTAATACCCTATCTCTAGGGTCACTTTCCTTATGTTTTCACCTATTCCTAAGGAAACCACTCATCTATATATAGCCCTATGTTCCATACGAATTTTCCAAATAGAGGTGGGTGAGACACCCTGAAACATAACTTCATTTTATTTGCTGCTAGACTTTGGGATTTCTTAGATTTTTTTTTGTTTGTCTGGTTTTCTAGTTATTGTATTGGTTATTTTCTCTCCAATTGCTTTGGTTTAGTTTTAATTTCTTTAGCTTCCATTGTTTTGCTTTCTAGTTTTGAACCTTTCATTCTATCTTGATTTCTCTTTCTTTGTTTACCGAATTTCACTTGTTTTTCTTTGTTATTAAATCAAAATTCAAGTTATATATTCTCTAATAGTGTCAGCCAAGAGAATAGCTAGCTTAAATCCTTGCTTTACCTACTTGAATTTCATTTTTTCTACCCTCTTTTCCCTTAGTTTTTGGCTATTTCCCATTAGTTCACCCACTTAGCCTTTGCTTTTCTCAAATTCCTTTTTGGGTTTTCTTTGCACGTCATTATACTTTAGAATACGAGCTTCAAATTATAATTTTTTTGTCATTTAGATAGGATTTCTGGCATTATAAAAGTATGCAATTTCCATATTTTGTAGACAGTTTTATGCACACAAATTTGATGTAAATTGGATATGATTCAATAAATTTCTTTCAGATTTCTTGCTATGGAATGTTTCTTTTATCAAATTACTTGAGATCTAGGTTATTTCTTTGCATAAAATTTATGGTTATAGTAGCTTTCTATTGCTAGATTTGTTGACTATTCTTAAGTACCAAAATCTGGAAATTGGTTTTTTCTTAACTTTGTGCTTTAATTCCAACCATCAAAACATCTTATTTTCCTCAATTTTTAGGTATCCATTTAAATTTACATGTTATTTATTAGATCCCATAGTTAATTTTTATAGTAACTCAGTATAATTGCATTAAATTTCACCATCTTTAGGGATTCAATATCACATGCACAGCCCAAAAAACAATGCACAGTTCTAAATCCCATTCATTTTAGATTTTTGGTTAGCTTAGCGTTCAGGGTTTAGGGTTCCTTCGCCTTCCTGGTATCCCTCGCTCCTGAACTACCTAGGGTGTCACCTAAAATGTTTAGTTGTAGGGGGTGAGCAAAAATAGCAACTCACAATAGGGTGAGAAACTAATACAAGTTGGAATGCCTAAAATAAGTCAAGCGGTAGCATAAACATAAGCATAGGTATAATTATGCACATATACATATATAATTTCTGAAAAAGGATGGTTGATGCATGTGCGATAAAGGTCACTAATATCTACGAAAATCAATGTTGGTTGCAAGATTCCGAGTTAAACTTACAAATATGTTAAAATCTATGCATATCAAACCAAAGCTGATGAACCAAGGCATAAAACCTCTAATCCACAAATGCATAAAGCCATGCCCACATCGCCGTGGAAAAATTAATCGCTCCAATCACAATGGCATGCGGTCCTACACCCTGGAAGAGGTCTAACGCTCGAGACATGACCCACATAAATATTACACAAACTAGGCACCTATGGTCGTAGGGCCCCATTGTCACCCACAGGCGACTACCATGGCCTCTACATTTGCTCATGGATACCTACACAAACCATAACTCCCCATACCTCAAGGGGCCTACCCAGCTATCACTCAGAGCACTTCCCATAAGAAGATACTCCTACTGCTCGCCGTCTCCATTGCAGGGCTAGTATAAAATCATCTCAAAGGTTAGAGGCCAACTGCACCTCTTAGCATAAGGTCTCAAGACTTATAGCACAAAGCAAGCCTCCAGGACTTACGATACTCATAGAGCACTAGCTGAGCAATCCAGGACTTAGGGCACCCCCAGAGTGCCTTCCCAAAACATCAATGAAATCCATATCTATAAGGACTTATAGCTACTCGAAGAGTGCCTAGCTAAGCATCAATAAAACTGCATCCATTAGGACTGATGGCCACTCATAGAGTGCTTGCCAAACCCTCAATGAAATTCATGATCATCAATGATTTGTAAAAGAAACCCAATGTTTATGAGGCTTTATCATAGCCTAAGGCTGAGGTGATTAAGCCTAAATAAAGATATTATAAGAGGTTTCAATCTTAGGTTTAATTAATTTGTTCAAATTACCCAAGTTTTAACCCAAAGGTAATTTGGTAATTTCTCATACTTTAGCCTAAATTATCTTTTTTACCCTTCCTTTTGTATGTCTTATAAACTCTCTTGTATGAATCAACATTATAGTGAATTGGCAAGCGAAGTTCCGTTAGAGGATGCAACTTAGTCTTCAAATTTTCCACCTAAGGGTAATTTTGTAATTTTCTCATCTTAAGTAAATTTACCTTTGTACCCTTTACTATTTCTAATTATTAAGGGTGAGTTGCATTACACTCATCATCAGTGAAGTATCCCTAGAATTTGGTTGCATTTTAGTTTCACAAGGTTAGATTTTATTTTATTTGTTTTAAAATTTTAGAGTTCCTGAGAATTCTATGTTAGTCATGTGTTTATACTATAAATTCTTAAGATTGGAAATTCATGAAATTCAAAAATTCCAGTCGTCATCTTCACCCGACCTAAAAACTAGCAATTATCTACTATTGTTTGATCCAGTTCCATTCACCTCCAAGCTTTCAATTTAATGTCCTTTACATGATTCTAATTTAATTTTCCTTCTTTCTCAACTTATAGCTTCATTCTAGTTGTAGTTTGATTCAAGGATTTTTCAGTAAGAAGACATGGCACCATTTCTACATAACCAAACCAAGAAATGCAACTTACTGGTTTTTCAATTTATTGAGTTCATAAATCCACTCCTAAGTGACAATTGTAGAGATTACACTAGCCTCAATCTTCTAATTTCATTTAACAACAATTCAGTACTAACTCAGGTGCCAATCAGGTGGAGAAAATGACACTAGTTTCTTGCTACCATGTGTAGGAACTACATGATATTTCTCTGTATTTTCCATCCTTAAACAATAAGAAATCTCTATGGAATTCCAATAAACCTGACGTGCTATTTGAAGTTGATGATGTGTTCTTGAAGACCCATCTTTCATTTTGCTCAGATTTTTCTTGAATCACAAAATATAAGCTTGGGATTGGGTGCACCTTGCATGCCTGTTCTTACTTTGTTGCATGAAAAACCTCAGAAAATTGTTGCAAAGTTACAACTTGAGTGCATCCATTACAAATTCATCCAACCAGGTAGAAAATCTAAATACATATTTGTAAATAATAGGGATTTAAGGGGGTAGCTAGCATGATGAACATCTCTTGTTCACCATGAACTAGAAATGATGAACAAAATAGAGAATGCTAAATCCTCAAGGAAATCAAGATGAATTTGACAACAATAAAGCCTTAAACTTGTCGTTCTTATAATAAAAACATGTAATAATATAATGCAAGAAAAAGAACATGAATTTAGGCAATGAAACATTCAATTCAAGGTAAACATTCCATGCTTTACATGCTTACTGGTTCAACATGTAGAAAACTAGTAACATGAAACGTTTAGAGTGAAATCACGCAATTTTGTGCTTGGCTAATCCAAGCCTATATTAGAATCTCATCCCACATCAAATCCCCTACCTGATAGTGAAGTTTGGATGATTAGATTTTTTACTGTCTTCCCTGAATTGTAGATCGTTCTACTTTGTGTGAAGCTTCAAGTCAGGAAGAAAACTCAATGTCCCAGCTCGCCCCTGCTTCTCCAATGGAGTCTTTCCTCCTCTCCTTTAATTCCTTCACTCATTACTGACTTACATAGACCCTACCTCTCCCAAATCCTTCTTCTTCTTCTTCTTCCTTATCTCTCCCCTCTCCTCTCTATGCATGGCTGGAATTCCCGCCTTTTCTTTCTTTTCTTCTTCATTACATACTTAGGGAGGTAAGACAAATGTCACATGGGACTAGCCAACTGCCATGGGAAAGTTCACCCACATGGTTGGCTGGATTTCCCCCATCCAACCTCAAATCTGGAAATCCTTCAATTCTTGTTTTTCAATAAAAACCTCTTCTATCTTGACATTTTGCAATTATACCTATTAAGGTCAAATTTCTCAATTGTACCCTAAACAACAATTCATCCATTTCTAAAATTCCAAGTTAATTGGTTAAAATTTTATGCTAGGGTTTTAATGAAGTTTAGCTTAATGTCTCTCCTTATAAGCAGTCTAGCTATATCTCTAATTTAACATCAATTTATATTTAATTATTATTTTCTTTTATTAACCCGCTTAAGGTCATTTTTAAAGAAATAATCAAATCCTCTACTATTTCTTAGAACCTTCATTTCTAATGGCTTGTATTAACCTAACAATCGCTTCTAACACTTCTGTCTAACTAAATTTCTCAACGCACTCGTTCTATTCTTCATTTCCACCTCTAAAACCTACTCTAAAATCAACAAAATAAATTTCTATCATTTTTTGTAAAAATATAACTTTATCTATCATATTAGTGTAATTACATGTATTACATTCTTCCCCCTTTACAAAAAATTTCATCCCCAAAATTGCGTGTATGGGTGTCGAAGGTCAAAATAACTCTAGAAAATACTGCCTCATATCCTCCTCAACCTCCCATGTGGCCTCCTCCTAAGAACGGTGCTGCCACAGAACCTTGATGAGAGGCATTGTATTGGTTTGCAATACCTTCTCCTTTTTATCAATGACCTATATCGGTTGCTCCTGAAATGTCAAATCTAACCATAGATCTTCTGGTAACTAATTAAGGATATGAGTAGGATCTGTGATGTATTTCCTTAGCATAGAAATATGGAACACGTCGTACACATCAGTAGGCGAAGGAGGAAGCATCAATCTATATGCCACTCTACTGATCCTCTATAAAATCTCAAAGGCTCCCACAAACCTAGGCCTCAACTTGCCTTTCCCCCCTAATCTCATTACACCCTTGGTTGGAGAAACTCTCAGAAAGACATGGTCTCCAACCTGAAACTCTAAGTTTCTCCTCCTAGTATCAGCATAGCTCTTTTGCATACTATGGGCAGCCATCAAACATCTCCTAATCAATCTCACCTTATCTACACACTGCTCTACCAATTTGGATTTAATGAACTGCCTCTCGCCAATGTCGCTCCAACATGTAGGCGTACGGCAAGATCTGCCATACAATGCCTCATATGGGGCCATCCCAATAGCCTTTCCAATCTAGCACGCATGCTCTTAGCATGCCCTCGAGTGTCTAAATCGTCCTCTCGGATTGACCATTAGTCTTAGGGTGAAACAGATCTGCCATACAATGCCTCATATGGGGCCATCCCAATAGCCTTTCCAATCTAGCACGCATGCTCTTAGCATGCCCTCTAGTGTCTAAATCGTCCTCTCGGATTGACCATTAGTCTTAGGGTGAAACAGATCTGCCATACAATGCCTCATATGGGGCCATCCCAATAGCCTTTCCAATCTAGCACGCATGCTCTTAGCATGCCCTCTAGTGTCTAAATCGTCCTCTCGGATTGACCATTAGCCTTAGGGTGAAACAGCATACTAAAACACGTAGAGGAACCTAGAACCTCCTGTACAATCTGCTAAAATCGAGAGGTGAACCTGCTATCCCTATCCGAAATGATGACTAGAGGAACTCCATGCAAGCTGACTATCTCCCTGATGTACAGTTAGCAAGGCTCTCTAAGGCCTGTCCCTGTCTTATGGGAAGGAAACGCGCTGACTTAGTAAGTCAATCCACTACAACCCAAATCACATCATGTCCACTATGAGTCTTAGTTAGTCCAACCACAAAATCCATAATGATGTGCTCCCATTTCCACACTAGAAGCTCTATACTCTGTAGTAACCCTGCAGGTCTTTGATGTTCATCCTTGACCTACTGACAAGTAATGCATCTAGCTACACACTCTCCTATATCTCTCTTCATGCCCTACCACCAAAATAGTCTTCTCATGTCATGATACATCTTCGTGCCCCTAGATACATAGCCCACTTAGAGTGATGGGCTACCCTCAATAGCTCCTGTCTCAAATCTACTACTATAGGCACAACCAATCTACCCTGATATCTGATCCCACCATCTGCTCCTTTCTCAAAACCATCTCTGTCACATAACACCTGCGTCTCTCTACATGACTACTATGCCTGTAAAATTCGATCCACAAATGCTAATCGAATAGTGAGATTGGCTATCACACCACTCGACTTCCTTCTAAGGGCATCGGCCACTACATTAGCCTTGCCCATATGGTACTAGATTGTGAAATTGAAGTCCTTCAAGTACTCTAGCTAGCATCTCTACCTCATATTGAGGTCACTCTGAGTAAACAAGTATTTGAGGCTCTTGTGATATGTTTAAACATCAAACTTCTCCCCATACAAATAATGTTGTCATATCTTAAGGGCAAATACTACTGTTGCTAACTCCAAGTCATTTGTGGGGTAATTCTGCTTATGCTTCTTCAACTGCCTCAAAGCATAAGCAATAACTCTACCATGTTGCATGAGGACACAACCCAATCCTTGTCTAAATGCATCACTATACACTACAAATCCACCACTGCCTTGAGGAAGCTATAACATAGGAGTCAAGGTAAGCCTATTCTTTAGCTCTAGGAAACTCTTCTCATTGCTATCAGACCAGTTGAACTTCTGGTCCTTCTTTGTAAGGGCTGTCAATGGTTGAGCAATACAAGAGAATCCTTCTATAAATCACCGATAATAGCCTGCCAAACTCATAAAACTTGTGCCATAGTCTTGGGCCACTCCCAATCAGTTATGCGCTCCACTTTCTGTGGGTTCACTTCCACTCCATCCTTGGATATATCATGCCCCAGGAAATGTACCTAATCCAACTAAAATTTGCACTTTGAGAACTTGGGGTACAACTGATGTGCTCGAAGAGTGCATAAGATAGTCCTCAAGTGTTCTCTATGCTCCTCTACACTACTAGAATATATCAAAATATCATCAACGAACACGATCACGAACTTGTTAAGAAAATCTCTAAAGACTTTGTTCATCAGGTCCATGAAAGTTGTTGACACATTTGCCAACTTCAACAGCATCACTATGAACTCATAGTGGCCATATCAAGTCCTAAATGCAGTCTTAGGGATGTCCTTGCCCAGTATCCTCAACTAATAATAGCCTGTCCTTAGGTCAACCTTGGAGAGAACCTTGGCTAACTATAACTATTCAAATAAATCATCAATATGAGGAAGGGGGTACTTGTTCTTCACCGTTACCCCATTAAGTGCCCTGTAATCTACACGCAGTCTCAAAGAGTCATCCTTTTTCTTAATGAACAAGACTGGTGCTCCCCAAGGGGAAACACTAGGGCATATGAAGCCCTGGTTCAACAACTCCTACAACTGTACCTTCAGTTTCCTCAACTTAGCCGGTGCCATACGATAAGGAGCTTTGGAGATAAGTGTTACTCTAGATAGCAACATGATTGTGAACTCCATCTCTCTCCTAGGCAGTAACCCTAGCAACTCATCCAAAAACACATCCTTAAAATCACGTACCACATCAATCTCCTCAATATCAAGAATCTGCTCCTCCTGAGCATCAACATAGGCCAAGTAAGCTTGGTAGCCACTGGATATAAGATGTGCAACTCTGATTGCTGAGGAGATACTCAAGTTTGTAGTATCTAAGCTCCCCTCAAAATACACCGACTCACCACTAGGGGTACATAGAGTGACTTACTTCTTTCTGCAGTCAACTAGAGCTCCATGCTTAGCCAGCCAATCCATGCCTAATATCACATCAAAATCTATCATATCTAGGATGATGATATCTATGCTCAGCTCCTTGTCCGAGATAACTATAGTCATACCCTGGACATACTCCTATACCATCACCGATTGGCTTACCGGTGTACTAACCTCTAATAGAAAGCCCAATCTACTCGCATCTATACATGTAGTAAAACTATGTGAGATGAATGAATGGGTGGATCCAAGATCCATAAGAACACATGCATATCTGTCAGCAATAAGGATAGTATCTTCCATGATGTAGCTTGATGCACATGCCTAGTCGGTGGTAATAGTGAATACTCACCCTTGACTCCTGGGTGCCTGACCCTGTCATGGTGTCTAATCTCTACCCTAATATTGTCATAATTGTCCCAAAGATAAGGACTAGATTTCATCATCAGCTCCTTGGCCCACTTAGAAATCAATTAACAACCCTGTATGTAGTGATCCCAACCCTTGGACATTAATTTAAAATCAAGTAGAAATAGACTTAGAGTATGTAGTTTATAGAACCCTTTGAGAAGGACATGATCTATTACCACTCTAGTGACTTTTGAGCACTGTGGTTACAGTGGATGTCTTAAAATCCAAGTGATTTTCCCATGCCTTCCATTGACATCAGTCGAGGTCTAAAATCCTCCTAACATGAGGATTGTATTAACCAATTTCGAGCATAACCTAATTGATAAGTTGTATTCAAATCTAAATAAAAGGAGGAGCTATCTAGATCTAGGTTTAAGAAGCTACCACCTATGGACTAAGAAAAGATAAACAAGATACTACTCAATTAACGGATACTAAGATTTGATTGCACATCACATAGAGTTAGAGTCAGTAGATAGATTAGGACATTTAGATTAGGATATTTTATGCAAGGGGATCGATCTCAGAAATTAGAGTTAGTACCTTTCGACCCAGAGATTCAAAGTAACCTTAAACAAGGGGAAAGAAACCAAGTTCATGTCCCCATGGCAGGATCACTAGCAAAAGTCAAGTGCAAAGCCATTAGATATTTTAATGCGCCTCTACAACTCAACACCCTCTCCTACATGCTTTACCTCTTACAAATGCAAACTACTTTGAATTAAAGCTGAGAGTCATCCAATTACTCCCCAAATTTTGTGGTTGAGAATGAGAAGACCCTTACCTACATATCAAGGAGTTTCTTGATATTTACGCCACATTTAGGTTTTAAAAATTTTTGGATGATGCTATTAGGCTTAAGCTATTCCTCTTCTCACTTAAGGATAAGCTAAGTCATGGCTCAATTCCTTGCAGGTAGGTTTCATTAATACATGGGGCCAATTGTCTAAAAAGTTTTTGAACAAATTCTTCCCCATTTACAAAACAAATGCCTTCGTCATGAAATTATCAATTTCCAACAAAGGGATGATGAACAATATTACGAATGTTGGGAATTTGGAATGACCTATTTCAAAAATGCCCTCATCATGGATTGGAGAAATGCCAGTAGGTTCAATACTTCTATGAAGCATTGACGCGTCAAAATAAATAAATGGCAGATAATTCCTAGCTATGGGATCATTCAAATAGAAGAGAGTGAAACAACCAACCTCCAAAGAAAGGGGGTATATATGAGATAAGAGTACATACAAATCTACCCTATAAGCTTTGAGTTTGTAGTTGAAAAATTAAACAAACTAAAGCCTTTGGATGGAAGAATGGACAAATGTGAAACTATGTTTGAAACTTTCATGGCTACTACTTTATCCCTTAAACCTCCACAAGAGCTATGTGCTACTTGTTCTAGTCCATCCTATCCTACTTTAGCTTGTCCATCAAATAAAGTGCACCATGAATACCTTTTATAGCAAGTAAATGCACTTAGTGCATATCAAAATCCATCAACAATAACCCATATTCTAAGACCTATAATCTAGGATGGGTTAGGCATCCCAATTTTTCATGGTCTAAGAATACTTACCAAGGAGGTACGTCTGAGAACCTCCCTATTCAAACTTTCCTAAGATTTCCACTTCCTGCCCCAAAAAACATAGAAACCATCAATGGAGGATAATATGCAATATATCATGAAAAAACAAGATGAAAATACTAAAACCCTGCATCAAACTCAGAATGGGAATGGACAAATATTGCTAGGTTAGAGAGGGAAATGGGTTAGTTGCATGCATCTTTAAGTGAAAGGAAAAAAGGAAAGTTTCCCTGTCAGCCTATCCCTAACCCTAAGGGCTAATTAGAAATAAGGTCTAATTCACAAAGACCCCATGAGCACTCCAAATCTATTGCAACTCTTAGGAGTGGCCATTAGGTTGATAACAATGTAAGGTAGAATAAGAAAAATGAAGTGGAGAATGAAAAGGCCAAAACATAGGAGAAAGAATAGACAGAAATCTCCTAATCCATCTGAGCCTATAGTGGAGGCACCCTGTGTGCCCAAAGCCCCATTCCCTCAATTACTCAACAAGCCAAGAAAGGAACAAATTTTAATGAGATAATGGAAGTTAAACATGTATGAATAAATATTTCATTACTCAATGCTATAAAGAACATGCATGCTTATGCCAAGTTTCTTAAAGAGCTCTACACTACAAAGCGAAAGTTTAATGTGCAAAATAAAGCCTTCCTTACATCAAGTGCTAGCTGGCAAGGGAGAAGCTGAAGATGATTTTGTTATTTCTTTCCTACTTGTAAGGAAGAAATGAAAATCATCTCCAACTTCTTACAACTATGGCAACCCTAATATGAATTGAAAACTAACATTCCCTCCAGCAAGGGGGCTCCCCATAAGCGACGCGTTGCATCGGATCCCAGGTGTCGTGAAAATTGGGCAAGGGTTGCTAGGGCATTCTCCCAGAAGCGACGCCCTACATCAAATCCCAAGCGTAGTGATAAATGGGCAAGGGTTGCTAAAGCATCCCCCTAGAAGACACGCACTGCATCAAAACCCAGGTGCAATGAAAAGCAGACATGGGTTCATGCAATGAAGATCTAGAAGGGCGTTGGTAAATAGGATATTTTCAAAGCATAAGATTGCCATATGGAATACAAGGACATTGATAGGTAAGAGTTTGGAGTTAGCAAACATGATGAAATGTAGGAGAGTCAACATTGTTTGTATCTAAGAAACCAAGTGGAAATGGGCTAAAGTTAGAGAAATCGATGGGTATAAATTGTGGTCTATGGGAAAGGATAATTACAGAAATGGCATAGGAATAACATTGGATAAAGAATTAAAGGATAAAGTTGGATGTTAAAAGAATTAGTGATAGAATTATAATAATAAAACTTGTTCTAGGAGAGCAGATTATAGATGTTATAAATGCATATGCACCACAAGTAGGATTAGAAGATACAATCAAGAGACAGTTTTTGGAAGATATGGAGAGGTCATGCAAGAAGTTCCCAACACTTAGGACATATTTATAGGAGCAGACTTAAATGACAATGTAGGAAAAGAAAAGGAAGGATATGATAGAATACACAGAGTGTATGGTATAGGTGAACGAAATGAGATGGGGGAAACTATCCTTGATTTTGCTTTGTCATATAACCTAGCCATTGTAAATACGCTCTTTAAGAAGAGGGATGAACACTTAATAACCTTTAAAAGTGGACTTCATAAAATCCAAATAGATTTCTTTCTATTTAGGAATATTGAATGATCAATGTGTAAGGATTGTAAGGTGATACCCGGTGAGATTTTAACCTCACAACATAGGTTAATGGTTATGGATATTCACATCAAAAGAAGGAGGACAAGCAATGAACTTAATATGTAACCAAAAACTAAGTGGTGGAACTTAAAAGGAGAGAAAATAACCTCATTCAAAAATAAGTTGATGGTAGAAGGAAATTGGAACTATGAAACAAAAGTAAATACCATATGGACTAATATGGTTGAGTCCATTAAGAAAGTGGAAAAAGATATCTTAGGAGTATCTACAAGTAAAGGGCTATTAGTAAAGGAAACATGGTGGTGGGGTGAAACTTGGGTTTTTCAAAGCCAGTTCTAAAGAAAAGAATTTTCACTGCTTTGTTTTGCAAAAAAGTTTTACTATTAAGGGCCCTGCCTTTGAAAATGTATTACAAAATGTGCTCCAAAAACTCGGGTCGTCATAGTTGGTATCAGAGCCATTCATCTAGTCATAGTACAGTACCAATATGTCCAAAGGAGAGATGATAATCCAATTTTAGATTAAGATAGAAATATTTGTATAGAATATTGATAGAAATTTTGGTTTGTGAGCAAATGCCACCAAAGAGAGTCACAAGGCAGACAACTCAAAATACTCCAAAAGACAATATAGAGAGATTAACCATGAATAATGTGGAAGAGATGGTAACAAGGGTATTGAGGAACCTTCTTCCTCACATTCAACAAACCCAAAGCTCATCTCCTCCAGTAGAGATACCAAGTACACAAGCTCAGACTCAGTCTAAAGTAGGACACAACACACCAACACTAACACCAGCTACTCCCACACTAGTACAGGGGCAATCTTCCCTTATACTAACTGGAGAAGTTAAAAAGTCCCCATTAGCACTAGAAAAAGCTGACAAAATCATGGAGAGATTTCAAAAGATGGCTACGCTGTATAATGGCAAGGGTGAAGATGAGAAGGCTAAGGAATGGATGTATGAAGTAGAAAGGACTTTCAGTGCACTACGTACTCCTCCAGAGTTGAAGGTGAAATTTTTCACCTATCTATTAAAACAAGAAGTTGCATTTTGGTGGAGATCAGCTAATAAGACCTTCTCAAATTCTAAAGATACTACATGGGAGAAATTTAAGGAAGTCTTTAACCACAAATATTTCCCTTCTCATGTACAAGCAAGAGAGTTGATAGAGTTTCTAGAACTAAGACAAGGGAACATGTCAGTGGTGGAGTGCGATAACAAGTTCACACAGTTAAGGAGATTTGTGACTCATGTGTGTAACACTAAAACACCCACAGTGAATTCATTCATTGAAGGGCTGCACCCAAGGCTGAAAATAAAGGTACTTGGTACTAAACCCACAACCTTGGCGGAATGTGTTGAAATGGCTTCGATGTTTGAAGAAGAATACAAGAAGAGTCAAACCACCAAGTTTAGTGGAGGAGGAAACAATAACCCAAAGCCCTTCCAGAAGAATAAAAGACCTTGGAACAATTTTAAGCCCCAAAGAAATCAGAGGAACAATGCACTATGGCAAAATAGATGACCATGTCCAAGATGCAAAAAATTTCACCAAGGCAATATTTGCCCTAGACCTGGACAACAACAACCACAATAGTTTTTTATCAAGTGCAATAATTGTGGGGAGTATGGATACATCACCACCTATTGTACCAAACCACTGGTGGTTAAGGAGGCAAAACTAGAAATTACCCCTCAACACCAAGGGAGGGTCTTCGCCATCATAGACGACCAGGCTAGAGTATCTAATGAAGTGATTGAAGGTACATTACTTGTAGCTAACAACAATGCCAAAGTATTGTTTCATTCTGGATCTACCCATTCCTTTATATCTTGCGTATTTGCATCTGGTATACAACTATCAGTGTAAAGCTTGGGATTTAATCTAGATGTAACAACTCCAGTTAGAAAAACAATTAAATTACAAGAATACTTGCATAATGTACCTATAGAAGTATTGGGCAAAAGAATGGCCATAGACCTCATTTTACTAACCATGGTGGACTTTGACATCATAGTAGGTATGGATTGGTTAGCAAAATACTGGGTAGTTATGGACTGTCACAACAAGAAAATCACATTTAACATATCGGGTGAGGAAGTATTAGTACTGTGGAAACACAATGACTTAGACAAATCCATTATCTCAACTATGAAGGTAGTAAAACATATGTCCAAGGGGTGTCAGGCATTTCTAGTAACAGTAATTTCTTTAGATGTTGAACAGCCCAGGATAACAGAAATTGTAGTCAGGGAATTCCTTTTTCGAAAAGAACTACCATGATTACCCCCCCCCCCCCCCACATAGAGAAATTGAGTTTACCATTGAAGTAATTCCTAGTACAACTCCAATTTCTAAAGCACCTTATAGGATTGCCCCAACAGAGTTGAAAGGTTAGTTACAGGAATTGTTAGACAAAGGGTTTGTTAGACCAAGTACTTCACCATGAGGAGCACCAGTAATATTTGTGAACAAGAAGGATGGGTCTATGAGATTTTGCATTGATTATAGAATGTTGAACATTATCATAGTAAAAAATAGGCATCCCTTATCTTGCATTGATGATCTCTTTGATCAACTCCAATCTACTAAGGTCTTTTCCAAAATTGACCTTAGATCAGGATATCATCAATTGTGTATTAAGGATGAAGACATACCCAAGTCAACATTCAGAACTCAATATGGCCATTACGAGTTTCTAGTCATGTCTTTTGGGTTGACCAATGCACTAGCAATGTTTATAAACCTGATGAACAAAATCTTCAAGGAATTTTTGAATAAATTTGTGATTGTATATATTGATGATATACTGATTTACTCTACCAGTATAAAGGAACATCAAGAACACTTATGAATTGTACTAAATACCCTCAGAACACATAAACTATTTGGTAAATTAGTAAGTGTGAATTCTGGTTAGAGAAGGTCAATTTCTTGGGTCATGCAATTTCTAAGAATGGAGTAGAAGTGGACCCCACCAAGGTTGAAGTAGTAATGAATTGGGAGAAACCTAAAACTGTAATAGAAATATGTAGTTTTCTTGGACTGGCAGGATACTACCATAGATTCATTCAAGGATTTTCCCATATAGCCCTTCCTTTGACTTTATTGACTAGAAAAGGGTACAATTCACTTGGACAGAGGAATGTGAAAATAGTTTCCAAGAGCTAAAGAAGTGCTTAACTACAACACCAATATTGACTTTGTCATCTGGAAGTGGGGGATATGAAATATACTATGATGCTTCAGGCAAAGGGTTAAGAGGTGAGTTGATGCAAAAGGGGAAGGTCATTGCTTATGCATCTAGAGAATTGAAGAAACATGAAATAAATTATCGACTACATGACCTAGAATTGGCAGCTGTAGTTTTTGCATTGAAAATTTGGAGACATTATTTGTATGGAGAAAAATTCAGTGTATTCACAGATCATAAAAGTCTTAAATACATCTTCACTTAGGTTGATTTGAACATGAGACAAAGAAGATAGATGGAGTATATCAAAGACTATGATTTTGCCATCCAATACCATCTTAGTAAAGCAAACATAGTAGCTGATGCATTAAGTAGACAGCCAAGAGTTGTACTCACAAACATCACCATTAAATCAGCTTTTGTAGAAAGAGTCCTTATAGCCTAAGAAGAAGATACAGCAACTCGAGAATTGTGTAAAAAGAAAGGATTTTGTAAGGGTACAGATGGGGGTATACATTTTCAAGAGAGATTGGTGGTGCTTTTAAATACATACTTAAGAAAAGAATTGTTGCAAGAAGCCCATCAGTCAAAATTTTCCATACACCCTGGGGGTACAAAGATGTTTCAGGATTTGAAAAGAAACTTTTGGTGGGAAGGCATGAAAAGAGAAATAGGGGAATATAGGGCTAAATGTCTAAATTGTCAACAAGTAAAAGCTGAACACCAAAGACTAGCTGGAATGTTACAAATATTGGAACTTCTAGAATGGAAATGGGACAACATCACTACGGATTTTGTAGCAGGATTGCCAAGGACCAGAGCAGGTCATGACATGATTTGGGTGGTTTTGGATAGGTTAACAAAGTCAGCACATTTTCTTCTAATTAGGCAAAACCAATCAGTTGACAGTCTAGCTAAGTTATACATCAAAGAAATAGTAAGTCTTCATGGGATTCCACTATCCATCATCTCTGATAGGGATGGAAAATTTACTTCAAGATGTTGAAAGAGTGTACAACAAGCCTTGGGAACCTCACTTAAATTTAGTACAGCATTTCACCCCCAAACAGGTGATCAATCAGAAAGGACTATTCAAACTTTAGAAGATATGTTGAGAGCATGTGCATTAGATTGGAAAGGGAATTGGGATGAACATCTTCCATTAGTAGAATTCGCGTATAACAACAGTTTTCAAGCAAGTATTGGTATGGCACCATATGAATCATTGTATGGACGGCCATGTCGATCACCAACCTGTTGGAGTAAAGTTGGAGGAAGAAAGCTAATAAAGTCAGAATTAGTGGAACAGTGTATAGACAAGGTTAGATTGATACATAAGAGGTTGTTAACAGCACACAGTTGGCAGAAGAGTTATGTAGATAAAAGCCGTAAAAACCTGGAATTTGATGTGGGGGAGCATGTATTTTTTAAAGTATCACCAGTCAAAGGAGTAATGAGGTTTGGAAGCAAAGGAAAACTTAGTCTTAGATTCATTGATCCATTTGAAATCCTAGAAAGAGTTGGTCCAGTGGCTTACAAATTAGCCTTACCACCCCAACTCTCAGAAATAAACAGCGTCTTTCACATATCTATGCTTCAGAAATACCTATAAGATGACACACATGTACTTCTAAGTGTGCTAGAAGAGCTAAAGCCAGACCTAACCTTCGAAGAGAAGGTGATATAGATCTTGGACCCAAGAAACAGAAATTAAGGACCAAAATCATTCTGCTAATCAAAGTCCTGTGGCAACATCACTCTATTGAGGAAGTCACATGAGAAATAGAAGTAGAAATGAGGAAGACACACCCTAGTCTATCTGATTAAGTTATTGTATTACAAATTTCAATGAAAAAATTATTGTAAGGGGGGAAGATTGTAATAACTCCAATTTTTGTAAATTGATTGAGAAAATCAATAAAGTTTGAGTTTTTAGAAATTCTATGCTAGAATATTAGGTTATTGGAAATTCTCTTTTTATAGAGATTAAAACATGATTTAAAACTTAAAAATTATGAATGTACTTGAAAAAACAATTGAAATGACACTAAGTACGTTCGATTCTGAGTTAAAATGAAAAATCCCTAATTTTCTTCATTTTATGAATAAAAGGGTAAAATAGTAATTTTACCAATAACCAAGACCTAAGATATCAATATTTAGAATGTACTCAGAAATACGATTCCGACGCCACCAAGTATGCTCAATTCCGAGTTCGGGAGAATAAAATGGATTTTTCTCCATAAAAGGGCAAAATGGTCCTTCCACACCCTATGGGGCCCATAAACGAATCCAACAACCAGAAAACATATAATGTGTGGTCAAACCACTACCAGTTGCTAGTGGAGAAGGAGGTGGTAGTGGAGGATCCAATGTTAATTTAATATTTAAAAGAATTAAAACATTATTATTACAAGTAATTATGAAAAATGCAAAACACCTATAAATACCCCTCCAAAAATCTTCCTTAAAATTCCCACAAAATCATCTTGCTTAATCTAAAAAACTAGATCTAGATTCCTTCCCAAAATTCCAAAACTCCCAAAAATCTCCCTTCTTGCACTTTCTCCCTCCTCTCTCTAATTGGAACAAGAGGCCTAAATTCAATTAGGCACTTTATTCCAAATTGAATCTCAGAAATCTCACCGTCCATACAATCCTAATCTACCTTATCTACAAAAGCTCTAAATCAATTTCAAGATCCAACAGTGCAATCAACGGAAATCATAAAACAAGAGACTATCAAGCTATCTTATCATCAAAGGGTATTTATTTCAAATTGGGGTTCAAATCTATGTGTTTTCTCTAATCAAGTAGGTGGAACCACTTCTTATACTTATTTCATGTTGTTTTATATAATTTTTATTTTCCTATAATTAGTTTTAAGTTAAAACTTATAAAAATAACGTAAGGACCAGAACCCTTCAATCCTGGATGATGGAGGGAGCAAATGAAAAATCTAAGCTGTCCAATCGATCCAGAAGGGTCCAAAATCCATTGGGTAGAAGTTTCATGAAATTTTATAGAGTTTTGAATCTTTGATTGAAGAGGATTGATTGGACAGTCCAAAACGGACTGTTCGATCTCCAAATCAAATCGGGATTTACGAGATGCACTACGAAACGTTGTATGGAGACATGCCGCCTTGCTCACATGTGTCGCGTGCAACATCATCCCAACGGGACAACCGCACAATAGCACAGGTTATGGGGGAGCATGTTACGCGTGCGTCCTGGTGACGGGTGCATGGCGACCGCTCCACCCGATCAATCTAGGCCGTCTGTTCCATTGGGCCTAGATCAAATATGAACCCTAGGAACAACTGTGAACTTCACGGTTCAATTGTGGAGTCATCTAAACTCCAAATTGAGATAAAAAAGAAGCTATGGAAAGCTTATAACTTCTATTTTCTTCTAAAATCATAACATTTAGAAAATTCTTCATGAAACTTTCTGTATTTAAGAATTAAGCTTCTAATTTTCATGATCTTCAAGATCTGAGATGATGAGATCTTGGGACTCTAATTTACTGATGATATAATGTTGAAATAAAGTGATAACCATGACTTATTTGGATATGTCTAAGATAAATTGAGGGATCTGCCCTTTATGGTAGAAAAACACTAAAAATACAAAGGGACTCACTTGATCAATAAGAGCAAGTATGATCAGACCCTTAAGATGGATTGAATGAATGATATTATGATGGAATCCATTGAGATCATGGATTGAATATGACAAAAAAAAAAAAAGGATATGATCTTGGATCTTAATGCAGTAAAAGCCCTAAAAATAATTAAAACCTTTGATTAAAAAAGAAAAGACCTAAGATCTAATGGTTGGATCATAAGTAAAAGATTTAATAATGAGAAATGGGTTAGCTTGAGTTATGCATTGATTTCATTTGATTTATTTCATGAATATAGTATCCATGATAGATTATTTTAGTATAACTTCATTTCAAATGTCCATAAAATTATTCATGAATGACGAATGGTAACTTAGGACCATGTTGGTATGATTTCATGCAATTGTAACTTAGGACCATGCTAGGATTTCGTGTTAGATTAGATAATGGTATGAGATGGTACCTTAGGTCCATGATAGTTTAACTTGAGTTTATTAGATAAAGTACATTAGTTAGAAATCATGCTAGTGTAATCTTAAGTACCTTATACCATTATCATTAGGTTGTTCAACTATGTAGTTTTATGCTTTAAAGTTATACTTCATTTATGGTTAAATTTTATTAATAAATTTAATTGTTAAAGTAGTTATGAGATAAAGAGCGTAAAACACCAAAAATGGAATCTAATGAGAAAGTAGAGTTTCATGACACAAATAAGAGTGAATTATTTGACTTGGACTTAATAAGTAGTGTTTGATTTTGAGTAAAATACCCCTAGTTTAGCATTCAATTTAATCATCTAACCGTTCAAATTTGCAAAATTTAGCTTGATTTTTAAATTTAACTCAAATTGACCATCCAATCTCAAAATCAATGGTTAGATGATCATTAGAGTTTATTAGATGATTAATGTGCAATTTAGATGATTTTAATTTAGTCTTTTATTTTGCAAATTAACTATGAAAGGCATGGATGGCTAAGGATCAAGGTTACAGATTATCCCTCAAGGATCAACGGTGCAAATTAGTGAAGAGCAAGAAGGTTTCCTAATCAAAGAGGATTCCTAAATTGGAAGAGTCCTAATTGAAAGAGATGGGAAGAAGAGGAGTTTGTAAGAGTAAAAGAAGGAAGGAGTTGGAGGACGATAAGGAAAGAGTTTAAGTAAAAGAAGGAAGTGCAAAAACCTTATAAAGAGGGGAGCCATATGAGGAGGGGGAGGCTTTTCTTTGAGAGTTAGTTTTGTTTTCCTTTGTTGCTTGCTATTCTAATTCCTCTACTTTTCTTTTTGCTTTCATCCTAAAATATTCTCTCTTTACCTTTTACTTTTGTTTCCATTCAGCACTCCAACCCTAGCTCTCTTGTTTCCATCACACACCTCTTTGTTCCCCTCTTTTTCACGCCTTAATATCACTCTCCCTATTTCCTTCCATTTCTCTCCCTCGTAGCCCTCTGCAATTCTCCTCTCTTCTCCACTCTCTTCTTCTCTCCATTCCCTCTTAGCTAGACATAAGGAGGCAGACCCTCTCTTCTCTCTTTTACTCATGATTCTTCCCCCACACTCTCTTCCTTCTATCCCTCTCATCCATCTCTTCCCCCTCTCCTTCACTATTCTCGTTCCCACCTCTCTTCTACCCTGTAATGACTCCAATTTTTTACTATTGAAATTCCAAGTTTAGCAATGAAAAGTTCAGTTTTAAAGAAAAGGGCATTTTGGTCATTTCACTAGTCACCTTAACTAAACCCAGGAATTTGGTACCAAAAGTGGTTCCATTAGATGCATCTCGGAAAAAAGAATCCAAAGAGACCAAAATCACCCAAAATGGAGTTAAAATGAGCAAGATATGGCCCTTTGAAGTTCAGGGGCAAAACTGTAAATTTCACAAAACAACTTAACTTGAAAAACACACGTGCCCGTTTTGATATGGGCACCCCGTCGTCTTCAACCTCCTAGAGGTTTCTGGAACGGCGGTGTTTCAAGAAGAAACCACCGCCATTCTAGAGGGTTCCCCACCGCCATTCAAAGGCGGTTAGAACCCCTCTAGAACCCTCTATAAAAGCTCTATAAATAGATCTCTTGGGTGCCTCTAATGGCAGCCCAAAACCCTGGAGAAAACCCATCGTGGAGCAGTGACCAAGAGGGGAAAATGTGGAGAGAAAACCACCCACGAAGCAGGTATGCCCAAAAACTCCCCAAACCCATCTCACCCATAGTCTTAGGCTCGATTCCCCTAAGTTTTTGCATGAAAAACCATGCAAAACGGAGCTTGGGAGCGCCACAAAGGACCCTGGGATGTCCCCAGGGTCACCCTGGTTCCTGTAAAAGCTCTATAAATAGAGCTCTTGGGTGCCTCTAATGGCAGCCCAAAACCCTGGAGAAAACCCATTGCGGAGCAGTGACCAAGAGGGGAAAATGTGGAGAGAAAACCACCCACGAAGCAGGTATGCCCAAAAACTCCCCAAACCCATCTCACCCATAGTCTTAGGCTCGATTCCCCTAAGTTTTTGCATGAAAAACCATGCAAAACGGAGCTTGAGAGCGCCACAAAGGACCCCTCTAGAACCCTTTGTAAAAGCTCTATAAATAGAGCTCTTGGGTGCCTCTAATGGCAGCCCAAAACCCTAGAGAAAACCCATTGCGGAGCAGTGACCAAGAGGGGAAAACGTGGAGAGAAAACCACCCACGAAGCAGGTATGCCCAAAAACTCCCCAAACCCATCTCACCCATAGTCTTAGGCTCGATTCCCCTAAGTTTTTGCATGAAAAACCATGCAAAACGGAGCTTGGGAGCGCCACAAAGGACCCTAGGACATCCCCAGGGCCGCACTGGTTCGACAGGGTCGAATCAGGGTGACCTGAAGATGACCCAGGTCACTAATAGGCAGGACGATCCAATAGGAACGTCCCACGTTGACTCAGGTCGACGCCTGTTTGAAAAACTGAACGGGCGCATCCTTGGACGCGCCTGCTAAAGGGACGACGAGCGGCGTTGTCGCGCGCGTCTGTAGACGTGCCCGCTAAGGCACACGCCGCAGACGCGCAGCGCGCTAGTGTGCGTCGTTCTTTTTGTTACTTCAGGAGGCTGGGCGCACGTCACAGACGCGCAGCGCCCTAACATTCCTCCCTTTTTGTCTTTAAGACTATATGTACATACAATGTTAAAACGCTTATAACTTGAGATCTAGAGCTCCGATTGAGGCGCCGCAAAAGGCGTTGTGTCCGTATCCACGACACGAACACATTCAAACCATAAAATCCCTGATCAAAGCCCAATAAAATGAGGCCATGACCCTTAGAATAGGATGGTGGCGCGTGACCACTAGGACTTTGGAAAACTGAGAATACCAAGGCCTAATTAGGACCTTAAGACACCCATAGGCATAGGGATGGACCCCTAATGCCTAAGTAATAAGACTCAAATGCTCTAAACCCATCAAAGATTGGTTAAACTAACCTTGAGTCCCCAAACCATGTTCAGGAGTGTACGAGGACAAGAGGGTTAACGCGACCTAGTCAGGTAGGTGCTCTATCACTATTAGATTCTTTTAAAAGAACTATTGTTATTTGAGAACATATGTTTTAGATATATGACTTGATTCAGCATGCATAGGATAAATATTTTGTACATAGACATGTTTTGTAAAAGATTGCATACACATTATGCACATATATGTTTTGTAAACAAGTGCATACATTGTATGATTTAAGTGCTTGCAAAGATTGCATGTCCTTGAGGGTTGCCAAAAGATGCTGGAGTGCCGAGGACCAGGCAGTTGTGAGGGACCCAAAGAGGACTGGTTTTGAAAAGAGGTTTTTGCTTGTCTGCATGATAAGTGTAGCCTTAACCGATGAGGACGGGCTAATGAGGGCGGGCCGATGAGGGCGGGCCGATGAGGGCTGACAAGCTTCTAGGCTGGCAGGCTTCTAGACTGGCAGGCTTCTAGGCTGGCAAGCTTCTAGGCTGTCAGGATTCTAGGCAAGGTTATGACTTTGAATGCGAGACTAGCATTGCATGCATGTTTTGCAACCGATTTCATAAATTGCATGATTTACGACGAATAAGTGTCATAGGCCCCATGGAGGCTATGACCAAGTGTCCTCAGGTACCCGGGGACCACACGGCGAGGAGGTCGTGGGCATAGTGGACCCTATGGTTTGGTGTGCATTTCATATAGCATGATATGAGGTTGGTCGACCATACCATACTAGAGGTCCATGAGTTGGACTCCATGAGGCATCTATTGCATATCATGATGTCATCGTATATATGATACTTTCACTTTTGGAATTATGTGATCTTTTAAGTTATAAGAATTTCAGTTGATTATGGATTCTTATGCTGATATCGAACTCGAGTATTCAAACACACGCATATTTTGAAATTGATTATGGATTCTTATAATAATATTGAACTCAAGTATTCAAACATACGCATGTTTTGAATGAATGAGCACACGATTTTAAAACATCTCATGCATTTATAAAACTAGTAGTGATAGGCCCTACTGAGTATATTATATACTCACCCAATCCTCAACATTTTTCAGATTCAAAGTAAATACCTAAGGGCAAGGGACATTTGTACTAGGAGACACAGGCCAAGCACAAGTAAGTCAACCCCTATCTTATCTTTCAATGTTACTTGATTGTAGTTACTCTCTAATAGCTGGGGCTGTGACTAACACTTTCTTGGGAACGTTATTGATTTAAAACTTTTCCATGAATAAATAGATTGAGAATGTGTTTTCACACTCGGGGTTTTTATGAAAGGTTGTTTTCCAAATGAAAAATATTTTCATGCATTTCATATTTATCAAACAAGAGATCTCGACTTTTTATCAACATTGCATCATATAAAAACCAGGGTCGTGACATACCCCTCTTCCCAACTATCTCAATGCTTTGCTTCTCTTTCCCACCTTCCTCCTCATCCCCATCTCTCACAACTCTCTCTTTCTATTCCCTCACTCCCACTCCCATCTTTGTTTTTCTCACTTCTGCCCTCTCTTCTCTTCTCTCACACACAACCCTCTTTTCCCCTTACCTCCCTTCTCCTCTTTCCCATAACTCTCTCTCAAACCCGTATCACTCTCTCTCTCTCTCTCTCTCTCTCTCTCTCTCTCTCTCTCTCTCTCTCTCTCTCTCTCTCTCTCTCTCTCTCTCTCTCTCTCTCTCTCTCTCTCTCTCTCTCTCTCCATCACCTTCATCGTGCAACAACCTCTCCCCCAAGCTTTCGAATCTCTCTCCATCTTCCACCTTCAACAAGCTCACTTCCCCCACCTTGCTCAGCTCTCCCCCTTCTTCTCTTCCACGAATTCACCTAATTCTCTCTTTTTCTTGCTCTCTGCTACACATCCCCAAGTGCTCTCTTTCCACGGTGTCATGGCTCAGATCAACCCGAGCCAGACCCATTTCTCTCGTGCACTCTCTCTCACCTTGACCTCCTCTGCCAATCTGCACCGATCAAGGTCCCAATCTGCTCCCTCTTCTCCCCTTAATACGGTAGCTTTTCTCTCCATCTTCCCCTGTTCTCCATCTCTCACGAGTCTCACTATACTAGCCTGCGCCTTTGCCCCAGAGTTTTGCGTTCTTCCTCTATGTCTTTGGCCAGATTTCTTACCCCTTATCCTCCATCGTCTTCTGTCCAGACATAGGTAACCACCCTTGTCTGACATATTCTCAGTGACCGGCAAAAAGGAAGAAAACCCAAGTCGGGTTTTCCTCCATTTTTCCATTCCCAGCATTTTTCTCTTCCTCCCTCCTTCTCTCCCTCTTCTCCCTTCTTCTTTCTTCCCTATCTCCTTCTCTATTTTTCTCCTCATTGTTTTTGTAATGACCCCAATTTTTGTAATATTAAAAGCCCATAAAAAAGTTCAGTTTTAAAGATAAGGGCATTTTGGTCATTTCACTAGTTTCCTTGACTAAACCCAGGAATTTGGTACTAAAAGTAGTGCCATTAGATGCGTCTCGTAAAAAGGAATCCAACGAGACCAAAATCACCCAAAACGGAGTTAAAATGAGCAAGATATGGCCATTTGACATTTAGGGGCAAAACTATAAATTTTAAAAAAACGACTTAACCTGAAAAACACAGGTGCCCGTTTTGATACGGGCACCCCGTCGTGTTCAACCTCCTAGAGGTTTCTGGAACGGCAGTGTTTCAAGAAAAAACCACCGCCATTCTAGAGGATTCCCCACCGCCATTCAAAGGAGGTTGGAACCCCTCCAGAACCCTCTTTAAAAGCCTTATAAATAGAGCTCTTGGGTGCCTCTAATGGCAGCCCAAAACATGGGAGAAAACCCATTGAGGAGCAGCGACCTAGAGGAGAAAACATGGAGAGAAAACCAACCACGAAGCAGGTACGCACAAAAAATCCCCAAACCCATCTCACCCACAGTCCTAGGCTCGGTTTCCCTAAGTTTTTGCATGAAAAACCATGGAGAATAGGCCTCTAGGGAGACACCAAGGACCCCGGGACGTCCCCAGGGCCGCACTGGTTCCTTAGGGATGAACCAGGGCATCCCAAGGATGCCCAGGTTCCTCAGGGATGAACCAGGGCATCCCAAGGACGCCCAGGTCCCCCAACAACGGAGACGGCCCGCTCTAGACGAGACGCGTCGAATGCGTCTGAAGAGAAAACCAACAGGCGCGTCCACGGACGCGCCCGCTAAAGAGGAAGACGGCTGCGAAGTCGCGCGCGTCTGCAGACTCGCCCGCTGAGGTGCATGCCGCAGACGCGCAGCGCACTAGCAAGCGTCATTTTTTTTTTGGTTGTTAAGGAAGCAGGGCGCATGACGCAGACGCGCAGCGCCCTAGCATTCTGACTTTTTGTCTTTAAGGACTCTATGTACATACAACACTAAAACGCTTATAACTTGAGATCTAGAGCTCCGATTGAGGCGCTGCAAAAGGCGTTGTGTCCGTATCGACGACGCAGACACATCCAAAGCATAAAATCTCTGATCAAATCCCAATAAAAGGGGGGCATGACCCATAGAATAGGATGGTGGCACGTGGCCACTAGAACTTTGGAAAACTGAGGATACCAAGGTCCAATTAGGACCTTAGGACACCCATAGGCATAAGGATGGACCCCTAATGCCTAAGTAATAAGACCCAACTGCTCTAAACAAATAAAATATAGGTTAAACTAACCTTGAGTCCCCAAACCATGTTCAGGAGCGTACGAGGACAAAGGGGTTAACGCAACCTAGTCAGGTAGGTGCTCTATCACTATTAGATTCTTTTAAAAGATCTATTATTGTTTTGAGAACATATGTTTATGTATATGACTTGTTTAGCATGACTTGATTCAGCATGCATGTGATAAATGTTTTGTACATAGACATGTTTTGTAAATGATTGCATATACATTATGCACATATATGTTTTGCAAACTATTGCATACATTGCACGATTTGTAAGCATTAAGCTCTTGCAAAGATTGCATGTCCTTGAGGGTTGCCAAAAGAAGCTGGAGCGCCGAGGGCCAGGCAGTTGTGAGGGACCCAAAGAGGATTGGTTTTGAACAGAGGTTTTTGGCTTATTCGATCGTACATGATTTGGGCTTGTAAGCTCGTGGGTGCTATGCCAAGGGGTGTGGGTTGGCCACCCAGCCTCTACCACTATTAGGTGGATGGGTACCACGCCCAAAAAGGGCATGTCCCTGCTTCGACTGCATGTGGTACAGGGGGCTACCACTGGTGTCACGGCACTGGGTCGAAGTGTCATATGCCCCGTGGAGGCATATGATCCTGTGTCCCTAGGTACCCGGGGACCACACGGCGGTGAGGTCGTGGGCATAGTGGGACCCTATGGTTTCGTGAATTTATGTGCATTGCATATGGCATGATATAAGGTTGGTCGACCATACCATGATAGATATCCATGAGTTGGATTCCATGAAGCATCTAATGCATATCATGATGTTATGACATATTTTTATGATTATGATACTTTCGACGTGGATTATGATATTTCTTTAAGTCGTCAGTATTTCGGTTTGACAGTGGCTTTAATATCAATATTGAACGTGATTATTCGTACGACATGCATATGTTTTTATGAGCACATGATTTTAAAGATCGCATGCATTATAAAACTAATAGTGATAGACTCCTAGTGAGTATATTATATACTCACCCAATCCTTAACATTTTTCAGACATCAGTAAGTACTCAAGGACAGGATACGTCCGTTCAGGGCAGCTTCACTCACAAAAAGAGGACATCTATGATAGTGCTATGAGCAAGTGAATCCAAAAGGAAACAAATACACATGTAAGTAAACTCTCAACCCTTTGGACATGTGTTTGTACTTAGTTACAGTTGGGCTATGCATTGTGACTGGATAGACCTGGGGAAAAAGCATTTGTGTTTTCTAAAGCTGTTCAAAAACTACCTTAGTTGTTGTGAAAACAAATGACACTCGGGGTTTTCAAACTGAATTCCAAATAAAAGATTTTTCCGCTGCATTGCATTGTTTTTCAAATCGGGATCCCACCTTAGGAATTTAGATTTTTGATCAAAAAATGCATGCGAAAACCCAGGTCGTCACGTTTTTCTTTGGTTTTAGCTTAAAACCAGAAATCTGGGAAAATCCTAATTCTGCCCTTATCAGATCTCATTAATTCCACATCTGTCCTCATTTTAATTACATCTGTATCCCCATTTTAATTCCGTCTGAGTCCCTATTTTTTTTACAAATGTGTCCCTAAATATTCTAGTTTTACATTATCCACATTCTACCTTTCTAAGGACAGTGATATCCAAGGCTATTTGTTTAGTGTTATTTTTTGTTTTCTTGGATTTAGAAATTCTATAAATTGCAGGAATTAAATAAATTGAGAATTTTTATTTTATTGTCATTTTATTTATATTATTCATTAGTTTTAATGTATTTATTAATTGAATTTTATCTAAAACTCCATCTTTTAAAGCAACTCCCTATGGGATCAACCCGTATTTGCATAGCTATACTACAATATCCCGTGCACTTAAGGAAAACATCAACAACTATAGTTAGTAGGACAATATAAGGATTATCAAATCCTTGGCCCAAACTAGGAGAATAATAAACCCCATGAATGACATTTTAAATGTTCATGGACTTAATTAAAATCAATTAGAAAGAGTACTTAGGGTTAACATGCTCATAGGAACCTTATGAAAGGTTGAGCTCAAGTCACTCTAGTAAATGTTGAACATGGTGGTTAAGGGGGTTTTCTAATAGAGCATCGCTCTTCCCCTACCTTCCATTGACGTTTATGAGATCTAAACGCCTCCTTACATGAGGATTGAAGTAACCACTTTGTGTTCACCCATTCAGCTAGTAAGCCTTGGACCATTGAAAATAAGAGGAGCAGTCTAGACTTAGGCTGAAATAAGTTATCTTCAACTAGTAAAATATTAGCTGGTTGAATAATAATAATAATAATAATAATAGCATAAAAGGTTAGTAAATTATCTAACCCTAATAAAAATTGTAAGTAAGATAAGGATGATCAAACAAGATGCATTGGATCTTGAATGATCAAGAACAATAAAAAGAAATAAATACTTCTTGATGATGTTGATATATGTATATATATATATATATATTGCTTGCAACTTAGGTCAAATAAAATAGAAGATCTTAGATCAAATAGAAGATCTGAACCCTTGATCAAATATGAGTCAAGGAAGAGAACCAAGATCATCCTCCTTAGGGATGATCAAACAACTAAACTTAGATCAAATGAGAACGAGATGATAGAAGATCTAAGTTCTTGATCTCTATCAACAAGTATAAATTGTTAATCAAAGGATCTATGAAAGATCAAGATCAAAGAAAGGAATATATAAAGACTTAGAATAGAAAATACTTAGATCTGAAAGATTAAAAGATCATTCTAATCATCAGATCTATTGATCAATAGGATAGACACTATCTGAGGAAGATAAATCATGATTGGACAAAAGATCTAAATCCTTTATATCAAAGGACAAGACTAGACAAAGAATATGGATAGGATTATTCAAATTGCATATGTATTGACAGTATGTATGGATTTACAGATTTCATACACCAGACAAGATCATGGAGGATTTGAAGAGATGGATCACTACTTGAAGGTGGGAGAATTTTTATAAATGCATCTACATGGGATGTACATGTTAAACACATGACCTTATGTTGATGAGTCTAATGTTAATACTTGTATTAAATCCCCTAAAAACCTTATGATCCAACCAAACACATGAAATGGTTAAGTTAGAATTGAGGACTAAACTCTAAGTAAGCATGGAACTAGAAGATATTCCAGCCCTAAGTAAACAGATAGATTATCTAATACGTATGAAACCTATTTTACATACAAGCATGGAGGCTTATGGTTTTGTTTTAAACAAGCATGAGCTTGGGGATGCTATGCTAGGGGAGTTAAGAGGGTTTGGCCACCCGCTTCTTGAAATTTGATGATTTGATGATACATTACCCTATGAGAGGCTTAAAGTTAGGTGGGGCAATTATGGGAAGGCCACCACTATGAAAGTCCTGTCTCCCCATATGGCAGTGACACAATATTTTTCAATGTGGTATTAGTGGTGAACAGGGTAGTTATCTAAGCGCGCTAGTATGGATCAGACTGCAGCATGATAGTCCTTTGATTATTTTGCACTATGATGCATATGAGATAGGCATAGTGAAATGCCTTATGTTTTGGCATGATGAAATTCCAGGTAATTGTATATTACCAGTATTTCCTAAGAAGGGAAATTCCCAATATAGGACTAGCTGAAATACTAATTTCTCATAGTGGAAAGAATGTATCAGCTTAGTTGGAAATGTTGTTTGACTACTTTCGTAAATTTGACAGATTTATCCATGTACAAAGTATGTATGTATAAGGATGTACATATATTACAAAGTAAAGAGTTAGATACATGAGTATGTTTACGAATAAAGGGATAATGAAGTATTAGAATTATACTATCAATTATTATGCTTCTTGAATCCCCTATCAAGCATAACTTGCTGAGATATTGTAAATGTTTCAATGTTTACAATATCTCAGATACAAAGAAGGAGAGTTAAGAGCTCAAGACTTTAGAAGACTTGAAGAGAATAATCATCAGGGTATACCCCTTGAAGACATGTATTTTGTTTTGTTTGAGAGTATTGTATTGTATTGAGAGTTTCATTGTATGGTGAGCTTTGATTTTTGGATTATGTAATTTGGACAAGTATTGTAATGGATTTGGGCTGCATTGTGAATCACTAGATGGATTCTGGAATTTAAAAAATATATATTCCTTCAATGGAGTTTTATCTTGTACAAAAAAATCTACTTATGTTATGTATGAAGTGATGACTTGGGTTTTTGAAAACAAGTTCTAAAGAAAAGAATTTTGGCTACTTTGTTTTGCAAAAATTTTTTACTACTAAGGGCCTTGCCTTTGAAAATGTATTACAAAATGTGCTCCAAAAACCCGGGTCATCATAGAAACAATGCAAAAAGTTAATAAAAAAAAAACGTATGTGTTTTAAAGCATGGCAGAAGACTAGAAATGATGAACACTATGAACAATAAAAGAATGCTAAAGAGGTTGCTAAGAGATTAGTAAGTGAGGCTAAACTTAAGGCATATGATGAGCTATATAATAGACTAGGAGCAAGGGAAGGTGAGAAATATGTGTTTAAAATTGCAAGAGTAAGAGAACAGAAAGGTAAGGACTTAGATTACGGGAGAGGAGCAAAGACCTCCACATGGTCTTTATTGACTTAGAGAAAGCTTATGATAGAGTCTCTAGAGAGTTAATATGAAGGGTGTTGGGTGAGAAAGGGATTTTTGCGAGGGTATATAGACATAATTAAAGATATATATGAGGGAACAGTAACAAATCTTAAGACCACTAATGGCGAGACCGGTGATTTTCCTGTCACTGTAGGATTGCACCAAGGATTGGCATCAAGTCCATACCTTTTCACATTGGTTATGGATGAGTTAACAAAACATCTACACGAGGAGATTCCCTGGTGCATGCTATTTACAAATGATATAGTCTTAATTGATGTGACAATGGAGGGTGTAAATACAAAGCTAGAGTTATAGAGAGAAGCATTAGAATCCAAAGGATTTAAAATTAGCAAAACTAAAATAAAATATATGGAATGCAATTTTAGCAAGGAGAGTATGTGTGGAACACTAGTCAAGATTGATAACTAAGAAGTCCTTGTAAAAGACCGCTTTTGGTACTTAGGATCAATGATTCATGAGAGAGGAGAGATTGAGAGGGAGGTTACCTAGAGAATCCAAGTGGATTGGAATAAATAGAGATGTGCATCTGGAGTTTTGCGTGATCAACAGGTGCGGCTCAAACTAAAAGGAAAATTCTATAGGATGGCCACAAGGCCGGCCATGCTTTATGGATCAGAATGTTAGGTAGTTAAGGAACATCATGGTCATAGGATGAGCATTGCAAAAATGAGGATGTTGAGATTTATTAGTGGTAAGACAAGAAAGGATAAAATTAGGAATAAAAATATTAGAGGAAATCTAAGGGTAGTACCAATAGGTAACAAGATGAGGGAGATTAGACTTAGATGGTTTGAATATGTCCAAAGGAGACTAAAAATGGCACCGATTAGGAGTGAGGCAATGCAAGTAGAAGGTTTTAAAAGGGCAAGAGGAAGGCCCAAAAGAACATGGATAGAAGTGTTGAGAAAAGATTTAAAAACTTTGGGACTAAATGAAGTCATGGTACTTAATAGAGAGGACTAGAGGAATACGATTCATGTGGCCTACCCCTAATTGGGATAAGGTCTTACTAATGATGATGATGATGATGATGATGAGACCAAAATTTGTAACACATGCATTTTTTAACTAACAAAGCAAAAGTTTGATATTTTATAAGTCCAAAGGCTAATATGATGTATGTGATTAATCATATTTTTTTAGTATTTGATTAAAGTTTTTCACTTTTTGTAGGAAGAGAGATGATGATTCCGCAGCCAAGATTAATCAGGATGAAATTGAATATCAAGATAAAAAATCAACTCAAAGCTTAAAAGTCATTAATCTAAAGGGCAAGATCATCTAAGGGCAAGCAATGGATGCAATCAAAGGAGTTAAAGGAGGGCCGAAGTGGACATGAAGTAAGCCATGCATTTCCACAACCTTTGCATGGGAACCATTCAAGCGACCTTAGCCATATAAGCCATAAAACAAGGTAACAAGATAAGGAAATCTAGCCAAACCATTCAAGTTACTCAAGCCAAGGGATGAAGCCATGACACCAAGACAAGAGAGCCATTGAAGTCAACCATGAAGCCTAACCAATGGAGCCCTCAAAGCCATTAAGCCAAGCTAAATGGAAGGCTAGGATTGGAGGAAAATCAAGAGGATTATCCATGATATTCTAAGGCATATTTTAAAGAAAATGAAGGGAAAATGCATTAGGATAAGTTGGCATGTGGACCAATAGGAAGAGGCCCTTCTATTTTTTATGTTTTTCCCACCTTTTTATCACTTTCCATCTCACCCCTAACTAGCACCATGAATTTGACTTTTCATTCAAGAGGCCTACCATTCCAAGACTCCTCCACCTTCCTAAACTCCCATGTCAATCACCCAACCAATCCCCACCTCTTAATAAATCCCTTAACCAATAAAAAATTTCCATCTCACCTCACTTTTCTAAGTTTTTCCTACCCATCTCTTTCCTCCCACTTTCTTTGCACCTTCTTTTCTTCTTCCTATCTCATTTTGATCTCATCCATCCGCCAACATTCCTATTTTGTAGGACTTCAATGATTTTTTGAAGGAGGAGACACCCCTTCCTAAAAATGTGGCACCTCCCACCTACTCCACCTCCAAAAGGATAGCCACCTCTCACCCACTATCCTCTTTTGAAACCCTAGCTATGTACCATCTTAACCATCCAAAATAACTTGATTTCAACCCCACCACAACTCATTATTAGGCACCCTAGAAACAATAGGATAAAAACTATAAAAAGGCAGCACAAACCTAAGTGAGGAATTTTTTTTTTACACCTTTTCTCTAAGGAAAAATACATATCCTCCATTGAGGAAGGAGACATCCTCTTTGTAACCTCCCTTTTGCTTTGATTTTCATATACTTTGGTGGCTACTACTTATTCCTAGGGTGTATTGCATCTAGTGTTCCACATATGGTCATCAGGTGTTCAAAGGTTGGTTAGATTTCCTTGCTTCTCTTTTGTTTAATCTTAGTTCTCTCATGCTAGTTGTTGCTCTGCTATCCTTTATTTCTCTTTACCTAAAGACCAACATCAAAAGCTGGTTTTTCACTCGAAGTGACAGCCAAGGGAAGTCACCTTGACTCTAGTCTTTTACCTTGCTTTGCCTTTAGATCTCTTTTAATTCCTTTGAGCACTTTCTTGCTTTCTTTAGTGTTTGTCAAATTGGCCTTTACTTTTTAGTGGAATTTTTCCTTGATTTCAAGACAAGCTTATTCATGATTGATGTTGCGATATTGAAGGAGGTCTAGCTTGTAGTTTTAGATTGATTGAAATCAAATAACAGTCATTGTAATAGGACTTAAGTTTCATATTTGAATTACATGTATTGAGGCATTATATTGATGAATGTATGATGCGGTTCAACGAAGTTATTTGGAGTTTTCAATTCATACTTATGTCCAGTAGTTAATGATTCTTATTAGTGAATGTTTGCTTGCATTAGAATGGCTTATTTTCGTGTTTTCCATGTTCCATTAAATGAATGATTTAAACACTATGCTGCCAGAATTTCTTTTCATGGATTATTATGTGTAGTTTCCAGCACCATACACTTTATGTTCACTTGATTTTTCAAGGCCCAAGTGGATTATTAGATTACTTAGTAAGATTGCATGTTTTAGGCTCAAAGTAGCTAATTAGATTCATTCGTATCCATTTCAGAGAGAAAAAAAGGGGTCCTCGGTGAGGACGGTAATGGCGGGCTCACGAAGTATTGTTTCAAAATAAGCGTCAGCAAGGCCAGATCTTGTCGGCAATGGTATTTCGTCGGTGAGATTATAAGTTTCTTCAGTG
The DNA here is from genome assembly GCA_035236585.1 of Warburgia ugandensis. NCBI lineage: Eukaryota > Viridiplantae > Streptophyta > Magnoliopsida > Canellales > Canellaceae > Warburgia > Warburgia ugandensis. The sequence goes on from CP141131.1 coordinate 44,524,241, forward strand.
TTGGTGCAATTTCCACGAAAATCACAACGGTGGGAACTCAAGCAGGAAAAAAATAATTGAATGTTGGTGTTAGTGGTGATGGCAGCTGTAGCAGCGCTTGTTGTATTTGGTATTGAAGCTGGTGGCTGAGCAAAAGGGATGGTGGCATAGTTGCTTAGCATGATATCGAGATTTTGGGTAAAAAGTAAAGGCCAGAGAACCTGGATCGGTCGTGGGTTGTTTGGCCAAGGATTTGGACAAAAATGGTGATGAGAATGTTAATTCTCTATTGTGGGACAACCAATCCGATCGGTCTATGTATCGAGACAACGGTTCCTCCACCTTGCCGTTCTGATACAATGTAAGAAATTCGTATGTTTTCGCATACTTACAGACGCATCTCTCATGCATATATATAAGAAAATTTACTAAAATCGGGCATGATTGTAGATCACTAAAAGGGCGGTGATTGCGGGTTTAGTCAAATGTTGTGGGTCTTGATTGTGGATCTGAGTAAATTTGTATCTAACTAGTTGAAGATTATGGATTCAAGCAATCTGATAATTGTGGATCAGCTCTGATCAGCCAGAGATTATGGTGATTTGGTAAATTTTACATTTCTTAACATCTTCTCTGTCATAATCAGAAATAGTAAATATCTGTTTAGTGGATTAGCTTCTAAAACTAGAACAAATTTTCTCTAGTCCTGTATATAAAGGAAAAGACCTCACATTCTGGTGCTATGCTTACGTCCCAATTATAGTAACACATGCCTAATGAGGAGTCAACCAGACGAACAGGATCTTGACGGAGCTGCGAATAAATTATATGATCAAGGTATAATAACCATCTAAAATCGGCTCGTTTATTTTAATTTACAAAAGAAAAAAATGTCATGTTCCAAGTTGGGAAGATCGGTATGCCAAACATGTTACAGAAATTGCCAAGGTCACCGCAACTCTTAAACCAAAGCCAAGATGGTTGCGTAGTTGTATATATTTTCCTTTTGTTTTCTTACCCATCAGTTCCTAGTTAAGCAAGACAAGCATAATAAGATGCAAGGATCCGCTGATTTCTATCCCACTGAAAGTTCATAATTTATCGAAGTCCAGTACAGTAAAAGGGTTTTCTTGAACTACACTTGGCTGACATCATAAATTTTTTGAAGGGGTGTAATTTACGTTGTCTGGATTAATTTAGCAGAAAATATCAAGATGTGGAACATAAATCAGCAATGGGCAAAACGAGTCAACTCTTATCGGCCGACCGCACACTCAGATAACATGGCCAATTTGGTCATATGGACTTGGTAGGGCACAATTGGATGTGTTATTTCACTATCAATTGTGAAACCACACTCAGAGAAAGGTATGGGTGGCTCACGCCCAGTCTTGTTCCCTTGGAGTCCTTGTCCCATCACCTAATGATGCCCCCAGGTAATGTTGTATCACCAATACTGACACTGGGGCAGCAAATTCTAATGACACTAACATATCTCCTAATGCCCCCAGCTCCGGACACTCGCTCCATTCCTGCAACCCTGCCGTGAGTGGTGATACAACCCCATATCCCCTCCCTACAATATAAAGATCATTAATATGATCCATGCTTCTTATTGCAGCTACCATCTCCTCCCCATTGTTCACCATCTTCTCTGCATACTCAACTGATTTGTTACTCAAGTTTTTCATGCGGAACTCATTGATATAATCATCGTCAAGCTGTTTCTGCTGCTCAATTTCGGTATCTATCGCTAATATCTTCATCTTATCATCTCCACCATCAGTAGGGGTCAACGCGTCTTCCCCCACGACCAAACGCAACACAGTCAGGCTCACACTTGGGTGTCCTGCCATTCGCCATGCACATGCTAAAGCCTCTCGGTCATCGGCTCCGCCAAAGAAGAGCATCACAACATGTAGTGAGACACATGACAACCTAATGTTAGCACCTAGTCCACGATCAATGAGGATTCCCACTGAGCAAGGTGCATTAGCCAATAAATTCTGATTAACAGTTCGGATTGCCGGATTGTGAGCTTGTAGAACTCCATCCACCATTTGTTCCTTGTGGAATGGGACGAGGATGAGCATAACTTGCTTCTCTTCGGCAATGCTACATATGTCCTCGTGCATGGATGAGTAGGATGATATTGCCGTCAATGGCTGCACCGTTACTCCCATCGTTTGTCCTGCATATTTATAGAAAGCGTTCATGATATGGTTTGAGGCCCCGTGGGTTGTGTTCATTGTCTTCTGGGTGTTGTGGATGATCACCATTGCTGATGCTCGGCCTGTGAGCTCAACCAAGTGGACCGCGTACAAAAAGATGGGAGATTTTTTGGTTGGATTTGAAGCTTCAACGATGTTGATGATGGAGGGAACATTGCGGGGGCTGTGGACGCACACCATCAATCGCAGTTCTGTGTCCGGCTTCAGTGACTTCACTGTACGTCTTTTGTAAGGGAAGAGGCGCCTTGATGGACGGTAGACCATCATCGTTACTGGGGTGACAAGGCTTGTCATCAACAGCGAAGCAAGCATTATGACTGAGTAACCAGACTCGTTTACTATCTGCACATGGAAGTTTGATGATCAACAAAGGTATCCTGTGACATTAGATTCTACTACTTGATTTATACACATGCACAATGATAGTTCAAGATCTTATATTCCTATTATATGAATATTTCTGCAGGGAGAGAACAAACTGTGGATAGAATATCCATGAAATGTGATCCTATCCCTTACAATTCGTAGCGCTAAAACATTAGATAATAACGGGTAAAGATAGATAGACAGGGCTTCTTGTTTGTTCTTAAACAATTTTTGTGGTAGGTGTAGACGCTCTCAAGCGTCCAAGGCCTTTTTCTAGTCATGGCAATTATGTTCTGCTGATCTAAGCCATTTATTTTTGGAACGGCTCAAAGAGGCTAGACATCAAATTTCATGAGTGCTTTTCTCCTTTCTATGTGTGGGTCAGAAATCAAGAGCATTCGTTTTTATTTTATTTTTTAAAGACCCAAAACGAGCAGCTAGAATTATCCAAATGTGATGATTTCTCATGGCTTAATTTCTGTATACTGTAAATGATGAACAGGATAGATCTTCAATAGAAATGCTCTAGGGTAGCATCTACTCCTTAGAATGCTTAGGAGCGGCTAGACCTTCTAGGACTCATTTTTCTATGTTTTATGGGCTGTCAATAGCAGGCAAAGATCAGTATTTACAAACAGGATTAATTTGTTGTAACTACTGAAAGATTGATGCACCGGACTCCTTCCCTAGAACCTGCATAGGTGGGAGCTTGATGCACTGGGGCTGCCTTTTTACTGAAAGATTGAAAGTACTACAAGGACCCGGTTTTGGTTATTTAAACTGGTCATCTTGTAGATCCTGTCTTAAATATCCCAAGTGCATCCCGTTGCCTGATTCTAGCCTTTTGGTCATAGAGGAAAAATTGACTCTCCTGATTGAAAATATGGATGCTAGATAGCTTCACCCATCCTATAGTTATGGCCACTGTAAGATAATTTCCGCTTACTGGGATTATAACGGTTGGAAAACCAAAATGCAAGAGTGCGCATTTGGCACCAAACTCTTTACAAATCAAAGGCTTAGGCATCTAAGGATGAAGAGTGTTTTACCATAGCAAGCTCTACTAGATTAATGGTACGGATCAGTGGAATACAAGCCCTACTTGCACTCTTGCCGCAAGTAATTTCCCAGCTAAAGCATGCTCATCCACCTTATAAATAACTTGACAAGATGTACCTTGAGTGACATGCCATTGTCGGCATTTGTTTGGGGTCTTTACATAATTTTGAATCACTAATTTCTGTTGCAGCCTCCTTCCTAATTTAACAGCGTGGTAGTCTCACTGAGCACTCAGCACCTACTGCTGGCTTTTTCTACACCTGGGATATCTCCCTCCATTCTCTAATTGGCTAGGACTTTTCAACGAAAGCAGAGTTGCCTTTTAGGTTACAAAAATCCAGGATTTTTCTTAACCGTGTTAGTCGCTGGAAGTTTTGGAGCATGATGATCAGTCAAGGCTCTTTTATTTGTTAAAATTTGTTGATGAATTTAAACTTCTTTTTTTGTTTAAGTTTTCTTGTCATCTAGGTTAAGGGTAACAAATGGATGTCTTAAAATTGTCAAATTGATCTCAACTCTTTTTGTTTGAGTCATCCATATCATGATCTAGCAGAGGAATGATTTCCATTGTTGAAGAAAACTAGGCCCTACTTTCTTGAAAAAAAACAAAAACCGTACCTGAACTTTTGGTTGCCTCTGTCTTAGTTTTCTAACCGTTTATTTTAAAAGGGACAAAGTAGAGCAATAGAATTATTACATGGGTTCCCATTTTGTTTTTCTTTCCATGACTCGTCAATAACAGGGTCTATAGGATGAAGCGTTTGGTTCATTGAAAAACCTGGACTCGATTTGTATTCTTGGTCACGTTATACTATGCTTCTCTAGCCATGCATTTTAAAGGAGAAAAATCACACACAAACACACACGTGGAGAGAGAAGGGGGGTACGACCCACGTTATAGAGAGTAGGGGAAAAGGGATCCACAATATTGGGCCCCACATGGTTGGAGGATAGAGGTTCTGTGTGGGACCACACAGTGAGAGTGTCAGACACTTTGTGAGAGGTGGTCGGAGGAAGGATCACAAGGTAGAGCCCATTGGTTTGAGGGAGAGAGATGTGTAGGACCTACAAAATGTGATGGAATCAAACCCACATGCTGATGAGAAGTAACATGTGGAGGGGGAGACAGCATAATTACTTTGGTGGTAGTACAAAAGCGGGAAACTTGGAGTTGCTGTTGACCTTTTCTTATGGAGTAAACTCTTTTGGGTTAAGAAGCTCTGGAGTAATTAAATCCACAAATAAGAATGCACTAGAAAAATCTGGACAAACTAAGCCACTTGAATAATAGTAAGTAGGTAAATCCACAAGTAGCTAAAGCTAGAGTTACTCGATAGGACTACTAATGAGTCAATTAATTTTTTATTTTGATAATTACAGAACCTTTTTATTATGACAATAAAAAATATTTACTTGAGTGCTCAGAGTTTATAACATCACCAAAAACTATGTCTTTAGAAATCACATGTGTTCTAATGTATTTGAGAGCATTCAAGAGATTATATTTAAAGAATTAAAGAATCCCAATATCGTAGGTATCATTTCCTAAATATTAGAAATAGTAAATTGAATAGAATACTAAAATAGCTTTCTAGTGCATCAAAGATCATTTAAATTCTACATTAGAAGACAAAGGTTTGATTATTTGAAGATAGTGACTTGGACATTAATTCAAAAAGTGTCTAATCATCATTTGAGAAATTAAAGAATCTCATGAGGCTAGATTCAATATCACGAAGACCAGCAATGGTAGTTGCATACATCACGAAAAAATCTTTCTAACGTATAGAGAGAAAAACAAAAAAAAGCCACCAATGAGACATCCAATGATGAAGTTATGATTGTTTGAAGAAAAATGGTTTCAATACTGCATGTTGGCCATCAATAGACAAGTTGCCTAGTATAACAATAATTATACATGATGGGTGCCTATGTAGTTATCTTCTAATTTGGCCCACATTGGCTACTTGTGTGTGGCTCTGCTTAATGTCACATCATCTATTTTACTTCAAAAAAATTGCCCCAAGAGATTTGGTAGAGTTTGAATCAAATTATAAAAGCATTTTTTTAATTTAAAAGCTAGAATAGATACAATATTGGAAGATACTTAGGAGATCACACCAAACAAGCTAGTTGGAGTTTAACTAGGCTTAAAACTTTCTAATTATAAGGATTACTTGAGAATATCTCTATATAAGCTTATCAATAGTAGGAGGTAGAAGGCTAAGGGAAAAAATGCCACCATTAAGTTTTCCTCTTGTTAGAGACATCTTAGTTTTCTCTCTTCATCTCATTTAGTTCTAAAGTTTGGGACTTGCAACCCCCTCTAAGGGATGAACAATAAGAAGGTCAGGAGTGCTGAATCTAAACTAGTGGTGGACAAAGTAGACGGATTGTACTTTTAATTTTGAACAAAAATATAGTTTTTCTATTGATTCATTCTTAAATTGGGAAATCATATGATTTAAGTTTGATTATAAACTAGTTTTTTGAATTCTTCTTACAAATTAAGCTTTTTGTACATTTCCTAACAAGTAGGAAGGGTAAGCTTCTGTATCATTGATGATAGAAGGAAAATAATGCTAATGAGAAAGGCATTTGCTTGATCAAGGATAACAAACACCATCTAGGCCCACATGGGGCATGTTAGTGCTATCAAATTCATTAATTTGGTAGATGATCCCAAGCCCATTACATCAAATTTTATCTTAAATGAATAGTCAGGGACCTTTCATCTAAAAAGTATTTAGGGATTTTCTAGCTAATGAAAACTTTGTATAGCTTTTGTTGAACTATAACTAGCTAATGATATATGTATAACATAAGACCAAAGCCCTATGTGTTCATTATTGATAATGTTGAAGGTTATTGATATGGATCTCATCATGGATCTATATTAGACTTTCAGATATTAGCCAAAAGAATATCTTTCTCCCCTAGATGGAGAAAATATTTTATCTAATAGCCAAACTCGTAGATCTTGAACTAGTAAAGCAAAAAGGGAGAAGCAAGAGAGTGGGTAATTAAGACAAGGAAATTAATGTGGTGAGGATAGAAGCAATAAATTAGAAAAGGGTAAAAAAAAAATTCAAGTGTTTGACCCTTTTGCTTTATTATATCGTGAATAAATATTCTTAGTACCAACTGACAAGTTTTCAAGGAAAACATGATATTATATTCATATTGACACACACACACACACACACACACACACACACACACACACACACACACACACACCCCTATCTCTAATGAAATTATATGATATAACTAGTTATATCATATGCATTCTAAAAGGTGGATGAAATGCTCACTTTTTTCATCAAATTAAAAGGAGAGGTATTGATACAAAAGTACTATCATGTTGTCCTTAAAATCTATTCTCTTACAGCAAATACACATATTTTTACTTGTTTTCCTTTTTATTTTGTGGATTGTTGGATGCAAACCCATGTGAACCTCAAACTCAAGACCTATCGGATACCATATAAAAGGCCTTTCTTACTCCATTGCACTAGAATGCATTTGCTCTACAAATATCATCAATTAGAAAACATAAGTAAGCCAAAGTACAAGTGGAATCCATTATTTCAATTATCACAACCTTTCATCTGGTCAAGTATGTTGTGGATGAGAGTCAAAGAAAAGTTAGACCATCATTTGATGATGATAATCTATATATGTAGTGTTTTTCATGAATGTAAATTGCTACTTTTTTCACTTTCTAAAAGTCATTTTGAAGGCCATAAATAAAGGGTACAATTCATAGTTTGGCTACAATTTTGGAATGTGACTAATTCATAGTGGAGTAGAAGATACATGGTTTGGATCATTGATAAAGTGGACCATAGTCATCTTTTAACCTGCTTGTGCTTTTGAAGTAAAAATATGTTAATCCACCAAATAGGAACCCATGACTTCAAATTATTAAAAAGGACTAAAATTGTAAAATATTATATGAGAACGAAGGGTTCATGTAAGGTAAATGAAAAGGGACAATATTGTAAATTCAATAATTTAAAAGGTTCATCACATGAAAAATTATGCTCATCAGTAATTCTAACAACTAATTTTTAGTTTTAAAAACACGTTATTGTGATTTTTGACTGAGACCAGTATAAGATACAATCATCTAATGGACATTATTTGTTGGTGTGTAAACTATCTAACATAGGTGCTTGAGATGAGATCTGGCTTAAGAAAATTTGAGGTAGGTTAAAATACCCTAAATTTGGAATGAGATGAAGTGAGGTGATTGAAAAGATCATACAAGCAAGGTTGAGATGAGTTGGACGAGACATGTTTTTTGGTTGAAAAGTAATTGGAGAAGATGGATTAAAAAGAGATGGTTCAGATGAGTTGCAAGACATGGCTTATTTCCATCTCAAGCAGAATGCAAGGTTGAGTTCACTATTGACATTGTGCTAGGTACTACATAGATATCTATTCCTCCTTATTAGATGGTTCCTCCTTATTGTGAAGGAGAGGGATGACTTTTTTTGGTTGCATGTTCATTATAGGGAGTTCAATAGGTGACTATGCAAAAAAGGTATCAACTTCTGCATATCGATGAGCTCTCTAATTAGTTACAGGGAGAATGGGTGTTCTTTGAGATCAAATTGAGATTAGTGTTGCACCAATTAAGGTTTGAGGAATGGGATGTAACTATGACTACATATTTGCATGTGGTATTCACAGCTATAATGGGTTTGAATCATGGGATTAGTATAAATGGCTTTCTTTTACATTAGGAATGAGATGAGATGGAAGTGACACAAACCACTAATACTAAGTAGAGATGATATCAGGAATTCTCGTCTCATCTCAAGCACTAATAACAATGAGCTGAGATTAAATGGTTTCCATCTCATGTCATCTCAAGCACCACTAAAAGTTATATGAGAAGATATTACATCATCTCATCTAGCTCAAGTACTACTAATAGCAATATGGCCCATATAATGTAATCTTAAGTTAGATTATTTCATTTGAAGCATCAGTTACATCCCCTATAACACATTTTCTGTAAGATGAATGACTTTGATGTTCAAAATATGAATAACCCCATGAAAAAAGGGACAAGCCTGATTGAGACGATTTTTGAGTGCTTAGTAATACAGGCCCTTTAAGAACCTTTTATGTAGAAATGATTTTGTGCAAAACTCATACCTTTCAAAATCAAATAAAATCCAAATGGTTTGTTAAAATGGATTGGGAAGTTGATATATTCACATTTTTTCTTTCTCTGGGCCACACATACTTTAATAACCCCAATTTTTGTAATTGATTGAGAAAATCAATAAAGTTTGAGTTTCAGAAATTCTGGGCTAAAATATTAGGGTTATTTAGAATGTACTTCTTATAAAAGCATAATAAAGGGATGAGACATGTATAATTGAAATTGAACTCGGCAAACCCTTTAGAATGACTGTAAGTACGACAAATTCTGAATTCGGATGAAAAATCCTTAATTTTCTTTATTTTATGGACAAAAGGGTAAAATGGTAATTTTACACATAATCAAGATCTTGGACATCATAATTTAGAATGTGCTGAGAAAAACGAATCCAACGCCAATAAATACGCTCAATTCCAAGATCATGGGAATAAACCCTAATTTTTTATACATAAAGGGCAAAATGGTCTTTTTACACTGTGGGGCCCACAAGGGACCTAAAAGGGAATCCTATGACCAGCCCACGTGAAAGCATGAGTCAAACCACTACCAAATGGTCATGGAGAAAAAGGTGGAGGTGGAGAATCCAATGCTAATTAAATAATAAAAAATAAAGCATAATCATTACACATAATCATGAAAAAAAGACCCAAAATGCGTATAAATACACCCCAAAAAATCCTCTAAAAATGTCCATAAATTTTTTACAAAATTATCTTGATTTTTCTTGCAAAATCAGACATAGATCCATTCCCAAAATCCCAAAACTCGCAAAAGATCTCTCTCTTTCATTTTCTCTCTCCTCTCTCTAGATTGGAGCAAGAGACCTAAATTCAATTAGACACTCTGTTCTAGATCAAATATCATAGATCTCACCATATAAAATTTCCTACCATACCTTAGCTACAAAACTCCCAAAGAAATTTCAAGATCCAACGATTCAAACAACGAAAATCACAAGATAAGCAGATCTTGGGCTATCTTATCATCAAAATTGGTATTCTCTTAAATTGGACTATACAACTAACATTTTTCTCCAATCAAGTAGGTGGACCTACTTCCTAGACATATTTATTGTTGTTTAATAAAAAATTTATTTTACTATAATTTGATTTGGGTGAAAATTTGTAAAAATAAGGTAAATATCAAAACCTTCAATTAATGATGATTGAGGGCTCAGATGGAAAATCTAATCTACTAATCGATCCAGTAGGGTCCAAAACCCCTAGGGTAAAAGTTTCACAAAATTCTATTAAGTTTTGGGCCCTCAATTGAAAGGGATTGCTTGGATGGTTCAAAACGGACTATCCGATCTCCCGATCAGATCGGGGTCCCCAAGACGGCATGCAAAATGCAGCAAGCAGTAGCGTTTCCTCGTGTGCGACGTCGTCCCAACGGGATGACCACGCGTAAGCAGCAATCTTGGGCGAGAGCGTCCATCTTGCGTCTCGATGACCGATGCGCGACGATCGAAGCGTTCTACGTGACTTTTTCGCCCTAACAATTTGAGTCGTCCATTTCGATGGGCCTAGATCCGATCTAGGCCCTAGGAATGAACTATGAACTTCCAGACTCAATTCAGGAGTCATATGAACTCCAAATTGAGATCGGAAAGAAGCTATGGAAAGCTTACAACCTCTAGTTTCTTATGAAATAATAAAATAGAGAAAATATCTTATGAAACTTTCTGTATTTAGGAAATAAGTTTCTAATTTCCAAGATCTTTAAGATCTGAGGTGATCAAATCTTCGTAATCTATTTTAATAATGATATACTATTAAAATAAAGTGATATCTATGGTTTATTTGGACATATCTGAGATATATTCAGGGATCTACCTGTTATGGTAGAAAAACCCTAAAAATACAAAGGGACCCACTTGATCAATGAGATCAAGTGTGATCAGATCCTTGGGGTGGATTGAATGAATGTTAATATGATGAAATCCAAGAAAATCATGGATTGAATATGACAAAAACAAAGCATTATGATCTTTGGACCTTAATAAAGAAAAACCCTAAAAGTACAAATGGATCCACTTGATCAATGAGATCAAGTATGATCAGATCCTTGGGATGGATTGAATGAATGTTAATATGATGAAATCCAGGGAGATCATGGATTGGATATGACAAAAACAAAGCAATATTATCTTTGGACCTTAATGAAGAAAAACCCCTAAATGTAATTAAAACCCTTGATTAGAAGGAAAACATAAAAAATCAAATGGTTGGATCATAAGTAAAGGTTTCTAAAAATATTAATATAATTAGTTTCATTTTCTATTAATTGATAATAGCATTTTAAATGTGACTTATGTTATAAAGCATGCTAGTGCAACTTTTAAACTTTAGCATGATATGTAATTAGATTGTTATAATAGGTTGCTATATTTAATTATCTTAGGGGCATGTTAGTGTGATTTTATGCAAGTGTAACTTAGGATCAAGTTAGTATGATTTCATGCCATTGTAACTTAGGACCGTGTTAGGATTTCATGTAAGATTATACTATAGTATGAGATTGTACCTTAGGACCATGATAGTTTAAATTGAGTTATTAAGGTATATTAGTTAAAAATCATGCTAGTGTAACTTTAAGTACCTTGTATCATTATCATTAAGTTGTTCAATTATGTAGTTTTATGCTTTGAATTTATAATTCATTTATGGTTAAATTTCATTAGTAGATCTACTTGTTATGAGATAAAGAGTGGATTATTTTGGATTTAATTAGTAAGGGCTATAGTTAGTAGGACAATATAAGGATTATCAAATCCTTGGCCCAAACTAGGAGAATAATAAACCCCATGAATGACATTATAAATGTTCATGGACTTAACTAAAATCAATTAGAAAGAGTACTTAGGGTCAACATGCTTATAGGAACCTTATGAAAGGTTGAGCTAAGGTCACTCTAATGAAGGTTAAACATAGTGGTTAAGGGGGTTGTCTAATAGAGCCTCACTCTTCCCCTACCTTCCGCTGACGTTTGTGAGGTCTAAACGCCTCTTTACATGAGGATTGAAGTAACCACTTTGTGTTCACCCATTCAGCTAGTAAGCCTTAGCCAATTGGAAATAAGAAGAGCAGTCTAGACTTAGGTTGAAATAAGTTACCTTCAATCAGCAACACATTAGCTGGTTGAATGATAATAGTAAGAGTATAAAAGGTTAGTAAATTATCTAATCCTAATAAAAACTGTAAGTAAGATAAGGATGATCAAACAAGATCCATTAGATCTTGAATGATCAAGAACAATAAGAATAAGAATATTGTATTGTAGCTAGTATACATGTTTATTAGTATGCATGTTATAGATCAAATCTAGTTCATTAGATTAGATAATCCAAACCCTTGATCAAAGATGGTTCAAGGAAGAAAACCAAGATCATCCTCCATAGGGATGATCCAATAACTGAACTTAGATCAAAGAAGAACTAGATGATAAAAGATTTAGGACCTTGATCTTTATCAACAAGTATAGATTGTCAATCAAAGGATCTATGAAAGATCAAGATCAAGGAGATGGACACACAAAGACTTAGAGATAGAAAATACTTATATATGAATGATTTAAAGATCATTCTAAACATCATATCTAGTGATCAATAGGATTGTTCATAATTTATAAATATTGACAGTATGTATGGATGTACAGATTACATACATCAATCAAGATCATGGAAGATCTGGGAAAAGGGATCACTACTTGAAGGTATGAGGATTTGATGAATGCATTTCCATGGGATATACATGATTGAACCCATGACCTTATGTTGACAAGAGTAATGTTAATACTTGTATTAAATCCCTTAAAACCTTTATGATCCAACCAAACACATATAAAATGGTGAAGGACTAGACTCTATGTGAATAGGGAACTAGAAGATATTTCAGCCCTAAGTAAACAGACAGATTGTCTGATATGTATGAAATCTATTTTACATACAAGCTTGGAGGCTTGTGATTTTGTTTTAATAGGCATAAGCCCGAGGGATGCTATGCTCAAGGAGTTATGAGGGTTTGGCCAGCTGCTTCTTAAAATTTGATGATTTGATGATACCTTGCCCTATGAGAGGCTAAAAGTCGGGTGGGGCAATTATGGGAAGGCCACCACTGTGAAAGTCCTGTCTCCTTATATGGGCAGTGACATAATATTTTCTACCGTGGTATCAGTGGTGAGCAGGACAGTTATCCAAGCGTGCTAGTACGGATCAGACTGCAGCATGGTAGCCCTTTGATTATTTTGCACTATGATGCATATGAGAGTAGGCATAGTGAAATGCCTTATGTTTTAGCATGATGAAATGCTAGGTAATTATATGTTACCAATATTTCCCAAGAAGGGAAATTCCCAGTGTAGGATTAACTGAAATACTGAATTCTCATAATGGAGAGAATTGTTCAGCTTAGTTGGGAATGATATTTGACTATTTTCATAAATTTAACTGATTTACCCATGTATAGTATGTATGTGCATGGATGTACATAAATTACAAAGTAAAGAGTAGAGACATGAATATGTTTAAGGATGACGGGATTATGAAGTATTAGAATTATATTGTCAATTATTATGCTTCTTGAATCCCCTACCAAGCATTGCTTGCTGAGATATTGTAAATGTTTCAATGTTTACAATATCTCAGATACAAGAAAGGAGAGTTAGGAGCTCAAGACGATAGAAGACTTGAAGAGAATAAGCTTCAAGGTATACCCTTGAAGACATGTGTTTTGCTTTGTTTGAGAGTGTTGTATTGAAATGAGAGTTTCATTGTATGGTGAGCTTTGAGTTTGGATTATGTAATTTGAACAAGTATTGTAATGGATTTGACTGTACTGTGAACCACTAGATGGATTCTGAAATTTAATAAAAGTATATTCCTTCAATGAAATTTTATCTTGTACAAAGTTCTACTTATGTTATGTATGAAGTGGTGACTTGGGTTTTACAAAACAAGTTTTAAAGAAAAGAATTTCTGCTACTTTGTTTTGCAAATTTCTTTTACTATTAAGGGCCTTGCCTTTCAAAATATATTATAAAACTTGTTACAAAAACCCAGGTCGTCACACACACACACACACACACACACACACACACACACACACACACACACACACACTCTAGAAGTGCATGCCTGAGCAAGAAAATGGAATAAATATATCTACACCCATTGATTATTGTCACAAATTTATATCCATGAGATCAAGCAAATCCAAATGGCCTAATACACTATATTACAGGAACTGAATTCGGAATCAACCAATTGAAGTGCAACCAAATAACATGTTAGTAGAATTAAGCTCTAGAAAACCATTTCTTATTATACTTACGTCAACCAAAATAGTAAGTAGACGCTGAAACAACACTACTGCTAAAGATTGGAAAGCATAACTGTCAGTTCGGTTCCAATGGATGTTTTGTTTTGCCTATTACGATGGAACATGCTAGTATTCGGATAGTTATGGCATTTTATTTTGGACAAAGTTTTCAAAATATATATATATATATATATATCAAATTTAAAGAAATATAAATTACATGGTATTGGTCCCTTTATCATTTTAAAGGATTCAGAAATAAAGAAATAAATTTTAAAAAATAAGTAAGAAAAACCGATTTCCAACTTTAATATAAATATCGTGACATATAACAAAAATAGAGTCAAAATATCGCAATATATATACAAACTGGAAGGGTAAGTTTTAATTGTATTCCCATTTCCTTTTTTGGTTTGGAAGGGAATAATCTGTCATATCCAGCCGGAATTAAGGAATTTGACAGTTATGATAGAAAGAGCACGCCCTAGTTTAGTAGGGCCTTCTATGGGTCCCACTAAACCAGAACCTGCCATTATGCCCAGTACAGTTTCAACGGCAGGGCAAGTACCAATAAAACAGGACCCGCTATTTGCATTCCTCGGGTCAGCATCTTGTTTTGGCGGCAGATTAATGCGAGCAGGTCTCTTATCAAGAGAATTACTTACCAATTGTTTTCTCCCGACGTTGAGAATTATCACTTCCATGAGGCCTTTGGTGTTCATGAGCATTCCAAGTGTGACACCTTCTCGAAAGTTCATTTGGAAGAAAAAGGCGACGATCATGGTGCTTACAACCTTAGCTGTACAAGCCAAGAGGATGATCACTATCAAGAATGCCCAGGTTGCCCGATCTTTGAGCAAGAAAATATTGGTTCGTAGACCATTAAGGGCGAAGAAGAGTGGCAGCAGTAGTCCCACCACGGAGTCCAGTTTCTCAATCAACGTCAATCTGAGTGGTCCATTTGGTATCACCAGCCCGTACACAAAAGCGCCAAAGAGAGAGTGGAACCCAAGGGCGTCCCCTAGGAATCCGCAACCCATCACACCCATCAACATGGCACACAAATATAAGTCGTTCACAGGCTCCCCTTCTGGTGTGTGTCGAAGCACCCACCTTATCACCGGCCGGATGGCATACCACGCCAGCAAAGGAAAGAGACAAGTAGACAAAAGTACGCAAAAAGTCGCTAAAGCGGCTCTTTCCTTTCGTGCTAAACCGATTGCCAGTGTAAGAATTATCCATGAGAAAATGTTGTTGATGCTGGCCGATGCCATGGCAATTCTTCCAATTTCGGTGTCGAGGAGCTTGATTTCTGTTAGGATTCGAGCGAGGACGGGAAAGGCAGTGACGGACAGTAAGATGGCTATCAAGAGGAGGAATGCACCCTCATTGACACTTTGGCTAAACCGAACCTTTAAGATGAAGGCGGCAAAGCAACCTATAATGAAAGGGAAGCCCATCCCAGCCAATGCTATCCATATCGACTTCTTTCCAGTCGCCCTGATCAATGTCACGTCCATCTCCACTCCCACCAGGAATATGAAGTAATGAAGTCCCACATTGGCTATTGTCTCCATCACTTCAACGCTCTTCAATGGAAACACCTTTGATTGCAGCCAATTACTTCGGCCTAGACATGATGGGCCCAACAAAATGCCACCCTATCATCCCAGTCAAAGAGATAATTAGCATGGAACAATGAAGGAAGACAGTACTACGAGAACTTGTACAGTATTTATGGATGTATCAGTGCCAGTAAGAAATCTGTGTAAGGAAAAAAAATGAAAAAGAGACAGTACCAGTAAGAAGTAATTTGGGGCTTAAGAGTTTGGCTATCGAATAGCTCATCTTTAGAGCGGCATCTTAGATACACCATATGCATCTTCACTCAATGGAAAATGAACGGTTTAGGGAAAACAATAGAAAGTTCTCATGCAATTGGAGGGTTGGCCAATGCAGAAGATTTTTCGAATAGCAAATATTTAAGATGTGAAACAAAAGATGAACACTTTGGATCACCAACCATCCTGGTCTGGAACATACTTTCTTGCGCATTTTATCCACGGCACTGATTTGCCCAGGCAAATGGCATACGAGAATTCCATTACGTGAAAACTTACTAAAATGAAATATGGCATTAGGCTCGTTTAATGATCACTTTTTTGCAATGCAAGTAAAAGTTTCTAAAAGGCCAAGAGGAAGGTCTAAAATAACGTGTACAGAAATGGTAAAAAAAGATTTAAAAGCTTTTAGACTAAATGAAGCCATAATACTTAATAGAAAGGAATAGAGGAACAAGATTCATGTGGCAAACCCCAGTTGGGATAAGGTCTTGATGATGATGATGAGATATGATTAGTATCATCAGGGACAGAGGTTGGTCTGAAGTTGAGGAGGAGTCATATATATATATATATTCTTTTTTGTAATTTGTGTGTGTGTGGGTAGGGTTCTTTTTGCGCGTCGCGAGTGCTGTTGCTGGTCCGGGGCTACTTTGGCTCCCATATAACTTTGTCCCTGCATACGGTTGATCCCGACAACCACGAGTCGAGCCCAGCGAAACTCGACAGATGATTCTAGTTCCATGATACAGCAAGCAGCCGTGTGAGGCAATAAAATCTAGACCGCTGATTTCTATTTATGTTCAAATGATGTTAAAAAGGTCCTTTCTGCATGGCCATGGACCGTTTGGATCGGCTCGTGATTGTCAATATGATCAACCCCCAGATGCAAATAAATGTACCAACATGAACCAGAAGTGATTGTTACGATTGATCTGTCCAATGAGTGTCAGTTAGTCTCATAACAGTATCCTTAATCAGCAGCAAGAGCGATTTCTCACGAGTCCGCAACCGTTTATCTTGTGGGCCACCATAGATGTGGAGTGTCACTGCCATTGGAGATCCTGTTTGGTAGAAGAATGCTTGTAAATGTCAAGGATCAAAGTTTCTTGGGAAGGCCTGCTAGTATAGGTCAGACGGACAAGAAATAGCCAATCGCTTGGTGAAACAATCTTACAGTCACAAGATGAAGAGTATCAATCACCATTCAAGATGCCACATTTGGCAATCAATGCAGAGGAAGGAGATTTCAAGATGCCACAGTTGGTAATCAATGCAGAGGAAGGAGAAGAAGAAGAAGAAGGAGAAGAAGCTTACTAGTGTCTCCGCAACCACTTTCGGCTGCCGGAGGGGCTTGATAATAAACTCTAAGGTTTTAGTGGTCAATGCAACTAGAAACATCTGCAAGAAGAGAATTGGTAGTGAATATTGTAAAGGATCATCTCCAGCCCAAATCCCTTGGCTGGAGATCATGATGGTGGAGTAACACACGGAACTATCATGTGTTGTACCGGCCGTCTTGTTCACGCTAGCCATGGCTACTTAGGGACCAGCTATAGATGATTCGCCTTCTTTTAAGTTTTCCCCAAATTGAGAGAGAGAGGGTGGGGTGGGGGGTGAGTTGGTGGCACGGAGTTACTGGGAAAAACGGTAAGAGAAGCCTTTGCCATGAGGTGAAGTGTTTACTATTTCTCCACTTTGAATGAGTAGTTGGTATGGTCGAGAAATTCGCTGGAAGTTCAGTTAAGGGCGGGAGACTATTTCTTGTTGATAGAGATGACTTAGAGTCTAAGTTTGGCTCTTAACATTCTTGTGCGGGGCACCCACACGCAGGCAATGCCTTCCTCTAGCATCATCGGCAACTTTCTAGGCCTACAGGAGTGACTGTATTTGTGCTCTGACAGTTAACTAGCAGAACATGCAACTGACATGGTTTCGGTGGTGAAATTATTCCATTCCAAATTTTACTCTCATTTGCAATGATTAAATAATTTTTTTCTGAAAAAATGTCGGTGATCAATTCATGTCATGCAACGATTATACAACACCCGTTTTTGTAAGTTTTAAAGCGAAGGTCATAAATAATATAGTCCTTCTACCAATTAAACCTACCTTCTCCTCTAGCATGACCAGCAACTTCCTAGGCCCACAGGAGTGAGAGTATTTATGATCCTGACAGTTAACTAGCAGAACATGCATTTGACATGATTTCGGTCCCGATATTATTTCGTTACCCTCGAAATTCTACTCTCATTTGCAATGATTATATAACCCTTTGCTGGACATCTGTTGTTGCGTAGTTTCAAAGGGAAGGTCATAGATAATATAGTCCAACTATTAATTAAACCAAGCAAAGTACGCTCCTCTTCTAACATGACCAGCAACTTTCTAGGCCCACGGGATAACTGTATTTGTGATCCGGACAGTTAACTAGAAGAACATACATTTGACATGGTTCCGGTCGTGATATTATTCCGTTACCCTCGAAATTCTCCTTCATTTGTAATCAGGACAGTTAACTAGCAGAACATACAATTGACATGGTTCCGATCCTGATATTATTCCGTTACCGTCGAAATTCTCCTCTCATTTGACCTATTAATGAACATCTATTGATACTATGTTTTCAAGTGAAGGTCACAGATAATATAATCCAACTACTAATTTAACCAAGTACTTTATTGATCTAAGGGAGAAATGAATTTTCTTTGCCTATATGAGAAACTTCTAACATAAAAATTTATACATCATTACTGACTAATGTCTAGCTCAGTTGATCATAGAAAGCTTGGCACTATTCTTAGAATATGCTTGGTTGTAGGTTTGAGTTGCCACTTTCTCCTTTGGCCAGGGATTAGATTTAGGAGTGTAAGTGATTTGTTTTCTAACTCTTCACTTGTACAAAATGAAAATTTGTACATCATAATTTTTCATTTTTTTTGCAAGCAAAGAAATATAAAGCAAATAACTCACAAACTCCTACATCTCATCTTGCCCAACTGGACTAGACAAATGTCGGCATACGTCACGAATTGTTAACACATATGGCTTTTGTCCATTGTCAAACAAATATCCTACACAGCTAACATGCGCATGATTAACGTCCCTCACCAACCATGAGTTGGAAATGGCTTGGGACCAACCAATTAGTCTTAGCAAGATTGATCTCTATTAGACTAGGCGGTCAATAAACCTATAGGAAAGGATCAACTTGGTTTGCTCGTCTATTGACATAATTGAACCAATTATGCCCATGCTTTGTATAGAGAAAGCAAAAAACTGTAACCATCTACTTGGCTTTAAATAGGTTTGAGTTTTAAATTTATCTTCATTTTATATATTCTCTCCTAGCTTTTAGATATATTAGAGTTATCTATAATAGCTAGAAAGAAATTTTCCTCCTAAATTTTGTACAAAGGTTTTATTTAATTAATGCTTTTTTCTCTTAACCTTTCTCAAATTTTTTTGAAGAATAAGGATTTTATTGATGAGGGGAGGACACTTCTTATGATAGTACATTTGGAAATATGACACTACTAGATAAGTGGGTTTTCAAAGTTAAAAAATATATATACAAAACCATATTCTATCGAGCCATCTTAGAAAATCGGTAAGAAAAGAATATGGTTAACAACCGATTTTATAAGTATTGGACTTTTAAAGTTGTTTTACAAGAATCAACTTTAAATGTTTGAACTTTTAAAGTTGGTTTACCATTTTTGACTTTAAAAGACCTTAAACATATGTGATTTTTCAAGTCGGTAATGGATATCAACTTTAAAAGTAGGGAACTTTTAAAGCCAGATGGAGAAAATTGTCTTTAAAGGCTGTGACTTTTAAACTTGGTTTTTCAACACTAAATTTAAAGTAGTGTAAAAAAAGTTTTTCACTACTTTACACTACAACCTTAACCTACATTCCTGCAAACATTCAATGTACTGCTATTGCTACTATCTTCTTGCATTCTATAAAGACATGAAAAGTAACCAAAGATCCACAACAACATCCAAATTCACATCAGTGCACTCTTTTATGAAAATCCTAGGTATGTAACCTGCTTAAAATTATACAGTCTTCATGCAATCTTCAAAAGATTTGGAAATTGAAACTACAACACATTCACTTCATTTACTACAACATCCACAATTACTTCCAATATAAGAAATTCAATGATGTGAAAAAAGAAGAAGTCATAAGTACTTACACCCACAATCCTCCATACGCTCCCATTTACTTCTACACTTTAACTTCCCCTCATTCGTCCTATAAAATATATATACTTAAATAAAAATAAAAACTAAAAGAATACATGCATAGAAATGAAAAAGTTCAATATTGTATTAATGGATAAGATAATTTATATTGATGTAACTACTTTAATTGTTCTAATTAAAACTCATTACATACTCAGGTCATTTTCTTCTTATTTCATTGAGGTTTGGTTTGGAATCTATACTTAATTGCCAACTCGAAAAGTATTTCAGCTTGCAATACAATATATTT
The DNA here is from genome assembly GCA_035236585.1 of Warburgia ugandensis. Lineage (NCBI taxonomy): Eukaryota > Viridiplantae > Streptophyta > Magnoliopsida > Canellales > Canellaceae > Warburgia > Warburgia ugandensis. Next base: position 44,544,717 of record CP141131.1, read on the forward strand.
AATTTAGTTGACACATTCTTTTGAGTTGGAATCCATCAAAAGTTATGAAAAAATGCAAGATTATAATAAGTAAAAAGTGTCTTACCTTTTTAAATTGTGAGACACAAACATCATCTAGTACTAGGGCTTTCATGTATCTCGGCACATAACATCTACACTCCCAATTATACCATTGTCTAAGACATTGTGAATAAGTAAAATAGAAACGATTAATAAATATCATGTGTAATATTATAAGTTTAGTTTATAAAATAGAGTTATTAACTTTTTTCCTACCTTGACATTCTTCCGTGTGAGTTTTGTTGGTTGATAATCCTGGTTATATTAACCATCTTAACCATGGGCTATAAATTTATAATTAAAATGCATTAGATATGGATAAAAGATCAATTATGTGTTATATCATCATCATCATCATCATCATCATCATCATCATCATCATCATCATCATCATCATCATCATCATCATCATCATCATCATCATCAAGACCTTATCCCGATTAGGGGTTGGTCACATGAATCTTGTTCCTACATTCCCATTATGAAGTGTCATGGCTTAATTTAGTCTTAAAGCTTTTGAATATTTTCTTACAACTTCTATCCACATTCTTTTGGGCCTTCTTCTTGCCCTTTTAGAACCTTGGACTTGGATTGTCTCACTCCTTCTAACTAGTGCCATTTTTGGTCTACGTTGAACATGTCAAAACCTTCTAAGTCTAATGTCCTTCATCTTGTTACCTATTAGTGCCACTCCTAAGCTTCCTCTAATGTTTTCATTTCTAATTATATACTTTTTTTGTGCCACTTATCCATCTCAATATCCACATCTCAACATCTACTATATATAATACATGAAAATATTAAAGGCTTACTTATGATTTCTATGAGCAAGGTACAAATATGCAATCTACAAGAATAAAAAAAGGATGTGTGCCCACTATGAACACCCAAAACTAATAGCATCCAATGAGACCTATATACATTATCGTATGAATTGTAACTATAGTTTACTATCCTCATCCATAGAAAATGAGTTGCTAAGAGAACAAAAATAATTAAAACTTATTTGCTATTGTAGAAAATTATTAAGGCCAACCAAGTCAAGCACTGGAAGATCTCTGGTACCATATCTTCAACTCGTCTCTCTATTAGGCATTGCTCCACTACTCCATAAATGATACTAGGGTCAAGGAATTGGTAAAGTAAATCTTCGACCTCAAAAAGATTCATTATATTGTGCAGGAAGCTGTGTAAAAGAAATAATTATAACTTACCATACAAAAATAACACATAATTTCAAGTATCATTATAAAAGTAGATATTTGCATATACCCCATGTAGGAGACAATGTGAGGCTGTTCAAGTTGATCTCATTAGCAAACTCCTAATAGGCCCTCTCCCATAAGTAGTACTTCAACAATGTCATCGGCAAGTACTTCGGCCTTGATTTGTATGTGGTTGATTGCACTATCTTTGTTGATGAGTCCATAAAATAGCCTCAAGGATGGAGGCATGTTAGGTAGGACTTCCACGCAATCCTTAGATGGTTGCTATAAAGTAGAATTTTTTAAAATCAATATTATTCATCGAAGACATTCAATTTTATGATGAAAAATAAACATAAATACTAGTATTGGTTCTATTATTATGATGACAACTAATGGTGTAATGGTAGTCAATGTTGATGATGCTTTCTACTATATCTAATTAACCATAAATATAGTTAATAAATAATTAAATTGAGATCACTAGCTAAAAAATGCTGTTGAAGATGGTGGTGTGAAAAGATATATACTATGGATTCTATGGGAATGACAAATTCCTTTAGCTAAGATACGTGATATGCAACAGTCCACCTAATGGTAAAAATATTATCCATTTCTAAAGAAAATGGTAGTTAGACATTCGCATTCAAAGTCAGGGTAATAAACGCAAGCTTAGTGTGTGTATGCATACTATTTCTATGTGAAATGATTAATTGAATCTATTAACGTGAATCCACTACAATGACATTTTGACTAGTATTCAAGGCCAATAGACATTGACCCACCCACAAATCATAAATACATCATTTATTAGAAAGGTTGACATAAGAGAACCACGTGGACAATGAAAAAGTTTAGGTCTCTATGTACATATGTAATGACTCCATTTTTGTAACCTTGAAATCCCATGTTGGTAATGAAAAGTTCACTCTTTGAGATAAGGGTATTTTGGTCATTTCACTGTTCATCCTAACTAGACCCAGAAATTTGGTCCTTAGAATGATACCTTTAGGTGCATCTCAGAAAAAGGAATCCAAAAAGACCAGAATCACCCAAAATGGAGTTAAAATGAGCAAGTTATGGCCCTTTGAAGTTCAAGGGCAAAATTGTAATTAAATTTAAAACGAATTGGCCTAAGAAAACAGGGACCCGTTTTGATATGAGCACCCCCTTCTTCCCAAACATACTGCATCATTGACATTCTAGAATGTCGGTGTGCAGGGGGGAAACTACCGCCATTTTGGAGGTTTCTCCACCGCCATTCCATGGCAGTGGAAACCCTCCTCTAGAACCCTCCAATGGCAGCCCAAAGCCCTAGAAAAAAAAAACCAATCTTGGAGTTGCAGGCAAGAGGAGAAACCATGAAAAATACCCAGCCACGAATCAGGTACGCCTTAAACGACTCCAAACCCATCTCCCCCTCAGTCGTAGGTTGAATGTCCTTAAGTTTTTGCATGAGAAACCATGCAAAACGGGGCTTTAGGGAGCCACAATAGACCCAGGGCAGGTGCCTGGGGCATTCTAGTTCGACAGGGTCGAACCAGGGTGTCCCAAGGATGCCCAGGTCACCACAGAACCAAAACGCACCCAGTGCGTTAAAGGGAAACCGACAGGCGCAAACGATAAAAGGGGCAGAGGTCTGGTATGTCGGCGGATGTGCCCTGTGGGGCGCGTGCCACTGACGCGGGACGCGTTAGCGTCCCGGGCTCCCGCCTTGTGTGGGCTTGTGACGGTGATGCTGCGCGTTCCGCGTAGGAACGCGTAGCCTGATGACGCCCAGGAGCGTACAACCACACGTGTGGGCTGGTTGTAGCTCGACTTGGATGCAGGTGCGTCCCGGGAGCGGTGACGCATGGCCTGTTTTAGGCCTTCTATGTATTCTTAACACTAAAATACCCCATAACTTGAGTTCTAGGAATCCGATTGAGGCACTGCAAGAGGCGTTGTGTCCGTATCGACAGCGCAGACACACCCAAATCATAAAATACCTGATCAAGCCCCTATCTAAGGTTGGCATGACCCTTAAACCATGCTAGTGGTGCTGGGCCACTAAACCTTTGCAAACCTAACTATACCAAGGCCCAGTTAGGGACCTTAGGAGGCCCTTAGGCATGGGAATGAACCGTTAATGCCTAAGTAGTGAGGTAAACTACTCTAGAACCTATAGAAATAGGCCAAGCTAACCTTTTTCCCCTAAACCATGTCCAGGAACGTACAAGGACAAGGGGACTAGCGCGATCAAACCAGGTAGGTATCCTATCGCTACTAGACTTTTAAAAAGAACCCATGATGCTTTGAGAATGCATGTTTTGAGTCATGGTTGCTTTTCTAATGCATGTTGTAAGTTTTTAAGTTACATGTCCTGTCTTTATGTGTATATCATATAAACTTATGTTACATCCTTATGCACATGACCTGTTTAGCATGAATTGATTTCATAAATGAACTTAGCATGCATATGAAAAATACATTGCGCATATATTGCCAAGACATGTGTTACATGCATAGACATGTTTTGAAAAAGGATACCCTGTTTGCATGATACATGCATAGACATGTTTTGAAAAAAAAGGTTCTTGCCTACTTGATTAGTATATGATTTGGGCTAGTAAGCTCGTGGGCGCTATGCCGAGAGGTTCGGGGTGGCCTCCCAGCCTCTACCACTATAGGTGGAAAGGGTACCACACCAAAAAGGTTTATCCTCACTTCGATTGATGTGGTAAACGAGGACTACCACTGGAGGTGTCACGGCACTCGTGGAAGTGTCATATGCCCCGTGGAGGCTATGACGGAGAGTCCCTAGGTACCTGGGGACCACACGGCGCTGAGGTCATGGGCATAGTGTGCCCTATGTTTTTCAGGATTTACTTGCATGCATATGGCATGACATGAGTATGGTCGACCATAGATCCATGAGTTGGATTCAGTTGAGCATCTTATGCTTATCATAGTATATGTTTATGATATCTATGTTACTTTTCACTTGGATTATGCAATTCTTTAAGTCGTCAGTATTCTATTTTGACAATGGATTTTAATATCGATATTGAACATGAGTGTCCAAAGATGCATATGGTTTAAAGAACACATGGTTTAAAACATATCATGCATTGTAAAACTAATAGTGATAGACTCCTACTGAGTATAGTGTATACTCACCCAATCCTTAATATTTTTCAGATACAAGTAAACACTTAAGGACAATATACACCCGTGATAGAGAACATCCAAATTAAGTACAAGTAAGTAAACCCCTACCTTATCTTTTAGTGAATGTTGCTTGATTGTAGTTACTCTCTGTAGCTGGGGTTGTGACTAAGACTTTCTTGGGAATAGAGTTGATTTAAAACTATGCCATGGCTATATGATTTGAAAATGTGTTTTGACACTCGGGGTTTTATACGAAACATTGCTTCCCAAAACAAAATATTTTCATGCATTTCATATTTCTAAAGTGAGAGATCTCACCTTTTTATGAAATTTGCATCATATGAAACCCGGGTCGTCACAGTTAGTATCAGAGCCCGATTTGATGTTACTCACAGCCTAGTTATGAGGAGAATAACTTATAATCAAGATTCATCAATGAAAGATTAACGGGTAATATGATAACACATACTAAGGTCTTGTGAATTACCTTGTGATTTATAGATGCCTATAAAGAAAGTAAGCGATGCTCCAAGAGTTGAAGCCCCACCAGTGGACTCCACTGGGTCGGGCAATGGGATGGCTGAATTATTCTAGCAATTCCTACAGCATATGGAACAATACATGAGTAATCAACAAACCCAAATGCCTACCATGCGAGATCCTTCCCCTGATAAAGCAACAGATAGGACTGAGGTTCAGTTAGAAAGGTTTCAGAAATTAGCTCCCTCATTCACAGGAGAAGATGAAGCATCTACAGTTGAAAAATGGTTAATTGATATTGAAAAGATATTTAAAGCCATGAACATAGCTGAAGAAAGAAAGGTACCCATGGCCACATTTGTGTTAGGGGAGAGGCTACCTTTTGGTGGGAAACAGCGGAAAGGACTTATTTTGACTAGCAAGAAACAATAGGATGAGAAGAATTTAAAAAGGTCTTTAATGACAAATATTATCCTAAACACGTAAGAAAACAGAAGGAAAAAGAATTTATGGACTTAGAACAAGGAAACATGACTGTCCAACAGTATGAAAATAAATTCATCAGCCTCCGAAGATTTGCACCACATGCTTGTGCTCATGAGGAAGATGTGGCGGAAAGATTTGTAGATGGGCTCAATCTAGGACTCAGGAACAGAGTTCTAGGTTTCCAACCTTCCACCGTAGCCAAAGCCGTAGAGATGGCCTGCCTAGACGAAAAAGATTATCAAAGGAATTAGGCGATAAAGGAAACTAAGAACACCAACACCATGAGAAATAAATAAAAGAGACCATTTCAATCATCTAGACCTAGGCCACCTTTCAAGAAGCTGTTTGAAAACAAAGGAAGAAGACCAGACTGGAAGAGATGCCCTAGGTGTAACAGGAATCATTCAGGCAAACCATGTCCCACTTTCAACATCACTTGCTATCTTGTGGAGAATTAGGACATCTTGCTAGGAATTGTCCTGAAAGGAAAGTTGAAGAGCGTAAAGAAGATCAGGTTCCAAAGAGCCAAGGATGTGTCTTTGCCCTCACTTCCAGTCAAGCCCAGGCTTCAAATGCAGTAGTTGAAGGTATTCTTTCTATCTATGATACACCTACTAAAGTTTTATTCGATACAGGCTACACTCATTCTTTCATATCCCGGGATTTTGCATCAACCTTGGACATTATACCACAGGACCTGGACTTCACTATAGAAGTCATGACTCCTGTAGGCCAGGCACTTCCCACCTATTCTTATCTCTAGGAAGTCCCCGTTTTGGTCTAAGATCATTTGCTACATGCCAATCTTATTCACTTAGATATGAATGACTTCGACGCCAGCCTAGGTATGGACAAGCTAGCCCTTCATCAAGCCTTTGTTGATTGTCGCCAGAAATGTGTCACTTTTACCCTACCTAATGGAGACACTTTCACCCTCCAAGGAAGAAAGGATTATTCTGGAGCGTGTGTTATTTCTGCCATGAAAGCAGTTAAGCACATTGCTCAAGGATGTCCCTTCTTCTTGGCCAAGATTGAATTTGTCGAGAGTCCCCAACCAAAGCTAGAGGATGTCGAGGTAGTCCAAGAATTTCCTGACGTATTCCCTGAGGACTTACCAGGTCTACCCCCACTAAGAGAAATTGAGTTTACCATTGACCTTATACCCGGTACTTCCCCTATTTCCAAAGCTCCTTACTGAATGGCTCCTACAGAACTAAAAGAATTGAAGACCCAGTTACAGGAACTACTTGAAAAAGGGTTCATACGGCCTAGCATATCTCCGTGGGGAGCTCCAATCCTTTTTGTTAAGAAAAAGGATGGCTCCATGAGATTGTGCGTAGACTATCGGATGCTAAATAGGGTCACCATTAAGAATAAGTACCCCCTTCCCTAAATTGATGATCTTTTCTATCAACTTCAGTCAGCCAGAGTCTTCGCTAAGATTGATCTACGATCCGACTACCATCAACTTCGAGTTAGAGAAGAAGATATCCCCAAGACAGCCTTCAGGACTTGATACGGCCATTATGAATTCAAAGTGATGTCCTTCGGTTTAACTAATGCTCCAGCCGCGTTTATGGACCTCATGAATAGGGTGTTCAAGGAGTACTTAGACAAATTCATCATAGTGTTTGTGGATGATATCTTGATATATTCAGAAACTCCTGAAGACCATAAGGAACATCTAAGGATAACATTAAGCACCCTACGAGCACACAAGTTATATGCAAAATTCAATAAGTGTGAGTTTTGGCTAGAAAAGGTTAATTTCTTAGGACACATTATTTCTCAAGATGGCATAGCAGTCGACCCCGCTAAGGTTGAATCAGTACAGAAATGGGAAAGACTTAAGATAGTCACAGAAATAAGAAGCTTCTTAGGACTTGCCGGATATTACAGGAGATTCATCGAGGGTTTTTCACGAATTGCTTTACCTTTAACTAAGCTGACCAGGAAAGACACAAGATTAGAATGGACTAATAAATGTGAGGAAAGCTTTCAGGAACTAAAGAGAAGGTTAACTACAGCACCTATCCTTACCTTACCTTCAGGAAGTGGCGAATTTGAGATATACGGTGATGCCTCGCAACAAGGACTAGGCTGCGTACTTCTGCAACATGGGAAGGTAATTGCTTATGCTTCTTAGCAACTCAAGAAGCATGAAGTCAATTACCCGACCCATGACTTGGAATTAGCGGCCATAGTCTTTGCCTTGCGAATCTGGAGACATTATCCATATGGGGAAAAGTTTGAAGTTTTCACAGATCATAAGAGTCTTAAATATATCTTTTCCTAACAAGACTTAAACATGCGACAAAGAAGATGGATGGAATACTTAAAAGACTATGACTTCTCCATTCATTATCACCCTGGAAAAGCTAATGTGGTAGCTGATGCATTAAGTAGAAAAACCCAAGGGATGTGTGCAAGTTTATTTACTAAGAGATGGAAGCTATTACAAGAAGTAATAATGTGGAAACCAGACATAAGTAAGCGCAAGATCATTATGGCAGGTCTAATGATAAAGTTGGCTGTTAATGAAAAGGTTAAGCAAGCACAGCAAGGGGATCTGGACATACAAGCTTTAATAGGAAAACTAGGGTTTACTAAAGGAGAAGATGGTAGCGTTTACATGCAAGGAAGATTAGTGGTACTGACTAATGAAGCATTAAGACAAGAAATCTTAAAAGAGGCTCATCAGTCTAAGTATACTATACACCCAGGAGGAACTAAGATGTATCAAGACTTAAAGAGACAATATTGGTGGGATGGTATGAAAAGAGACATAGGGGAATTTGTGGCAAAGTGTTTAACATGTCAACAAGTAAAGGCTGAACATCAAAGACCTGCGGGATTGTTACAACCCCTTGAGTTACCCGAATGGAAATGGGATCATATTACCATGGACTTCATCGTAGGGTTACCCAGGACCTCTAAGGGTCATGACATGATCTGGGTAATTGTTGATAGATTGACTAAGACAACCCATTTCCTTCCTATACACCATACCCAATCCACTGACAGCCTATCTCAGCTATACATCAAAGAGATAGTGAGTTTACATGGCATACCCCTTAGTATCACTTCAGATAGGGATAGCCGCTTCACTTCACAAGTCTGGAAGTCCGTCCAAAAATCCTTAGGATCTTTCTTGAACTTTAGCACAGCCTTCCATCCACAGACCGATGGACAATCAGAGCGCACGATCTAGATAGTCGAAGATATGCTGTGAGCTTGTGCCCTCAATTGGAAGCAGAGTTGGGATGAAAACCTGTCGCTAGTGGAGTTCGTGTACAACAATAGCTTTCAGTCGAGCATTAGCATGGCTCCGTACGAGGTGCTCTATGGGAGACCCTGTCGATCACCCACCAGTTGGAGTGAAGTTGGAGAGTCCAGGGTGCTACAGTTCGAGTTGGTGGAGCAATGCGCCGAGAAGGTCAAACACATAAAGAAATGCCTCCTCATAGCTCAAAGCTGGCAAAAGAGCTATGCTGATCAAAGGAGGAGACCATTAGAATTCGACATAGGAGAGCACATTTTCCTGAAGATATCTCCCACTAAAGGAGTTATGCGGTTCGATATCAAAGGCAAGCTTAGTCTGTGTTACATAGGACCTTTTGAAATCTTGGAGAAAGTAGGAAAAGTGGCCTACAGGATCGCACTACCCCCTCAACTATCTGAAGTGCATAACATATTCCATATATCTATGCTAAGGAAGTACGTGCTTGACCTTGCTCATGTCATCACCCAGGTACCCATGGAGTTGATGGAGGATCTCAAGCTGGAGACGAGACCAATTGAGATTCTGGATCGTAAGAGTAAGAAGCTATGGAACAAAGACATACACTTAGTCAAAGTTTTGTGGAGAAATGCACACATGGAAGAAGAGACTTGGGAACCGGAGTCAGAAATGCGAGAAAAGTACTTCGAGATCTTTTGAATGTATATATTATAGAATTTCGGGGGCAAAATTCCCCTAAGGGGGTAAGAATGTAATGACTCCATTTTTGTAACCTTGAAATCCTATGTTGGTAATGAAAAGTTCACTTTTTGAGATAAGGGTATTTTGGAATTTCACTATTCACCCTAACTAGACCCATAAATTTGGTCCTTATAATGGTACCTTTAGGTGCGTCTTGGAAAAAGGAATCCAACAAGACCAGAATCACCCAAAACGGAGTTAAAATGAGCAAGTTATGGCCCTTTGAAGTTCAAGGGCAAAATTGTAATTAAATTTAAAACGAATTGGCCTAAGAAAACAGGGACCCGTTTTGATATGGGCACCCCCTTCTTCCCAAACATACTGCATCACCGACATTCTAGAATGTCGGTGTGCAGGGGAAAACCACTGCCATTCTAGAGGTTTCTCCACCGCCATTTCATGGCGGTGGAAACCCCCCTCCAGAACCCTCCTTAAGCTCTATAAATAGGGCTCTTGGGCGCCTCCAATGGCAGCCCAAAATCCTGGAAAAAAAAAACTAGTCTTGGAGTTGCAGGCAAGAGGAGAAACCGTAAAAAATACCCAGCCATGAACCAGGTACGCCTTAAACAACTCCAAACCCATCTCCCCCTCAGTCTTAGGTTGAATGTCCCTAAGTTTTTGCATGAGAAACCATGCAAAACAGGGCTCTAGGGAGCCATAACAGACCCAGGGCAGGTGCTTGGGCATTCTGGTTCGACAGGGTCGAACCAGGGCATCTTGAGGACGCCCAGGTCACCACAAAACCAAAACGAACCCAATGCATTAAAGGGAAACCGATGGGCATGTCTGTGGATGCGCCCGCAAATGAGAAAAGGGGCAGAGGCCTGGTGTGTCAGCGGACGCGCCCTGTGGGGCGCGAGCCTCGTGTGGCCTGTGACGATGACACCGCGCATTTTGCATAAGCGAAACGCGCAGCCTAATGACGCCCGGGAGCGTGCAACCGCACATGCGGGTCGGTCACCTCTCCAGCGGGACGTAGGTGCATCCCGGGAGCGGTGATGCAGGGCCCGTTTTGGGCCTTCTATCTATTCTTAACACTAAAATACCCATAACTTGAGTTCTAAGACTCCAATTGAGGCACCACAAGAGGCGTTGTGTCCGTATCGATGGCGCGGACACACCCAAACCATAAAATACCTGATGAAGCCCTTATCTAAGGTTGGCATGACCCTTAAACCATGCTAGTGGCATGGGGCCACTAAACCTTTGCAAACCTGACTATACCAAGGCTCAATTAGGGACCTTAGGAGGCCCTTAGGCATGAGAATGAACCGTTAATGCCTAAGTAGTGAGGTAAACTATTCTAGAACCTATAGAAATAGGCCAAGCTAACCTTTTCCCCCTAAACCATGTCCAGGAACGTACAAGGACAAGGGGATTAGCGCGATCAAACCAGGTAGGTGTCCTATCGCCACTAGACTTTTAAAAAGAACCCATGATGCTTTGAGAATGCAGGTTTTGAGTCATGGTTGCTTTTCTAATGCATGTTGTAAGTTTTTAAGTTACATGTCCTGTCTTTATGTGTATATCATATAAACTTATGTTACATCCTTATGCACATGACCTGTTTAGCATGAATTGATTTCATAAATGAACTTAGCATGCATATGAAAAATACATTGCGAATATATTGCCAAGACATGTGTTACATGCATAGACATGTTTTGAAAAAGGATACCCTGTTTGCATGATACATGCATATACATGTTTTGAAAAAAAAGGTTCTTGCCTGCTTGATTAGTATATGATTTGGGCTAGTAAGCTCGTGGGTGCTATGCTGAGAGGTTCGGGGTGGCCTCCCAGCCTCTACCACTATAGGTGGAAAGGGTACCACGCCAAAAAGGCTTGTCCTCACTTCGATTGCTGTGGTAAACGAGGACTACCACTGGAAGTGTCATGGCACCTGTCGAAGTGTCATATGCCCCGTGGAGGCTATGACCGAGAGTCCCTAAGTACCTGGGGACCACACGACGTTGAGGTCGTGGGCATAGTGTGCCCTATGTTTTTGAGAACTTACTTGCATGCATATGGCATGACATGAGTATGGTCGACCATAGATCTATGAGTTGGATTCAGTTGAACATGGCTTTGAATATTTTGACAATGGCTTTGAATATCGATATTGAACATGAGTGTCCAAACATGCACATGGTTTAAAGAACATATAGTTTAAAACATAGCATGTATTGTAAAACTAGTGGTGATAGACTCCTACTGAGTATAGTGTATACTCACCCAATCCTTAATATTTTTCAGATACAAGTAAACTCTTAAGGACAAGATACACCCATGACAGAGAACATCCAAATTAAGTACAAGTAAGTAATCCCCTACCTTATCTTTTAGTAAATGTTACTTGATTGTAGTTACTCTCTGTAGCTGGGGCTGTGACTAACACTTTCTTGGGAATAGAGTTGATTTAAAACTATGCCATGGCTATATGATTTGAAAATGTATTTTGACACTCAGGGTTTTATATGAAAGATTGCTTCCCAAAACAAAAGATTTTCATGCATTTCATATTTCTAAAGTGAGAGATCTCGCCTTTTTATGAAATTTGCATCATATGAAACCCGGTTTGTCACAACATACCTCCTTGGTTAAAATTTTTCCTTCGAAGGGTGCATATTGTCCTTCATGATCTTCTTTTGTAGGAGAGTTCTAGCTAGCATGTGATTGAGTAAATTGGTATGGGGAACTAGCTCTAAACCTTCTTCCAGTAACTACCTAATTGCATCAATCTTTATCTTTTCCAAAGCCTCCTCATGATAAACTACAAGTATTTTTGACAAAAGAATTTAGAAGGAACAACATTGCACTCTTGACTTCTTACTTGACCAGGGTGGTCCTTCTTATTAGTCATATCCCTATATAGGATGTCATCCTTGGCAGTAGCCTTGCTTAGAGTTCTTGTAGTTACGCTTTCTTGAGTAAGCATGTTATGCAAATTTAATTAGAAGGACATGACCAGTTTAATTAAGTAATGTATAAATTCAAGGTAGTCAAGGGTAAACATGTGCAACCACTTACAATGCACTAGTGAAGTTCTAGTTCTAGTTATACTTGTGACTTCTTTGTATCTCTCAATCAATGACATATTAAAATCCATTCTCTCACCAATCACTCTGGTTTGGTATAACAAAGGACTTGATGAGGTAGGTCAATAAGTGCAATTTAATCTTGTTGGCTTGCTTAGAGTAACAACTTTTGTAGTAACATCATCTTTGAAGGTTTGGTATTATGACCCACCAAATGCATCATCTTCCAGAGGATGGTGTAGTTAATGAGATCTGTAGTTCCAACATTCTTTTGTTGTCAAGATTAACACTATAGTTAGGTAATGAGACTTGTCTAACTATGGCATAATTTGAAAGAAACAAACTATTATAGATACTTACTTAATGTTCTTCCAAATGGGCATAGCCCAACCTTGGGAGGTGGTGCTACATATGATTGGTATCACACTCCTTTCTCCCTTTTGCACTATTTGTTTGCACATTTGTACTATGTAATTAAGAGCAATCAAATGTTATATATAATTAATTTGATGAAAAATTGTTTTAGTACATACCTCAAATTTAGTAGAGGTGCAAACCTTTACAAATTGATTTCACACATCTTGGTCAACGATATTAGAATAAATGGCAGGAACTATGTACACCCTCAATGGATCATCTACATTTAGAACTGTATGATTGCGAACAAAGTAGTTCACCCATTTTCTTCATTGCCCACTAGTTCCTTAAAGCCCACATCTTCTTCTTCTCAAATACCTCAAATGTAGTCTATAAAGTACAAATAAACACATTACTATATTTAAAAATAAAAAGATAAGGTACGTAACTATATTATATAATACATAACATTTATACCCTCACCATCTCCCATATTGAATTTGATTGTGTGTGATATCCAATCATCACTTGTGATATGTACCATGTTTCTTATTGTGGAGTAAAGAAAACTGCTATAAGATGCTGCACTATCACCTATCTCTTACCCCTTATTATTGTATTAGATAGTTTCTTTTATTCTTTTTTACTTTCTCTTACTAACCCATTCTATCATTGTTTGCCTTCTACCCTTTCTCTTTTGAGCACTGCTCTAGTTGTCCTCTTGTTCATGTTCTTCACATTCTATCTTTACTACAAATGACAACATAATGAAATCAGAACAATGAAATTAAATAGTCCATATAATGCTTTTAAAGAACACAAAGTAAAAAAAATTTCTTGTAATACTTTTTAATAGGTATTCACCAACCATATAAAATATACATTGGATTTGATCTATCATTTCCAAAAGAATAGGGTTTTCTAGGGTAGATAGTAGATCCTTTGGACTAGTTGTATTTTGATACCATGTGGATTTTTTTAGCAATGTGCTTAGGAAGAAATGCTGAGTTGTAGAAGAAGAAAAGAAAAAACATGAGAAAATGTGGCCCAGCTACTAATGATAAATCTCTAACTCCTTAGTAACTTAAGCTAAAATGATGAAAATGCTTTTTTTTTAGTTAGGCTATGAAATTATAGTGGTATTTAAATGGAAACCATGGGATAGGCATTGACTATTCATTTTAATTTTATAATCTAACAATTTAAAGTTAGAAATAAAAGTTAAGTGAAAGGAGAAATACTAATTTGACAAATACAATTTGTCCATGGTATGTACCATAGCTATTTTAATTCTAGAGGAGATCAAGTTGTTAGCAAATGGTGCTGCTATGTTGGTCACAAGAGTTGAAGCTAAGGATGAAGAACGATGAGATGCAATAGGAATTCAAAATGGATAAGCATGGAAACTTCACTATCTTAGTATTCAATTGCATAAAATCAACTGAAAACCAATGTTCAAGGAAAACTACATTGACTATGGATATGAATGATTAGTTCCTTTTCTTGTTATATTGAATTAAAAACATGTGTGCAACTCTCAAAACTTATAGGATTGAAAACTTGCCTCTCTACATTTTATTCAACATTAATAATGATTTCAAGGAAAGCTATATTGTGTATTAACACCCAATAGAAATTCCAGCACTCACTTGGAGTTGCATGACATGATTCCACAGCTATACAAGGAGGCTGATTGTTGTAGTATTTATTTTTGTAAAAACTCTAATATCACAACATGATTCATATAATCAAACATTCTTGCGGGAAATATGAAGTCAAAGCTATGATCATTAAAGAAAATTCATAGTTCAAAAAGGTCCATGGTAGTTTTTATATGTTTTAGTATCTTGTAGTTATAATCCCATGATTATATTGACCACTTGAGATTTAATGGTACACTAAGGGTGGGGGAAGAGTGAAAATTGAATTACCTAAAATCAAAGGTTCATCAATCATGTTTCACGCAATGTATGATGACTAGTGTTGCACTGCTTTAGTGTATCTTTAATTCTTCCTAGAAGAATGAAGGAGATTTGCTTCATGGATCTTATGGAAATGGAGGGATAAGATGCTGTTCAATGGAATGGCTATTACTTCCAAACTTACAATGGAAAGAAGAAAAATATGCTTATTTTTGTGCAAGGTGAATTTAAAGATTACTTCTCAAAATGGATACGTAAGCCTGATAAACTCTCAAATATAATTTTCATAGATTTCCTTTGAATTTTCCTAGGATAGGAGCCATTGGAAGATTGATTTGTTATTATCAAGGTCAAACCATCTCAAAATATGCTAAGAAGATTGAAGACTACTATTACGCAGAATTCTAGCAATTTGAATGGGGTTTCTTATTTTTGCATGTTTCAGCTCTAACCAAACCATTATCAAAGGAGATTCAAGCTGTGTTCTTAACATAACACATTCTCAACCCAAAAAAAGAAAGCAAAATAGTTACATAGGCATTGAGACTATTAATGAGATAACATTAAGAAACACATGTCAAAACTTAGTCTAAATCTTACTTCTACAACAATAATCATACTCCTTTCAAACATGAAATTAGTAAGAAATAGGTGTGCTTTTCCTTTGAAAAATGCATGCATAAGTTTTGAAAAACCTTGTAGTTTTAGATCACCTACCTACAATCAATCACTTACAATCCAACAAATTTTCTCCTCATGTTTTTGCTCTTATCCTCCACTAGATTTTCATTTCACTTTAATCATTCTTTTAAATAAAATATGTAAAACTATTTAGAAGTTAAAAAGGATTCAGTCATTAGAAATGCAACATGGTAGGCATCTATCTCTAAGCAAATTAAGATTATCTAACACAATCTATTAAAAGGAATTGGCTTGTCAAGCATCACCCAAAGCAGCAAGAAGAAATCAAAATGCAATCAAAAGTGATCTTGGCTAGAGAGAGAGAGAGTCAGTTAACAATCAAATTATATTATAAAAAATGGGGTTTTTTTTTTTTTTTTTTTTCTTTTTCTTTGATACCTTTTATGGGGTCAATTGAGATCAAATGATAAATTATCCATCATGATATCAAGTGGAAGCCTAATAAGTTGGTTCATTTAAGCTAGCTTGATAGACTAGAGAAATTTGTTTATTGTAAATAATATGAGTTGCAACAAATGATGAAGGTGAATGATAGGATTGACCTAGAAAGGATGAAAATCTTAACCCATATGATGCATATACACTATCACATAGGAGGCTTTTAAAGTTGGTAAAAAATGCTAATAGCAGTCAATTAAAAATGACTTCTATCAAGCCGACTTCAAAAGTCGATAACTTTCAAAGTTGTTTAGATAAAAGACTTTAAAATCAAGGAATTTTGAAGTCATTTAGCCCTAAATGACTACAAAAGTCCTAGCTAAATGACTTCAAAAGTGTAATAACCCCAATTTTTGTAATTGATTGAGAAAATCAATAAAGTTTGAGTTTTCAGAAATTTTGGGCTAGAATATTAGGTTATTAGAAATTATCTTTATATAGAGATTAAAAAATGATTTAAAACTTAAAAATTATGAATGTACTCAAAAAACCGTTCGAAATGACACTAAGTATGTTCAATTCCGAGTTAAAATGAAAACTCCTTAATTTTCTTCATTTTTATGAATAAAAAGGTAAAATGGTAATTTTACCATTACCTAGATCTAAAACATCAATATTTTGAATGTACTTAGAAATATGATTCCAACGGACTAAGTACGCTCAATTCTGAGTTCAAGAGAATAAAATAGATTTTTCTCCATAAAAGAGCAGAATGGTCCTTTCACATCCCCATGGAGCCCACAAGGGGCCCAGAAATGAATCCAACGGCTAGAAAACATGTAATGAGTGATCAAACTACTATCAACTAATAGTGGAGAAGGAGGTGGTAGTGGAGGATCCAATGGTAATTTAATATTCAAAAGAATTAAAATATAATTTTTACAAGTAATTATGAAAAATGCAAAACACCTATAAATACCCCTCCAAAAATATTCATTACAATTCATACAAAATCATCTTAGTTACCCTGAAAAACTAGATGTAGATTCCTTCCCAAATTTCCAAAACTCCCAAAAATCTCTCTTCTTTCACTTTCTCTCTCCTCTCTCTAGATTGGAATGAGAAACCTAAATTCAATTAGGCACTCTATTCCAAATCAAATCTCATAAATCAAACCATTCATATTATCCTAGACTACCTTATCTACAAAATCCCTAAATCAATTTCAAGATCCAATGGTGTAATCAATGGAAAATAACAAAACAAGCGGGTTTTGGGCTATCTTTTCATCTAAGGGATATTTATTTAAAATTGGGTTGCAAATCTATGTTTTTCTCCAATCAAGTAGGTGGAAACACTTCTTATGCTTATTTCATGTTAGTTTATGTAAATATTATTTTTCTGAAATTAGTTTTAGGTTAAAAATTATAAAAATCAAGTAAGGATAAGAAAACTTAATTTCTAGATGATAGAGGGCTCAGATGGAAAATCTGAGCTATCCAATCAATCCAGAATGGTCCAAGACCCCTAGGGTAGAAATTTCAAGATTTTTTTCAAGTTTTGAGCCTATAATTGAACAGAAATTGATTGGGTGGTCCAAAACGGACTATCCGATCTTCCTAAGAAGATCAGGATCCCAGGACACCGCATGGAAATGTACCCTGCGGGAGCGTCTCTGTGCACGCACTCTGCGTACGACGCGGTCCCGACAGAATGGTCGCGCACTAGTGCCGATCATGGGGAGCGCGTTACCACGTGCTTCCCGGTGATGAGAGTGCGGTGACAGTTTTGATCGACTGATGCCAGCCGCACATTCCCCTGGGCTCAGATCAAATCTAGACCCTAGGAATGACTGTGAACTTCATTCATCAATTATGGAGTTATCTGAGCTCCAAATTGAGATCGGAAAGAAGCTAAGGAAAGCTTGTAACGTATATTTTCTTTTGAAATCATTACATTTAGAAAATTCATTATGAAAATTTTGTATTTAGGAAATACGCTTCCAATTTTTAAGATCTTCAATATCTGAGATCCTTTATATCAAAGGACAAGATTAGACTAAGAATATAGATAGGATTATTTAGATTATATAAATATTGATAGTATTTATGGATTTATAGATTACATACATCAATCAGGATCACGGAAGGTCTAAATAAATGGATCACTACTTGAAGGTAGGAGGATTTTATGAATGCATCTACATGGGATGTACATGTTGAATACATGATCTTATGGTAATAAATGTTGACAAGTGTAATGTTAATACTTGTATTAAATCCCCTGAAACCCTTATGATCCAACCAAACACATAGGAAATAGTTAAGTTAGAATTGAGGAATAAACTCTAAGTGAGTATGGAACTAGAAGATATTCCAGTCCTAAGCAAACAGACAGATTGTCTGATACATATGAAACCTATATTACATACAAGCATGGAGGCTTGTGGTTTTGTTTTAAATAGGCATAAGCCTGGGGATGCTACGCTAGGGGAGTTATGAGGGTTTGGTGTCACACCCATGCCCTAAATAGTGGATTAAAACGTAAAAATCAAGAACATTAGAAATCAATGATGCAAAGTCATTCATCAGATTATGCTTGGAGAGAGCTTTCCAACAACACCAAGAATGCGCGAAACGGAGATCGGGAGTGACAGACCCAGGGATTTCACCATTGAGGTAGAGGGGGTCCAGATTGATAATGGCACCCCCCCTCTACTGCGTGTAAGTTAAGGAGCCATGTGGGAGGAGCTCTACATGCGGGAGTGGAACTCACCTCGTGGAGCTTTGCTCCCACGCATCTGCAACACAGGAAACAGGGAGGAGGAAGCCAAAGCCGACAACCCCCTCCCCTTTCACCCCATTTTTCCTAGCAACCCTCTCATCCCCATTTCCCTTGTTCTCCCCCACTTCCAGTCAACCCTGCGCAGCTCTCACGCACCTCACCTGCAAGACACAACCTAGGTTTCACCTGCGACGAGGAGTTGGGTTACCATCTTCTGGTCGCTCTAGCTGCAAGCTCAACCCAGGTAAGCCTCGCACCCTTCTATTCTTCTCCATTTCCCATTTCCAATTTCTCTTGCATGCACATTACCGTTTTCCGACGAGTTGGGACGGTGAGAAATCCGTCGAAATCAGGGTATATAGGGCGAGAAACGGGATTGGTTTCACGAAGATCTAGCAAGAAACGACACCAAAAATGCAAAAATCAACACCTAGGGTAAGTTCAAAAACCCTTGAAAAATATGGCAAAAAATGATAGTTTTAGCAAAAATCAAAAGGGGAAAACATTAGAAAACAAAAATCCAGGAAATTTTGAGCATTCCCATTAAATTTCGTTGAAAAATGACGTCACTTGTGTCACCGGTGATGACCGGAATCCGGTCATCTTCTCCGGTGACGGCAACCCCTAAAAAATGTGAAAAATGAAAAATTTTCACATATGGACAAATCACGTGTGATTTTTTTATCCGTGAAGATGGATTGTTGATCGAGAATCGATTGGTCCATGAAATTGTGATCACAAGCTTGGTTGTGCATAGGGAAAATTTGAGACCTTAACATCTGACCAAGAAAAATGTGATCAGGAGGTAAATTCATGTCAAATATAACTCCAAGTAACCATTAGTGATGAATTATTATAGAAACAACTAACCAATTATGAATAAATTGATGGAAGACCCCATCTGGCTGTCCAATACTCGATCAGCCAATATCGGAGGTCAGGAAAGGAGATCAGGCCCTGAATTATGGCTAGAAGCATAGCATTGTGAAATAACTTACCTAAAATGTTGAAAATTGAAACTTCTAGAGGTATGCGCTGATCTAGACCATCGATGTAAGACCAATGGTGCTGATCCAATTGGATAGTGACCAATTGGTGTGCAAATCCTAGATCGAGATATATGAGGTTAGATTAAGAACATGGTGAATGTAGAGTTAGAAGTGATTTTAGAAAATGGCATGAAATTCTGAAATTTACTTAGAACTTGTATTTGTTGCAGAGGTTCGAGAGCAGTGTGAACGGTTCTAGCCGTAGAACTTTGAGTTGTACTTTGAGAGCAGGTAAGGACCCTGAACCCTTGTTGATCTGTTTTCTTGAAATTGACCTTGTGCATGTGTAGAATGAATATATTGTCAGCTTGGTTGAATGGATGATAGAAATTGTAATTTCTTATTGAAATGGTCATGTTATTGTTTGATTTACTATGCTTAACTGTTATAATGATGCAAACTATTATAAAATGGTCAAGCCCAAGATAGTAAGCCCTGAGGGCTGCCTGGTAAGCTATGATGATGCTTTCCAAGATGGTAAACCCTGAGGGAAAGGGCTACCTGGTTGCTTGCGACTAAGGTGAAGCCACCCAAGATGGTAAATCCTGAGGAATGGACTATCTTGTATTGATCCTCCCAAGATGGTAAACCCTGAGGGAAAGGGCTATCTGGTTCTTTGGAATCATGGTGGAGCCGCCCAAGATGGTAAACCCAGAGGGATGAGCTGTTAGGTATTGAGCCTCCCAAGATGGTAATTCCTGAGGGAAAGGGCTGCCTGGTCTTTTGAGATCATGGTGGAGCCGCCCAAGATGGTGAACCCTGAGGGATAAGCTGGCATATTGAGTTACCCAAGATGATAAATCTTGAGGGAAAGGGATGCCTGGTTGATTTCGACTAAGGTGGAGCCACCCAAGATGGTAAATCTTGAGGGAACCTGACTTTGGCGCTGCCCAAGATGGTAAATCCTGAGGGTCTGGCTACCTTGATGATGATACTCATAGTGGGCCGCCCAAGATGGTAATCCTTGAGGGAGATGACTATTGGATCCTAATGTAATGCTAGGCATGTTTAATGTTACTGAGGAAATCATTAATGAGTATGCAACTTTGTTGGATGTAACGCTTATGGTTTGCATTTAACTTTAGAATGAGGTCCATGACTTAGTCACTCATCCATTGAATGTCTTATGGTTGGTCACAAATGGGAAATTCTTATGGGGTGTGCTTGATAGCATGCGATGATTGTTGCGTCATATTTGAATTTGGGGAAAAACTGCAATTCTACTCTAATACCCATAGGCAATACTTGATAGTGCATGCCAACTTCTTTGTAGATGACCAGCTAAAAATGAAAATGAATGCTTGTGTTGTATTGAATGTGCTTTTGACTGTAGCAATGAGAATGATTGGATATGCATGGGTTTAGTTCTTTTCCCTTACTAGGCTTCGCAGCTCACTGTATTATTTTGCAGGTACTAGTCAAGTCGATAAGAGAAAGGGGGTTGAGTGAAATGAAGAAAGTTTGATTGAAGATGTAACATTTTGAATTGTATATATATGTACATATGTGCTGACACTGAATATGAGTTATATCTTGTTTTTTTGACAATGATCCTTATGCATCTTATGTGTTTTATCTTGAAAGGGCATGTATGAGACTCACTTGAACTCCTAGTAAATAAGCAGGTGTTAGTGGCGTATTATAATAGATAGTATGGAGACTGAGTCTCCCTTTAGGAATTTATAATTGCTATATTGTCTATCAGGTGAACCACATAGCATGCGTTAAATGCATAAGTCCAAAAAACAGGGGAGACTGTGCCAAAATTTTGGTAGGACTCAGTTGTTAAAGGAAAAAAATATTTTATTAGTAAATTGTGACTTGCACAGGACAATAGCACCTAGCTCTCTCAGTACTTCCACTGTGATAGAAAAAAAAGAAGAAAAAAAGAGAGAAAAAGGCAAGGCCACATAGGCCTAGCTCGGCCAATCGTTAGGCTTGATTAAGCCTAATCACGGCCCCGGGGATTGGGGTCATGACAGCTTGGTATTAGAGCATGGCGGTAGATCACTTGGGGAGAACTTTAATTATTGCTTATGATTGTTAATGTTCAAATGTATAGTGGCTTCTAAGCCAATCCTGTTGATTGTTGACTGTTGTTAGCATGTTTGATACGTGACTAACCCCTATATTGTTTGATGTTGTGAAGGGCATAGTCATGGTTGAGACCAGAAGTGATGGCTCGAGTTTTGGAAGGCCAGCGTTGCATGCAAGTGATTCAGTCTAGGACGCCATAGGACAGATGGCCTAGGCAATTGCTGATGCTATAGGCAGGGGAGCAGGAGGTCAGCCCTCAGCTGCACTCGTCCCTAGACTCCTAGAGAGAGTATAAGCAGGGAAACACTTGCCTTACAAGAGTTTAGGAAGTTGGGGCACCTAAGATTCTCTATCCGACAATGCTTGGTACCTTTCAAGTTGGAAGACTATGCTGAGGCTATAGATAGAGCACAATTGATTGAGCAAGATCAGGGTAGAGAAACCAGTGCATTTGAGTTTAGGAAGAGAAGTTTTGGGAAATCTCACTCGCAGGGTAGCAAGGATAAGAGGAGGAAGGGGTATTCTCCTTGGGCGCAGAACACATAGGCACGTTCTCTATCCCTTGGAATGGCCAATAAGACATGTTATGGTTGTGGACAGGAGGGCCATTTCAAGAGAGATTGTCCTAAGTAGAAAGCCACGCAAGGCAGTGTGCAAAGTAGCAATAGACCACGTCCTCAGGGTAGGCCACCAGCATAGAGGGCAGATGCACCATTCAGAGGAGTACCTCCTGTTTCTAAGTAGAGGACACAAGGCAGAGTCTATGCATTGGCACAGCCAGATACCCCTCCTGACCGCACAGTTATAGAAGGTACATTTTTATTGTTTCATACTTGGGTCAGAGCATTGTTTGATTCAGGTGCAGCACATTCTTTTATTTCATCTTCAATTGTTCGCAACTTAAGCATGGAGACAGAACCATTGGACTCAACATTGCAAGTTGAGTTGGCTATAGGGATGAGCATCACCTCTAGCAGAGTGTGTCAAAATTGTGATATTGACATGGGAGATCATAGGGTGAGGTTTGATCTGGTGGTAATGGACATTACTCCGTATGATGTAATCGTGGGCATGGATTTTCTGTCTGAGTACTGTGCCATTATTGATTGCAGTCAAAGGAGGGTTGAATTTGTCCTACCTAGTGGAGTTCATTTTTATTTCTTCGCCACAGAGGATTATAGTTACCAACGAGTTCATGTTGGTTACAAACGCCAAAAAGACTATGATGGGTGGATGGTGAGCATGGTAGGGTGAGATGATGCTGATGCCGACATTGAATCCATGCCAATAGTAAGGGAGTTTGTTGATGTTTTCCCTGACGAGTTGCCAGGATTACCTCCAAGAAGGGAGGTTGACTTTGTTATTGAGCTTTTACCTGGCGTTTCTCCAATTTCAATCGCTCCACACTGCATGGCGCCTGCTGAATTACAGGAGTTGAAGGCGCAGTTGGAGGAGTTGCAAGGCAAAGGTTGCATTCGCCCTAGCACGTCACCATGGGGAGCCCCAATGTTGTTTGAAAGAAAGAAGGATGGCACATTGCGGCTATGTATTGACTATCGGCAATTGAATATGGTGACGGTCAAGAATAAATACCCCTTGCCGAGGATTGATAACCTATTTGATCAGTTGAGTGGATCTAGGTGGTTTTCTAGGATTGACTTGTGATCTGGATACCATCAGCTACAGGTGAGGGACGAAGATATCCCTAAGACGACATTCAGGACTCGATATGGTCACTTTGAGTTTGTCGTGATGCCTTTTGGGTTGACGAATGCTCCAGTAGCTTTTATGAGCCTCATGAATCGAATCTTTCTCCCTTATTTGGATCAATTCATTGTTGTGTTTGTGGATGATGTGTTGATATACTCAAGGTCTAAGAAGGAACATGAACAACACTTGTCTATTGCATTGCAGATGTTGAGGGAACATCAGTTGTATGCAAAACTTAGCAAGTGTGAGTTTTGGGCATCCAAGGTGAATTTTCTTGGGCATGTAGCTTTTGGTGATGGGATTGCTGTCGACTCGTCAAAAATAGAAGCTGCACTGAGTTGGAAAAGATCGAGGAACATAATTGAGATCAGGAGTTTTCTCAGGCTGGCAGGTTATTATAGGAGGTTTGTGAAGGACTTCTCACACATTGCAGCATCCATGATAAGACTTACGAGAAAGGGTGCGGTATTTGAGTGGGATGATTCATGTGAGTAGTCATTTCAGGAGTTGAAGAAACGATTAACCTCGGCACCTGTGCTTATTATTCCTCAGTGAGGTGTTGGTTATGCGGTGTACTGTGATGCTTCACACTTAGGACTAGGATGTGTCCTAATGTAAGAAGGAAGAGTAGTGGCTTATGACTTTCGTCAATTGAAGCCAAGTGAGAAGAAATACCCCACTCATGATTTAGAGCTGGCAACGGTGGTGTTTGCATTAAAACTTTGGAAGCATTATTTGTATGGTGAAAGGTTTGATGTATTTACTGACCATAAAAGCTTAAAGTATATCTTCACTCAAAAGGATTTAAATCTGAGGCAAATCAGATGGGTTGAGTACATGGAGAACTTTGATTTCACACTTCAGTATCACCCAGGAAAAGCAAATGTTGTTGCAGATGCACTAAGTAGGAAGTGTAGAGGTTTGATGGCTGGACTTCAAGGTTTTAGATGGAAGGTGCATGAGTCATTGACCGAATATGACTTGCACATCAATTCATCTGAAAGGGGTGCATTTTTGTATCAAATGATTACCCAACCTTCTATAATACAAGAAGTCTTGTAGGCACAGAAGGATGATGAAGAGGCTAAAAGTATTAGAGCCCGAATAGAAGAAGGTGAGAGCATTGAGCATTGGACCATGGACTCTTCTGGTGGGGTACAATATTTGAGTAGATTGAGGGTGCCTCCAGTTGATGAGGTTGGGAGAGGATTGCTGAGTGAGGCACATCGGTCTAAATTTTTTATACATCCTGGCAGTACGAAGATGTATCGTGACCTTAGGAGACACTTTTGGTGGAAGGGCATGAAGAAGGACATTGCTGAATTTGTTGCTCGATGTCTGACTTGTCAACAGGTTAAAGCAGAACATCAAAAACTTGTGGGGTTACTACAGCCATTGCCAGTGGCGGAATGGAAGTGGGAGCACATTACCACGGATTTTGTGGTAAGTCTTTTGCGTAGTAAGCAAGTTTGGAACAACATTTGGGTGATTGTGGATAGACTGACCAAGTCAGCACACTTCCTACCAGTGAAGGTTATTGACTCACTCAAGACATTAAGTCGGTTGTATGTACTTGAGATTGTACGGTTACATGGGGTGCCTGTATCCATTGTGTCAGATAGAGATTCGAGGTTTACATCTCAGTTCTGGAAGAGTTTACAGCAGGCGATGGGTACAAGGTTGACTTTTAGCTCAACATTTTATCCCCAGATAGATGGGCAGTCTGAGAGAGTGATCCAGGTGCTCGAAGATATGTTGAGAGCTTGTGTGTTAGACTTCCAAGAGAAGTGGGCCAAATATTTACCTTTGGTGGAATTCTCGTACAACAAAAGTTTCCAATCTAGCATAGGGATGGCACCATTTGAGGTGCTATATGTAGGCCGTGTCAATCCCTAGTTTGTTGGACAGAGGTTGGTGAGACATCATTACTAGGGCCTGAGGTAGTTAGAGAAACCACAGAAAAGGTACAGCAAATCAGGCAGTGGTTGTTGATGGCTCAAAGTAGGACTAAGAGCTATGCTGACCGAAGGAGGCGGCCATTGGAGTTTGAGATAGGCGATTATGTGTTCCTAAAGGCTCGGCCGAGATTAGGAGTGAATCGTTTTGGCAAACACAAAAAGTTATCTCCTCGATTCATTGGACTGTTCGAGATTCTAGAGCGTGTTGGCGAAGTTGCTTATTGGTTGGCCTTGCCTCCACAGTTATCATTGATTCATAATGTTTTCCATGTGTCGATGTTGCGAAAATATGAGTGGGACCCTTCGTATGTTCTTGATTGGACATACCTTGCCATTCAAGAGGGTGTCTCTTATGAGGAGAAACCAATACAGGTGGTTGACTGTAAAGAACAGGTGTTGCGTCGAAGAGTGATACCACTTGTAAAGGTGGTATGGCAACATCATGGGATAGAAGAAGCCACATGGGAGCTGGAGTCTGAGGTTCAGCAAAAATACCCAGAATTATTTGAGGACTCAAGTATTTATTTAATTTCGAGGATGAAATTTCTTTAAGTAGGAGGGTGTTGTCACACCCATGCCCTAAATAGTGGATTAAAGCGTAAAACTCAAGAACATTATAAATCAATGATGCAAAGTCATTCATCAGATTGTGCTCGGAGATTGGGAACGACAGACCTAGGAATTTTACCATTGAGGCAGACGGGGTCCAGATTGATAATGGCACCCCCCCTTTAATGCGTGTAAGCCAAGGGGCCACATGGGAGGAGCTCTACATGTGGGAGTGGAACTCACCACGTGGAGCTCTACTCCCACTCATCTGCAACACAGGAAACAAGGAGGAGGAAGCCAAAGCCGGCAACCCTCTCCCCTTTCACCCCATTTTTCCCGGCAACCCTCTCACCCCCATTTCCCTTGTTCTCCCCCTCTTTTGGTCAACCCTGCGCAGCTCTCACGCACCTCCCCATCCCTCGTTTCCTCCACCTCCATCCTCACCTGCAAGACACAACCTAGGTTTCACCAGCGACGAGGAGTTGGGTTACCATCTTCAGGTAGCGCTAGTTGTAAGCTCGACCCAGGTAAGCCTCCCACCCTTCTATTCTTCTCCATTTCCCATTTCCAATTTCCCTTGCATGCACATTACCGTTTTTCGACGAGCTGGGACGGTGAGAAATCAGTCGGAATCAGGGTATACAGGGAGAGAAACAGGATTGGATAAAAAATCCACCCTTTCACCTTGTTCCTTAGACGTTTTAGAGTGAAAGCCCTTTGGTTTCACGAAGATTTGGCAAGAAACGACACCGAAAATTGCAAAAATCAGCACTTAGGGTAAGTTCAAAAACCCTTGAAAAATCTGGCAAAAATGATAGTTGTAGCAAAAATCAAAAGGGAAAAACATTAGAAAACAAAAATTTAGGAAATTTTGAGTATTACCATTAAATTTTGCTGAAAAATGACGTCACCTGTGTTGCTGGCGATGACTGAAATCTGGTCATCTTCTCTGGCGATGGCGACATTTTCTGGCGACCCCTAAAAAATGTGAAAAATGAACATTTTTCAGATATGGACAAATCATGTGTGATCTTTTCATCCGCGAAGACAGATCATTGATCAAGAATCGATTGGTCTATGAAATTGTGATCACAAGCTTGGTTGTGCATAGGGAAAATTTGAGACCTTAACATCTGACCGAAAAAAATGTGATCGGGAGGTAAATTCAGGTCAAATATAACTCCAAGTAACCATCAGTGATGAATTATTATAGAGACGACTAACCAATTATGAATAAATTGATGGAAGACCCCATCTGGTTGTCCAATACTCGATCAGCCAATATCGGAGGTCAAGAAAGGAGATCAGGCCTTGAATTATGCCTAGAAGCATAGAATTGTGAAATAACTTACCTAAAATGTTGAAAATTGAAACTTCTAGTGGTACGCGCTGATCTAGTCCATCGATGTAAGACCAATGGTGTTGATCCAATTGGATAACGACCAATTGGTGTGCAAATCCTTGATTAAGATATATGAGGTTAGATTAAGAACATGGTGAATGTAGAGCTAGAAGTGATTTTAGAAAATGGCATGAAATTCTAAAATTTACTTAGAACTTGTATTTGTTGCAGAGGTTTGAGAGTAGTGTGAACGGTTCTAGCCATAGAACTTTGAGTTGTACTTTGAGAGCAGGTAAGGACCCTGAACCCTTGCATTCCTTAAATTCTTGTTGATCTGTTTTCTTGAAATTGACCTTGTGCATGTGTAAAATGAATATATTGTCACCTTGGTTGAATGGATGATAGAAATTGTAATTTCTTATTGAAGTGGTCATGTTATAGACTGATTTACTATGCTTAACTATTATAATGATGCAAACTGTTATAAAGTGGTCAAGCCCAAGATAGTAAGCCCTGTGGGCCGGCTGGTAAGCTATGATGACGCCTTCCAAGATGGTAAACCCTGAGGGAAAGGGCTACCTGGTCGCTTGCGACTAAGGTGAAGCCACCCAAGATGGTAAATCTTGAGAAATGGACTACCTGGTATTGAGCCTCCCAAGATGGTAAACCCTGAGGGAAAGGGCTGCCTGGTTCTTTGGAATCATGGTGGAGCTGTCCAAGATGGTAAACCCTGAGGGATGAGCTATCAGGTATTGAGCCTCCCAAGATGGTAATTCCTGAGGAAAAGGGCTGCCTGGTCTTTTGGGATCACGGTGGAGCCGCCCAAGATGGCGAACCCTGAGGGATAAGTTGGCATATTGAGTTACCCAAGATGGTAAACCTTGAGGGAAAGGGCTGCCTGGTTGATTTCGACTAAGGTGGAGCCACCCAAGATGGTAAATCCTGAGGGTCTGGCTGCCTTGATGATGATACTCATAGTGGGCCACCCAAGATGGTAATCCTTGAGGGAGATGACTATTGGATCCTAGTGTAATGCTAGGCATGTTTAACTATTGGATCCTAGTTTAATGCTAGGCATGTTCAACCTAATCATTGTAGGCCTCCTGATTTTCAACTATAGGTAAACCTTTATCAAAGAATTTATAAGGAATAATACTGTAACCCATGCCCCTAACTCGACTAGGGTGGTCCTTCTTATTACCTATAACCCTATATAGGATGTCCTCTTTATACCAGTCCTGCTTAGAGTTCTTGCACTTGTGCTTTCTTGGGTAAGAATGCCATGCAAAATTTAATTAGAAAGATATGATCATGTCATCTAATTAATTGTATAAAATTGATACACAGGTAAAACTGCTTACAATGCCAAAAGCAATTTATAAAATAGTTTCATCTGAGTATGTTTAGCTAGTATAGCCCACTGAATGCACCATCTTCCAGAGGATGGAGTGATCAATGTGTTTCATAGTCCCAGCTTTCTTTTCTTGTCAAGCAAGACACTATAGTTAGAGAACAATAAGTATATAAATATAGTAGCATTAATTTGAAAGGGATAAATTGTCAAGAATGCTTACTTTTAACTCTTATAAATGAGAGTAGCTTGACTTGGATAGGTGGTGTTGCATATTAGTTTCATGCACCTTTTTTCCTCTTGCACTCTTTGCCTGCACGTTTGTACATATGTAATCAAGTCCTATAATTAAATGAAATATCATTTTTGCACATGTAACTCCGCCAATGCCGGTCCCAAGCCCGGATAAAAAAGGAGGAGGGTCTTGCGTCAGGTGCCAGCCGGCAAGGGGGAAGGCGAAGATGATTCTATTATTTCTTTCTTACAAATGAATATGCATTTGTATATTAGTTTGTGAGGAAGAAATGAGAATCATCTCCAGCTTCTTAAAAGATGGCAACCCTTGTATCAGGTAGCCAGCCGGCAAGGGGGAAGTTGAAGATGATTCTATTATTTCTTTCTTACAAATAAATATACATTTGTATATTAGTTTGTGAGGGAGAAATGAAAATCATCTTCAGCTTCTAAAAATATGGCCACCCTTGCGTCAGGTAGCCAGCCGGCAAGGGTGAAGCTGAAGATGATTTTAATGATTTTAATGATTGTAATGATTTTCATGATTTTAATGAAAATCATCTTCAGCTTTTAAAACTATGGCAACCCCAACATGACATGAATCGAAATCTGAAATTCGCTCAAGCTAGGGCGTTCCCCATAAGCGACGCGTTGCATCGGATCCTGGATGCGGTGAAAAATAGGCAAGGGTTGCTAGGGCGTTCTCCCAGAAGCGACGCGCTACATCGGATCCCGGGTGTAGTGAAAAATGGGCAAGGGCTGCTAGAGCGTCCCCTCGGAAGCGACGCGCTGCATCAGAACCCAGGTGCAGTGAAAAGTGGACATGGGTTCATACCATGGAGGTCGAGAAAGGCGATAGTAAATAGGGAATCTCCAAATCATAAGATTCGCATCGCTACATGGAATATAGGGACATTGACAGTAAGAGTTTGGAGTTAGTAGACACGATAAAACGTAGGAGAGTCAACATCGCTTGTATCCAAGAAACCAAGTGGAAAGGGGCTAAAGCTAGAGAAATAGATGGGTATAAATTATGGTACGTAGGAAAGGAAAATAATAGAAATGGCGTAGGAATAATAGTGGATAAGGAATTAAAGGATAAAGTTGTGGACGTTAAAAGAATCGGTGATAGAATAATAATAATAAAAATGATTCTAGGAGAGCAGATTATAAATATTATAAGTGCATATGCACCACAAGTAGGGCTACAAGATATAATTAAGAGACAGCTTTGGGAAGATATGGAGGGAGTCATGCAAGAAATTCCCAACACTGAGGGAATATTTATAGGAGCAGACTTAAATGGCCATGTAGGAAAAGATAAGGAAGGATATGATAGAATACACGGAGGGTATGGTATAGGTGAACGAAACGAGATGGGGGAGAATATCCTCGATTTTGCTTTGTCATATAACCTATCCATTGCAAATACACTCTTTAAGAAGAGGGATGAACACTTAATAACCTTTAAAAGTGGACTTCATAAAAGCCAAATAGACTTTTTTCTACTTAGGAATAATGAACGATCTATATGTAAGGATTGTAAGGTGATACCGGTGAGAGTTTAACCTCACAACATAGGTTAATGGTTATGGATATTCATATCAAAAGATGGAGTAAAAGAACTGAACTTAATACACATCCAAAAACTAAGTGGTGGAACTTAAAAGGAGAGAAAATAACCTCATTCAAAAATAAGTTGATGGTAGAAGGAAATTGGAATTATGAAACAGAAGTAAATACCATGTGGACTAATATGGCTGAGTCCATTAAGAAAGTGGCAAAAGATGTCTTAGGAGTATCTAAAGGTAAAAGGCTATTAACAAAGGAAACATGGTGGTGGAATGAAACAGTGCAAAAAGCTATTAAAGAAAAACGAATGCATTTTAAAGCATGGCAGAAGATTAGAAATAATGAAAACTATGAACAATATAAGAATGCTAAAAACGTTGCTAAGAGAATAGTAAGTGAGGCTAAACTTAAAGCATATGATGAGCTCTATAATAGACTAGGAACAAGAGAAGGTGAGAAAGATGTGTTTAAACTTGCAAAGGTAAGAGAACAGAAGAGTAAGGACTTAGAGCATGTTAGGTGCATTAGAAGCGATGATCAAAGGGTATTAGTCAAAGACGCTGAGATCAAACAAAGGTGGGAAATCTACTTCCAAAAATTGCTAAATGACAATGGCCCTGAGAATAGAGGAATTGAAAATACTATAAATCTAAATAACACTGGATATTATAGATATGAACGTAGGATTAAAATGCTTGAAGTAAAAGAGGCCTTGAGAAAGATGAAATCAGGAAAGGCCATGGGGCCTGATGGTATACCAATAGAGGTTTGGAAGCATATGGGAGATATTGGGGTAGTTTGGTTGACCAAGTTGTTTAACAAGATTATAAAATCAAAGAAAATGCCCGATGAGTGGAGGAAAAGCTCTATTGTACCAATCTATAAGAATAAAGGAGACATTCAGAGCTGCACTAATTATCGAGGGATCAAACTTATGAGCCACACCATGAAACTTTTTGAAAGAGTCATTGAGAAGAGGCTACGACATGAAACAAGTGTATCGGAGAATCGGTTTGGTTTCATGCCCGGGAGGTCTACCATGGAAGCTATTTTCTTACTAAGACAATTAGTAGAGAAATATAGGGAGAGGAGAAAAGACCTACACATGGTCTTTATTGACTTAGAGAAGGCTTATGATAGAGTCCCTAGAGAGTTAATATGGAGGGTGTTAGGTGTTAAAGGGGTTTCTCAGTGGGTATATAGACATAATTAAAGATATGTATGAGGGAGCAAGAATAAATGTTAAGACCACTAGTGGCGTGACCGGTGATTTTCCTGTCACTTGTCGGATTGCACCAAGGATCGGCATTAAGTCCATACCTTTTCACATTAGTTATGGATGAGTTAACAAAACATCTGCATGAGGAGATTCCCTGGTGCATGCTATTTGCAGACGATATAGTCCTACTTGATGAGACAAGGGAGGGTGTCAACATAAAGCTAGAGCTATGGAGAGAAGCAGTAGAATCGAAAGGATTTAAAATTAGTCGAACTAAGACAGAATATATGGAATGTAATTTTAGCAAGGAGAGTAGGAGTGGAGCACCAGTCAAGATTGATAACCAAGAGGTCCCCATGAGAGACCACTTCCGATACTTAAGATCATTGATCCATGAGAGTGGAGAGATTGAGAGGGAGGTTACCCAGAGAATCCAAGCGGGTTGGAACAAATGGAGATGTGCATCGGGGTTTTATGTGATCGGCGGGTGCCACTCAAACTAAAGGGAAAATTCTATAGGATGGCTATAAGGCCGGCCATGCTCTATGGATCAGTGTGTTGGGCAGTTAAGGAACATCATACTCATAGGCTGAGTGTTGCAGAAATGAGGATGTTGAGATGGATGAGTGGTAAGACAAGAAAGGATAGAATTAGAAATGAAAATATTAGAAGAAATTTAGGGATAGCACCAATAGGTAACAAGATGAGGGAGATTAGACTTAGATGGTTTGGACATGTTCAAAGGAGGCCAACAACGGCACCAGTTAGAAGGAGTGAGGCAATACAAGTGGAAGGTTCTAAAAGGGCAAGGGGAAGGCCCAAAAGAACGTGGATAGAAGTGGTGAGGAAAGATTTAAAAACTTTGGGACTAAATGAAGCCATGGTATTTAATAGAGTGGAATGGAGGAATAAGATTCATGTGGCCGACCCCTAATTGGGATAAGGTCTTGATGATGATGATGATCATTTTTGCACATGTCAAATTCAACGGATGTGCAATTCTACACAAATGCATTCCATACACCTTCACAATGATGTTAGAGTAAATGGTAGGCACTACATATAGCCTCAACGGATCATTGACATATGGAGCTATGTAATTACAAACATGGTAGTTCTTCCATTTTCTCCATTTCTCACCATCTCCTTATAAAGCACACATTTTCTTCCGCTCAGGCACGTCAAAGGCAATTTGCAAAGTACACAGAAAATTACTATATTTGAAAATAAGATATGTTATAAATTATATAGTACATGTTATTAATGTTTACCTACCTTCATCATTTCCCATATTGAATCTTTTGTCGAGGATGGCAGAAGTCTCCAATCCTTAAATGAGATAGGAACCATGCTTCTTACTATGGAGCAGGGAAAACTACTATAAGGGGTTGCATTCTCACCTATCCCTTGTCCCCCACTATTGTGTTGGATAGTTTCTTTAATTCTCTTCAACTTTCTTTTGATAACCTATTCTATTATTGTTCACCCTCTACCCTTTCTGTTTTGAGTAGTGCTCATGTTGGCCTCTTGCTCGTGCTCTTCATTTTGCCCATATTATTTATTTTGATCATGTTCTTTTTTCATCGTTAGTACAAAGAAGAACCTAATGATATTAGAATAATGACATAAAAAAGGCCACATAATCCATTTAAAAAAAAAAAACTACCATGACATATGTAGCAAACAAATTGAAAGCAAATAAGATAAAACATGCATGAAAATAGAAACTTGCTAGGTATATATATTTCTAAAATTAAACTTTTCTAATACTAAACTATTCTGAAGATGAAAAAACTTTAAGCAATGAAACCTAAACTTAACATAGCATGCAATTAAACTTATCAATGAAGGGAAACCTCTAAATATGGACTATCAATATATATAAAACATGCAATTAGAGCTTAAGAGGAGTGCACATGATGCATGTAGGGGGCAACGTGAAACCTAAACCCCTCTTTTTAGGGTTTTGAGGCCTTTGATTCTTTCATGATTGGTTGGTGAGTTTTTCTTCTTTCATCCATTAAAGGTTTGTTTTAATTTTTTATTTAATTTTTCTATTTCACAATCTTTCCATGTTTTCTTGTGCATGTTCTTTTGTTCATGTTTGGCTATGTATATTCTTTTCACGTCTTCAATTTGACACTTTTAGGGCTTTATGGGCAATAGAAATTTAAAGCTTCTAAGGATTGCTTATTTTTGCTTAGTATACTAGCTACATAAATTTTTGATTAAGTTGGCAATGCATGTGTCATTGTTAGGAAGCACACACTGATATATGCTAAACCATCTCCAATTTTAATATGCACAATGCTTGATTTTTCATTTTGTTAGCATCATGTACATTTGTCTTTGTACATTCTACAACTTAAATGATAGTTTCATTGATAATATGATTTGATTGTGGCTGATGCATGTAGAGCATGAGATGGGCTGTTACAGATAAATCCTATGATAGATTGAATTGTTGGAAGTGGTTCATTTACTATTATATTATTCTATTGATTCTTTAGCTCAAATCACTAGTAAAACACTTGGATATATTTCTAAAGAGTATGCTTGTCCATGACTACCAAGGATGATTTTTTGTGCTCTTGAGAATTAAACAACTTTTCTTTGACTAAGTAGTGAAAGGTAAACCCTGTCAACATGGTAGAGTCAATGTTTTGAGTGTTTTAAAGCATTTAACAAAGAAAAAAATCTTAAGATCATTCTCATGTACAACATCCCTTCAATGTAACATTCATTACTTTATTGAGGATAGTTGCACAAATCTCATCTCCATGATATAGTCTAGAACTGTGTCATTGCTTCATATATGAGAAACCTAAGATCAAAACACATTAGTCTTAAGATCACATACCCTACACTTAAATAAAGATAATGAATGTAACAACTTCAATCACAGCTGGTGTTGTACTAATGGTGTATAATACTTCTTTATTGTTTTCATCAAATAACAATTAAATCATAGCTAGAACCTACACCTCAAGATATAGAAAAAAAAAACATTGTAGTTATACAATATCAATAGTAAGTCTAACAATAGATGCAAAGGAATCTTTATTTTTCCTTTAGCAAAATGCAAATGGAAATTCTTGACTTGTAATTCTAGTGGGTAAACATAGTACAGCCAAGTAAAGCAAAAACTACCCAGCTATGAGAAGTAAAGAACATACAAAAGAGAAGGTTTTAGGCTAAAAAAGAAAACTATCCATTGCAATAATCATTCACATTCCACCACACAACTTGCATGATCCTAGCCATCACATAGCACATGTATATACACATTCATTTACACTCATATAAACATGACTGAACCAATTTAGCTTTATGTAAGCAACTAATACCATTCAACAATCAAGAGATATATCTTAAATCATTCACTAGTAAACTTGCATGTATGTTTTATTGCATCTTGTTCATGCCCATTTCTAGAAACACATTATAAGTCATTCTTATCAAAGCATTCAAGCAAGTCCTAGGACCACCTATTGATTAGTTTTGGGAGTTTTAGTTAGATTGGCTGATGCTTTTAGTCTACTTTAGGCCAAGTGCAATATGCCTTTTATTCGGGTTTATATTCCCTTAGGTGTAGTATTGCTTCAGTCATTTTCTTTAGTACATAATGCCTTTACCCTAAGGGTGTAAAGCCATTTATTAGTCCTCCTCATGAATTTAACTTTAGATCGCTTTTCCTTAGGTTTCCTTAGGATTTGTATTGCTTAGTTAGCTAGGTCATGGTCAACATGGTTTGCAGTTTTGTCATGGCTAAACACCACCCAAATGGGGCGTGATCCTAAGCATCAAATTCCTACTTTCCTTGCAAGAATTTGTGCTCCAAGATAGTCTCCCACTTCACTAATAGTTGTAAGTGTTTTACCCTTTTGAAAGATAGCTTACTATACATTTGCAAGTGTTTTACCTTTTGAAAGAAAGATAAACATTTTTACGATGCCAAAGGCTAGGAATTGGACCAGCACCCCCGCAATCATCCAGGTCATAGCCATCCACAAGATTAGATAATATATATAGACATGTCCATTCAAGTAAAGTCATGGTACCATTTCACTACAAAATTCTTAGGAAATCCTCCGGTAGCCTATACCAATACTTGACATTATGTAAATCTAACTTGTCTATAGTTCCCAAGTCATCTACAGCTCTTATTCAAGCT
This sequence comes from Warburgia ugandensis, assembly GCA_035236585.1. NCBI lineage: Eukaryota > Viridiplantae > Streptophyta > Magnoliopsida > Canellales > Canellaceae > Warburgia > Warburgia ugandensis. The sequence goes on from CP141131.1 coordinate 44,580,456, forward strand.
AAATCACAAGTGCACATTATAGCATAAATCATAGCTCACTCTTGAGCTAAATCAAGTATTGATATCTTGTTTTGAAAGTCATTTTCAAGACATTGAAACCATGGCACAACTCTAGGCCAAAACCAAGCATAACTTAGTTTGAAAATCATCATTGAAAACATACCTTTTTTGGGGCATTTTTATATGTTTAAAACTAATTTTGTTTTAAAATTTCAGAACTATATTTCTTTCAAACATAAATAAGTTGAAAAATGATCAATTAAACATCCACTCTTAGATTTCAAGAACCACTATTTTCAACATGGCATGTTCGTAAAAAAAGAAGTAATTTTACTAAAAAATAAGCACAAAAAAACCATGCACAAGTATGTGTCTTTTATGACTTAAAAAATGCCATTTATAAGGTTGGTTTTCAAATCAAAACTCTCATGCTGAAGCAACTTGAAAAACCATGCTAAAACCAACTCTAGAACACATGGATCATGTCAAAGAGATGTTAAACTCTAGGGTATGAATTTCACAATTGAAGATCATCTAAAACCATCCATGAAACATCTGGATCTTTAGACATGTGGGTGAAATCAACTCAAAATCAATGCCATACTAGTTATGAAATGACATCTATTTTTCATGCATGCATGGTGACCCACAATGATACCTAAACTAAGGATTGGTAACAAGTTGTAAGAGGTCTATTGTCGAGATATGATCATGACATAACACATCAAAAGATGAAGCATGAACATTAGTGCAATGGCATTAAGATTAGTGCATCTGAAACTAAAGTATACTTAATAGTAATAGCATGCCATAATAGAGGTTAAAACATTATTGAAATCATGTAGGAGCAGCAGAGGTAATAACATCTATAACAATGAGCCAATTCATGACATGAAAACAACTAAAGTTAAGCATGCTTGACTCATTAATAGATAGGAATAATAGCATGAATTATGTATTTGAGATAGTGAATCATGACTTCAAGACATTCATAGTTATAGCACAAAAAAACAAGCAAAAGGCAACTAAGTGAAAAAACAAGCGATTTACAATTCCCAGCTAGATCTAAGGTAATTAAGTCCTATTTTAGGCTTATCTAAATGTGGATAATGAAATCAATGGCTAGATTATCTTAGAAATCTAGATTTAGCACAAAACGACATGGATTCAAACCTAAAACCAAAAATCAACAGTTGAGTATTGTAGATCTGACCGCTTAAGTGTGTTTCCATGGCTTTTCCTCTCTTGGATGAGCTGGATTGATAGCATTTTGAGGTGAAATCCTTTGATCTCCTCCTTCCTCTTCCTCTCCTTCTCTTTGTAACAACCCCAAATTTTGTAAATACTATTCTGGGTGTTATTATGTGAAATTGGAATTTTGGAATATAATTGGAATTTTTGACCTAAAGAAAATAAATTTTTATGGAAATGGAATTTGAAGTGGAAACATGAATATTTGAAATATCCTCAAAAAATTTAGTCCAATGACATCAAGAACACTGAAATCAAAGTATGGATGAATTTCATTCCAAAATTTTACTATTCTATGAGCAGATTATGAGTTTTCAAGGAGTATATATTTTAATATAAGTATAATTTGGAATTAAAACTAAAACCATTATATAGTGCTCAGAAAATGGGTCCAATGAGCCAAAGAACACTAAAAATAGAGTTTGTATGAAGAAGTTATGGGCCTTTGAAGTTAGGGGCAATACGATAATTAAAAGATTAAAAAAAGAAAAAGAAAACACAGCTTAACGGGAGGGGGCCAAATTGATATAGGCACCCCTCATGTTGCAAACCCGACAAAATGTTGGGTCTACTCTCTCTCTCTCTCTAGCTAGCCCCGATGTGGCGGCTTGAGCTTAGCGCACCAGCCACACCTTCCCTTTGATCTCTTTCCTCATGGCCAGCAACTGTTGATTGTTTAACTACAAGTGCATGGGCTATTGTAGTGTAGCTTATGCAAGTATGAGTCGATCCCACAGAGACTTGATTTAAAATGATGGATTTTTCAATAAAATTCAATTAATAAAGGAATAAAAACAAAGAATACACTAGAAATAAGCTAATAATAAACTAAAATCTAGATTTATTCAACTATTGCAATTTATAGAATTATTTATTCCAAAAAGAAAAGAAAATACAACTAAATAAGTAGTCCTGGATAAGCCTGTCCTTGGATAATCAGAATGTGAATAAAACAAAACTAGAATAGCACAGGGACACAAATGTAATTAAATTGAGGACACAGTTGGAATTAAACTGGGGACCTAAATGGTATTTCAGACAAAGGACAGAGGTGGAATTACTGAAATCTTCCAGGGGCAGACTTGTCATTTTTTAGGGTTTCTGGTTTTTAACGAAAAACCAGGAAAATGGCGATGAGGGAAAACTGTAGAAGGAGGGGGAAGAAGGAAGAAGAAAGGAGGGAGGAAGGAGAAGAGATGGGATGCAGGAGTGGAGACCCAGTTCGAGTTTCCTTCCCCTGAGCGTCTAGAGGCGCAAAATCGCCGGATTCGATGTTGCTTGTGTGTGGAAGACAAGGATGATCTGGGCTATGCATATGACAACTCGGGTTTTTTAAACACATTTTATAATATATTTTTCAAAGGCAAGGGCGTCCCCTTAGTAAATTTTTTTTTTTTCGCAAAACAAAGCAGCGAAAATTCTTTTATTTTAAAACTTGTTTTGAAAACCCAAGTCACCACTTCATACATAACATAAGTACAATTTGTGTACAAAATAAAATTCCATTGAAGGAATATGATTTTATTAAACTTCCAGGACCCATCCAGTGGTTCACAGTACACAACTCATTGTATCCTTACAATACTAGTCCAAATACACATGTCAAATTACAAAGTTCTAAATACAATACATGCTCTCTATACAATGTTTCAAGGAATATACCCTTTTTACTTATTCTTCACTAGTTCTTCAAGTCTTGAGCTCCTAAGTCTCCTTCTCTGTATCTGAGATATTGTAAACATTTGAACATTTACAATATCTCAGCAAGCTATGCTTGGTAGGGGATAAGAATGTAAGTTATTGACAGTAAAATCTCAATATTCAACTATCCCATAATTCATTCTATCATAAACACATTCACAGACCACTATTATTTATATAAACATCTCATTTCCTTATCATTTGTGTTCACCTTTATACATACATAGTATATAAGAACAAATCCGTTAAAATTGTAAAAATAATCAATAATCATTTCCATACAAAACTGATCAACTCCTTTCATTATAGGAGATTTGTATTTCAGCTAGTTACTATACTGGGTTTTTCCCTTCTTGGGAAAAATATTGATAATATAGAATTACCTGGCATTTCATCATGCCATCCTTTAAGGCATTTCACTATGCCAATTTCATATGCATCATAATGCAAAATAATCAAGGACTACTATGCTTGCAAATCGATCCGTACAGCGCCCGGATAACTGTTCAATAATCCACTTATACCATTCTCAGTGGAAATTACAATATCCATGTCCATATGGGAGGACCATGGCTGTCACAGTGGTGGCCTTCCCATAATTGCCCCACCCGACTTTTAGCCTTTCTTAGGCTTGGTATTCAATATCATCAAGTTTCAGAGAGTGGGTGGCCAAACCCTCTTAACTCTCTTAGCATAGCATTCCCAGGCTTATGCCTGTTTAAAACAAAACCACAAGCCTCCAAGCTTGTATGTAAAATAATACTTATACATATCAGACTATCTGTCTGTTTATCTAGGGCTGAAATATTTTCTACTTTCCTATTCACTTAGGGTTGTTCTCAATTCTCAACTTGACCATTTAATACTTATTTTTCTCATCATTTGGTTGGATCATATTTCAATTTGAGGTATTTACCTTAATATATTGGTATCATACATGTCAATACTTCAAAACATAAGATCATGTATTAGACATGTATCTTTATGTAAAAGCATTCTTAATAATCCACCTACCTCAATAAGGTATTCTTACTCCTTGAAATCTGCCATAGTCTCGATCAACATATATCTGTCAAATCATATGTATAATGTCATTTTTGTAATCAAGGGTACATACTACATGGTCTTTTGATCATCCTTATGTAGGATAATCTGACTCTTTCTTCCTTGAATATCATATGTCTAAGGGTTTAATATCATCTATACAAATACTATCTATATCATACATAAACAATCTAATCTACATTGGTGTTTCTTTTTCTTTATTGTTTTTGATCATACAAGATCTCATCTTGTTTGATCATCCTTATCTTACTTACTATTTTTATTAGGATTAGATAATTTGCTATCTTTTTATGTTCTTATTATTATTCAACCAGTTAGTGTCTTACTTGGTTGAAGATAATTTATTTCTTCCTATTACTAGACAACTCCTCCTTATTTCAGGATGACTAGTACTTACCAGTTAAAGTCTGCTCAAAAAGTAGTTAATACAACCCTCATGTAAGGAGGCGTTTAGACCTCTCTTACGTCAACAGGAGGTGAGGGAAAAGCACTTGGCTCTTGTATACCCCCTATAACCACAATGTTCAGAGTTCACTGGAGTGGTACTAGCTCAACCTTTGACAAGGTTCCTATGAGCTCTTTACCTTGAGTCCCTTCTCTAATTGATTTTAATTAATTTCCATGGATATGCACAATGTCATCCATGGATGTTCATTATTTTCCTATTTTGGGCAAAGGAAATGATAAATCATTCCTTATATTGTCCTACTAACTATAGCCCTTATTAAGTCACAATCATTCATTCATCTTAGTTGTCCATGAATTTCTATATTTCATTAGTTTACATTTTTGGTGATTTATGCTCCTTATATCTTAACAATTACTTAACAATTGAATAAATTTTGACAATAAGTAATTCATCAACTTGAAAGCATAAATCAAATATAAGTTTAACAACTATATACTAACATTCTTCCTATGAATGTAACTTAAGCTAGTGAAATAAAACTAACATGATCCTAAGTTATGAAACACATCTTCTATCGTAATGAAATCATGTTTAAATCCTAATATACACTAACACGATCCTAAGATAATCAAATCTACTAACAAATTACTCATTTAGGGCATATCATACTAAAATTTAAAGATTACACTATCATGCTTTCTAACTTAAAACATAAATCACATTTACACTTCTATATCCAATAAAAGACAATTTAAACTAATTTTATTAAGATTATTATAAACCTTTAAATATGATCCAACCATTAGATCTTAGGTGTTTTCCTTTAGATTAAGGGTTTTAATTACCTTTAGGGCTTTTAATCCATTAAGATCCAAAAATCATATCCACTTGATTTTGTCACATTTCATCCATGATCTAACTGGATTCCATCATAATATCATCCCTTTAATCTATCCCAAGGATCTGATCATACTTGATCTCATTGATCAAGTGGGTCCCTTTGTAATTTTTTATTTTTTATTTTAGGGTTTTTCTACCATAAAGGGTAGATCCCCTATTTTATCCAAGATCTGTCCAAATTAACAATAGATATTACTTTATTACATTATTATATCATCACTAAAATAAATTTCCAAGATCTGATCACCTCAGATCTTGAAGATCTTAGAAATTGGACACCTATTTAAAAAAATACAGATATAATTTTTAGAAATATTATGACTTCATTAGAAACTAGACATTACAAGCTTTCCATAGCTTCTTTCTGATCTCAATTTGGAGTTCATATGACTCCACAATCTTAAATTGAAGTTTTCAGCCGTTCCTAGGGTCCAGATTTGATCTGGGCCCACCAGAATTAATCTCTCTCAATTGAGGGTCCAAACCTTGTTAGATTTTCTTGAAAATTGTATCCTAAGGGTTTTTGACCCTTCTGGATTGATTGGAAAACTCAGAATTTCCATCTGAGCTCTCTATCACCATAAATTGAAGGGGCTGGTATTTACTTTATTTTTACCATTTTTCATTCAAATTAAATTACAGAAAAATAAAAATTACACTAAAACATAATAAATATGAATGGGAAGTAATTCCACCTACCTGATTGGAGAAAAAACATATATTTGATGCTCAATTTGAGAGAATTACCGGTTGATGATAATATAGCCCGATTGTCTACCTTTTTGTAGTTTTCTGTTGTTGGAACCGTTGGATCTTGAAATTGATTTTGGGATTTTGTATATAATGTAGTGTAGGAGGTTATGGACGGTGGAATTGATCAGATTCTTCCTGGAACGGAGTGCCTAATTGAATTTAGGTCTCTTGTTCCACTTAGAAAGAGGAGAGAGAAATAAGAAAAATAGAGATTGGGGAGGGATGAATGAGAATTTGGGGCTGAAACTCCAAGGAAGATTTGGAAATTTTGTGGTTAAGGTTGTGAAAATTTTTTGAAATTTTTGGGACATATTTATAGCCAAATTTGAATTTTTTATCATTTCTTTTAATAAGATATTTTATTACTTTAGAATTTTTTATTACAAGTGCATTCTCCATTCTCCACTACAATCTCCACTACATTCTCCACTACCAGCAATAATGCACTGAGCAATTATTGTTGCTTCTAGAACGTTGGCCCACTTTGTGGGCCCCACTTTTATGTAAAAAGACGTTTTTACCCTTATAACTCTAAAATTGGAGAAAAATAGGCATTATTTGTCCGAACTCGGAATCGAGCCTACTTAGTGGCGTTGGAATCGTATTTCTATGTACTTCCTGAATATTGAGGTCTTATTTCTTGGATATGGAATATGGGTAAAATTACCATTTTGCCCCTAAATGGAGAAAATTAAGGAATTTTCATTTTAACTCAGAATTGAACGTACTTAATGTTGTTTCAATCAGTTTTCCAAGTAGATTCTTAATTTATATATTTTAATTCATGATATAATCTCAATAAAAAGAGAATTTTCAATAACCTAATATTCCAGCCCAGAATTTCTAAAAATTCAAACTTTATTAATTTGCCTTAATAAGTTACAAAAATTCAGGGTCATTACAATGCAAAACCAGTGAAAGAGGAAATTGAATGCCTAGCCTGCTTGGTGTGTCACACACCTAGGCCAGCCAGTGGGAAACGATAGGAGAAGGAGATAAGAGAGAAGGCAGCCGGCCAAGGGGAGGGAAAACAAGAGTGTAGAGAAGAGGAGAGAGTGGAGAGAAGAAGGCAGAAAGTGTGTGGTGGAGAAGGAGAGTTGAAAGTGAGAAAGAAGGGAGAAGAGAAGTGAGTACGTCAGAGAGAGAGAGAGAGAGAGAGAGAGAGAGAGAGAGAGAGAGAGAGAGAGAGAGAGAGAGAGAGAGAGAAGTGCGCGTGTGTTGATGAAGAAGGCGTGAGGAGAAAGATGAGATGGGGAGAGAATGCAGTGATGGGAAGAGAAGAGAAGAACAAGAGAGATGCAGGAGAGAGAGAGGGAATGAGAAAGGGAGAAGGGAGAAGGAAGGGAGAAAGGCAGAAATGAGGGAGAAAAGGCCAGGCCTCTTGGTGTATCACGCACCTAGGCCAGCTAGTGGGGAAGAGGGATTATGCGTGAGAGAAAAGGAGGTGTTTGCTCCTATAGTTGGTGTTGTAGAGGAGAAGGATGAAAGCTTGGAGAGGAGAGGGAAGAAGAGAAGGGAACAACCCAACCGGTCATGCCCGGGGTTTGAAGATGTAGAGATAAGATGGTGTATATGAAGGAAATGATAGAGAGAGATGTGAGAGAGTGGGAGATGGAGGGAGAGACATGTGTGAGGGAGAGATTGAAGAGAGATAGGAGAGATAAGAGAGTGTGAGAGGCGTGAGCGATAGAGAGTGAAGAGAGATAGGGAGAAAAGAGAGGAAAAAGAGAGATAAGAGAGAGAGTGGGGTCCACTAGCTTCCTGGTGTTGGTAGAACTCTAGCTTCAACTTTATCCTATCCTAGGACTCTTCAAATTCTTCTTTTTCCATGAAGCTTTATCATCCTCATCTGATCTCCATGATTCGATCTGGAGTGTCCATGCCCGAGTCGATTAATCTGCCATGCACAGGACACAATTAGAATCATCGGAACCGTTCAGTATTCCTCTGATTAGCTTTCATGATCATCTGACCATTAAATCTTTCAATTCAGTGGTTGATGGCCAATTAAGGATAAAATGAAATATTTTATGTAAAATCTTGAAATTAATGGCCTAGATGCTCTAATTGAACACTAAATTAGGGGTATTTTGACCAAAACTGAACACTTAGCACACCCCCCAACCAGCATTTTGCTAGTCCCTAGCAAAAGATGTGAAGAATCAGATTAATTTTTTTTTTGTTTTTAGATCATCTCTATTTTTCTCAGAGAATTATCTTCAATAAATCTATGAACTTTAGCAAACTAATAAAGATGACTGAAGAATTTAAAACCCTATCCATATACTAAAAATATTCCACTTAAGCTCAGATCTCAAAAGTGAGTGTACAGCCTACACATAGAATAATCTTTATCTCTAAGTAGACTTCTAACTTTTGAACTCCATCTGAAATATGTTTTGACCTCAATCCTTACTAATGACATACGCTCAGAAATAAAGTCTCTCAAATAGAGGGTTCAAATTATATCTCTCTTTTAATTATGTGAGAAGAGTCAATAAAAGCAAATTTATCTCACATATACTCATGAAGAATGGGAGTTACTAAAGAATTTAATTATTTTGATCCCTTTGGAATGGATGCCATTACCTTTGAATATTTAGAAATACCACTCTTTTAATCCTATCCATTCATTTTCTCATCAAGATTATATTCATCTTAGAATCAATAGGTCTTTAACTGGGACGAAACATAGGCTTAGGATAGGGTACCAAAGAAAGGGTATAAGGGTATTCAATGTTTCTTCAAAAAATAAGTAGAGGTCTTCTACTGAAGTTGACAACTCTTGTTTTCTTTGCTGAAGTGAATATTTCATTTTCTATTTCTTTGCATTCTTCAAACTCTTTTTTTTTTTTTTTACACTCTTCTTTAAATTTCAGTACTTTTGACTCACTTTGAAGAATATTTCTTTTCTTCATATCCACTTTTCTACTTTCATTGCAACTAAAAGGTATTCTTTCATTCATCTCTAACTTATTTTTCAAAGAAAATGGGTAATGGATAATTGATATTGGGTTAATATGGGTAAAGGGTAATTTGGGTGACAAAAGAAAAGGCTTATATTGAAAGGCTTAAGTTGGTTGACTAGTGGTAAAAATACTTTTGGGTAGGCTTTATGTCTCTAGGTTAACAAGGATGGCCTAAATCATTTTCTAGGTTTCCTATAATCTATCAAATTCAATGACCTTCCAGAATTTAAGGTAGTATTCTAATTATTTAGGTAATTAGCCAAATTTATGAGTTTGGGATGAATTTGCTCTAAGCACGCTGAAGAAAGTTAGGAATATTTATAACCTCTAAAATAGGATGAATGACTCTAAAACTCACTTAGGTTATAGGTCTCCACTAAATTTCTAAGTTATAGCCACTTATCAATTTAGACTATTTATATGCAACTACATGTATAGATGTTATCTGAGACTTTGCTTTCATAGAATACTTTAGAAAATGAGTAAAAAGATGAATTAATCATATTCAATTCCATTAATAAGCTAAAGTTATCTAAATTATACCTCAGAAAATCCAATTCTCATCATAGTATAGGAAATGACCTAAAATTTTTCATTTTTTCAAAATTTTTTTTTTTTGAGAAACCAAGGAAATCACCTAAAAACCCTAAAAAAACTAGAATTTGCTAGAATTCTACACCCCCAACCTAACAGAAACATTGTCCTCAATGTTTTAAAAAGTAGGACCTAAAATGAATATGGGTGATGTAGAAAACAACAAAAATGAAAAGCTCTGGGTTGCCTCCCAGTGAGTGCTAAGTTTAATGTCTTCAACCAGACATATCCTAATATATCCTAATCTACACCCAATTGTTATTGAGCTCTCCTAACAATGAAATGGCATGATTTTGCATGCCACTTCAAAATCTCACGATAGTCTATATATTTCATCCACCTTGAAATTTTTGGTGATGGTAGCATTGTGACACAGTAGACTACCATGAATGTAAATTGAGTGGAACCACTCTGATGATCTCCTATCTTCAAAATTTCACGATAATCAATATAATTCCTCCACCTTGAAAATTTAGGTGGTGTAATATCTATAACAATGTGAACTACCGTGAATTTAAATTCTGTTGGACCATATGGATGTGGATGGCCCTCCTTTTCCCTTACATTTTTCTAAAATTGAGGAATAAGCTAACTATGCCCTCTCTTAAAAGATTGTTCTGGTGTTAATAGAGGAGGGGGCATGGTTTTGCTTAAATCCGGATTATCTTCTAGTGTGTACCTTAGAGTCGGTTGATGTATAGACAGTGTATCAATGGACTCTTTTTCCTCATGTTCACTTGGCACATGTAATACTTCAGGTGAGCCTAATTTCTTATCTAATGGTTGTTCAAATAAAGTCTGTAGGTCCAAATCAAATACATAGTTTGTATTTACATGCTTATTTGGAATTTCAAGATATGTTAGGGGTTCTACTAATGATGGGAGGGGAGTGATCTCATTCAATGGAAGCTCCTCGAAATGAGGTTTCTATTTTTCTGTATCCATGATAGGAACAGAATCAAGGAGGGCATTAACTTCCCCTATTAATGCATCCTCATTAAACTCATTAAAATGGGCCAAACAGGCCTCCAGTGGGTCAGACAAGGAAGATGACTGAAACTGATCTTGCACAACTGAATTGATCATGTTAACATTGTGCGAATCATCAGTAGTTTCATTAGGTTGCTTATAGATATTAAAGATGTTTAACTCTATTGTCATATTGCCAAAGGACAATTTTATGACACCATTTCTATAGTTGATGAAAGCATTGGACGTAGCCAAAAATGGTCGTCCCAGGATGACTGGGATTTCATTCTTCTCATTCACCACCGGTTGTGTATCTAGAACCAGAAAATCTACAGGGAAGAAAAATTGTTCTACCTGGACTAACACATCCTCTATTACCCTTCTTGGTATTTTTACAGAACGATCAGCTAGCTGGAGCATAGTAGATGTAGGTTTCAATTCACCCAGACCTAACTGTTCATGTACTGAGTATGGTAATAGGTTCACACTAGATCCTAAATCAAGAAGAGCTTGGTTAATTTTGTAGTTGCCAATAATACAAGTAAGAGTCGGGCAACCAGGATCTTTGTATTTTGGTGGTGTATGGTGTTGAAGAATAGAACTAACCTGTTCAGTCAAAAATGCCTTCTTTTGGACATTTAGTTTTCTTTTTATGGTGCATAAGTCTTTTAAGAAATTGACATATGATGGGATTTGTTTTAAAGCGTCTAAGATCGGTATGTTGATCTTGACTTGCTTGAAAATCTCTAAAATCTCACCATTAGAGGCAGACTTTGGGGCTTGGAGCAACCTTTGAGGGAATGGAGCAGCTAATGGACATGGCTCAACAAGTGGAGTGGGATCCTTTTCTTTAGATTTTTCTTTAAGTTTTTCTACCTTTTCAATCTTTTGAGGCTCATCTTTCTCATTTATTTTACCACTCCTAAGAACAGTAACAACTTTAGTTTGTTCCATGGTAGAGCTAGATGTTTCATTAGATGCATTAATGCTATCCACATGCACTCCCTTAGGATTTGCTTGTGGTTGAGCTAGGAACTTTTCTTTTTCCATATTTTGCATCATTTGACTCACCATATTTTTTAGTTCATTCACAGATTTTTCTAATGGAGAAATTTTCTTCTCCTGTTTCTGAGTAACTTGATTATCCTCTACATGCCTTTTGGGTGGGGGCAAGTAAAGTCCAGGAGAATGAGGTTGATGAGTTTGGTATGGGGGTGAAGCAACTAGTCCTCGGTTTGGTTGTTGATGACTCTGGTATGGGCCTGGTTGTGAGACATTTACATGAGGTCCATTTCTCCAACTGAAATATGGATGATTTCTCCAGTTGGGATTATATGTCTTTGAATATGGGGAGAAAGGTCTTTTATAATTATTAAGTGCATTAGCCTGATCATGAAGTACATCTTGAAAAGCAGGGTTGTAGGACATACCTGAGTAAGATGTGATGTACTTTAACAAATGCTACACACTTGTTCATCATTAATTGAGGTTTTCTTCCCCATTTCCATGGCTTCTACTTTTCTAGCTAGGGTTGCTACTTTGGCACTGATTTCATCTTTTTCAAACATTGCATACATGCCTCCCCTAGTAGATGTGGTAGTGGACTTGGGTTTATCTGGATGTTCTACTCCTTCTAAGTCAGCCCAGGTTTGTATACTTTTAGCTAGCCATTCCAAATACTCCTCCTCCTCATCTGGTTGTTTATTCAAAAAGTTACCATTGCACATCATCTCTACAAACTGGCGCATGTCAGAATTAAGTTCTTCATAAAAGAAGCTGATAATACACCATGGTTCATAGCCATGATGTGGGCAAGGAAGCAGTAGATCTTTGAACCTTTCCCAGCATTGGTAGAATGATTCTTTATCTTTTTGGGTAAAGTTCATTATCTTACAACAGAGTGTATTTGTTTTATGCGTAGGGAAAAACTTTTTCAAGAATTCCCTAGTCATTTCATTCCAAGTCCTTATGGAACCTGGTGGCAGTGCATTAAACCCCATTTTTTCTTTTTCCTTTAAAGAGAAAGGAAATAGCTTAAGCCTGGCAGTATCTAGACCTATATTTTGGGTTCTTTGGGTACTACATACCTCATCAAATTCTTTAAGATGCAAATAAGGACTCTCACTATCTAGCCCATGAAATTTGGGAAGTAATTGGATTACTCCCGTTTTTAATTCTAACGCACCAGCGTTTTGAGGAAGAATGACATAGGATGGTGTACTGGTGCGTGTAGGTTGAAGGTAGTCTCTTAAGGTCCTTCCATGATGATTCTGATAAACATCATTGTCTCCATGGTCAGTCTGTTGGTCCCATTCCCTATTTCCATTCCTTCTCCAATTTCTTTGTTGATGATTATTCCTTCTTAGTGGAGGTTGATATTCATCATCAATTAGAGGTGGTGGGTCCTCATTCATGATGAGTGGAGGACCTTGATCACCTTTGACACTACCATAGGGTGAGTTACCCCTTGATCGTTGATCAGCCATTGTTGGTCTATCTTTTTGGTCGTATGAGACTAACCTACCGGTTTTATCGCGTATCCAAAAGGGCATACAATGAAAGATCTTTTTGGTTTTGGATTTTTTTTTTTAAAGAAGATTATCCTAAATGATGCAACCTAAATGCCTAGAATGATGCACAATCAAGGACACAATCAAGCAATCCCCTAAGGCTAGCAAGCATAGATATTTTGATTTTCTTGATTTTCTGTGGAGACAATGCTTTTAATTAGCCTAATCTAACGCTCTTCCTCTCTTTAGGAGTTGACTACTACTCACCAATTATGTTCTAACCAAAGTGGTTAATACAACCCTCGTGTAAGGAGGCGTTTAGACCTCAACAAACGTTGACAGGAGGTGGGGAAGAGCGAGGCTCTATTAGACAACCCCCAATAACCACAGTGATCAAAAGCCACTGGAGTGACAGTAAATCGTGTCCTATTAAGAGGGTCCTATGAGCATGTGATGACCCTATAGGTCTCTTCTAATTGATTTTAATTTAATGTGAACGGTGGGGTTGCGCGCTTGAGGTGATTATCCTATGTGGGCCAAGGAATGGTGATGAAATCCACCCTTGATCTTGTAGGGTCAGGTGCCCTTACTAATTAATTTTCACAGATCATGGCAATTCAATCAACATATAATTCACCTTAAAGCGTTAGACGTGTCCTAAAATGCAATTGAAAATAATAAACTAATACAAAATCCTAAAATGCAACAATTATAACAAATGCTTTCTATATGCAATTAACTACCAACCAATGCAAATTATTCTAAATGCAAACCCTAATCTAGAAATTAAATGAGTGAGAAGACTTACAGTGAGGTTTCTGATGAAGATCAAGTGTGGGCCACCTTATCCCACACTTGCCCTGTATTATTACAACCCTTTAAAAATTAAAATTAAAAATACAAATTACAAAGGGGCCTCACTACAAGATTCACTCAAAAATAAAAAATTCCTAATCTATGAAAGCAAGGAAAATCTATCTAAGTGATGATGCTCCACTCCAATTTCCTGAAAAAGAAAAATAATAATTAGTACCAAATTCAGGAAATAAAGTGGTTATGCACTAGAAAAAACTTAAAGATGCAACTAAAAATGTCTAAAATGTAATTCCTAATATTTTAATTTTTTTCTAAATTTTTTGATTTTTTTCTAAATTTTCTAAATTTTTGGATTTTTTAATTAAATTTTATAAAAACTCCATTGCAAGTCCCCGGCAACGGTGCCAAAAACTTCTTGATTGTTTAACTGCAAGTACACGTGCTATTGTAGTGTAGCTTATGCAAGTATGGGTCGATCCCATGGAGACTTGATTTAAAATGATGGAGTTTTCAATAAAATTCAATTAATAAAAGAATAAAAATAAAAAATATACTAGAAATAAGCTAACAATAAACTAAAATCCAAATTTATTCAACTGTTGCAATTTACAAAATTATTTATTACAAAAAAATAGAAAATACAACTAAATGAGCAGTCCTGGATAAGCCTGTCCTTAGATAGTCAGAATGTGAATAAAACAAAACCAGAATAGCATAGGGACACATATGTAATTAAAGTGAGGGCACAGTTGGAATTAAACTGGGGACCCAAATGGTATTTCAGACAAAAGACAAAGGTGGAATTACTGAGATCTTCCAGGGGCAAACATGTCATTTTTCAGGGTTTCTGGTTTTTAATGAAAAACTAGGAAAACAGTGATGAGGTAAAACCGTAGAAGGAGGGGAAGAAGGAAGAAGGAAGGAGAAGAGATGGGACTCAGGAGTGGAGACCCAGTTCGGGTTTCCTTCCCCTGAGTGTTTGGAGGCAAGAAATCGCCGGATTCGATGTTGCCTGTGCATGGAAGACAAGGATGATCTGGGCTATGCTGGACCAGTGGAAAAGGGAATTGAATGCCTAGCCTGCTTGGTGTGTCACGTACCTAGGCCAGCCAGTGGGAAACGATCGAAGAAGAAGATGAGAGAGTGGAGAGAAGAGGAGAGAGTGGAGAGAAGAAGGTAGAAAGTGTGAGGTGGAGAAGGAGAGTTGAAAGTGAGAAAGAAGGGAGAAGAGAAGTGAGTATGTGAGAGAGAGAGAGAAAGAGAGAGAGAAAGAAGCGCTGGTGTGTTGATGAAGAAGGGGTGAGGAGAAAGATGAGATGGGAGAGAATGCGGTGATGGGAAGAGAAGAGAAGAACAAGAGAGATCTAGGAGAGAGAGAGGGAATGAGAAAGTGAGAAGGGAGAAGTAAGGGAGAAAGGCAGAAAGGAGGGAGAAAATGCCAGACCTCTTGGTGTATCACGCACCTAGGCCAGCTAGTGGGGAAGAGGGGTTATGCGTGAGAGAAAAGGAGGTGTTTGCTCCTACAGTTGGTGCTATAGAGGAGAAGGATGAAAGCTTGGAGAGGAGAGGGAAGAAGAGAAGGGAACAGCCCAGTCGGTCATGCCCAGGGTTTGAAGAACAAGGGAATGTAGAGATAAGATGGTGTATATGAAGAAAATGATAGAGAGAGATGTGAGAGAGTGGGAGATGGAGGGAGAGACATGTGTGAAGGAGAGATTGAAGAGAGATAGGGGAGATAAGAGAGTATGAGAGGCGTGAGAGATAGAGAGTGAAGAGAGATAGGGAGAAAAGTGAGGAAAAAGAGAGATAAGAGAGAGAGTGGGGTCTACTAGCTTCCTGGTCGTGCTAGAACTTTGGCTTGAACTTTGTCTTGTCCTAGGACTCTTTAAATACTTCTTTTTCCATGAAGCTTTATCATCCTCATCTGATCTCCATGATTCGATTTGGAGCGTCAACGCCTGAGTGGATTAATCTGCAATGCACAAGACCCAATTAGAATCATCTGAACCATTCAGTATTCCTCTGATTAGTTTTAATGATCATCTGACCACTAAATCTTTCAATTCAATGGTTGATGGCCAATAAAAACTAAAATGAAATATTTTATGTAAAATCTTGAAATTAATGGCCTAGATGCTCTAATTGAACACTAAACTAAGGGTATTTTGACCAAAATTGAACACTTAATAGCTACCCCTTTTTGGGTAGGTTTTCCACTGTCCGATCTCCCATTCCCACCAGCAGTGGCACTACTAGGAACCCATTATGGATCACCGGTGCCTAGATTTGTTGGATCTGGGCACATCGGTGATGAGAAACCCAAAACTCAAATCGGGTTTCGGTTTTCCGATCAACCCTACTAGTGAAACTATTTTTTTATGTTAATAAGGAACCCAGATCAGGTTTCCCCCTTCTAGCCATGCATCTCCCTCTTCGGTGTCGAAAGAAACCCAGATCGAGTTTCCCTTCCGGTTGTGAAACCATCTCCCCTCCCCGTATTTTGCCTAGTGCCAGTATGGCCTGATTGTTGGGTAGCTAGCGTGCAGGGATCCCTCTCTTTCTCTTGTGTGGCCTAATAGTTTAGAAGGTTGGATCTGATATTTCTTGTTGGATCCCTTTTTGTTTGGGCTAACAAATACCCAAATTGGGTTCTTCCCGGGAAACGACCACCTCCTTATCTCCCCGCTGGTTTCCTCTCCGACTTTCCCCTGAGTTCTCCATGGCAGGGCACAGCCAGGCCTAGGAAGGCTAGCGTGCTCTGATTCCACCAGAGACCGGCATGTTCCCTGGGTTGTCTCCCCTGACTCGATCCATTGGGGACCAACGCAATTCCATTAGTAGGCCACGCTAGTCCCGATACCCTCTTCCCCCTACTTTCCTCTGATCAATGTTGTCTGATCAACATGCTAGCCCAATACATGTTACCCCTTGGGTTGCCTTTCCCTATCGGCTTCCCTGCACGGCGTAGCACCGGAGCCATGACTGGGACATGGTCTCTGTCGTCTCCCACTTCCGTCATCCTTCTCTTTCCCCTGCTCACCTATTTTTGACTTGCCTCAATGAGTCAATTTGACTCGGGTGAGTACCATTACCCCTTGGACTTGGACCTCTTGCATTGCCAAATCTAAGAAGGATTTCACAGATCAGAGACAACTACCATGATCCTTGTAATGTAAAGACCAAAAACCATATGTTTGTTCGTTGATCGAAGAAGATCCGATCGTCAATCATGATCAGACACTTGATCGGACCAGATCTGTGACTGATCTAACCATCCATCAAGATCTAATCATTTATCTATCTTTGAATGATGGATATGTGCCTAATTTTGGAGATCTTACCATGATTCAACCATTGATTTGCCTCCAAATGGTAGATCTAAACTTGTAACAACCTGTCATTGTGATTTAACCATTGATCTGCCTTAAGAAGTAAGATTTGTGATGGATAAGAACTCCCTTATAGGTCTAGATGTAACTTTCACATCAGATTATCTAATATGAGATTGGATCTAGCCCTTCATCTTGATCTAACCATATATTAGTAAACAGAACCTGTCTTCCCCATTTGTTATCTAGGAAGATCCATCCGTTGAATTCACCCAACCATTGATCGATGGTTAGATCATCTTATTTGTGATGATCTAACTCTATTTTTTGAATTCAAAAGGAGGAGTAAATCAGCTAGTGAAAAATGGACGAACTCGCCACACAAGGTAGGTGGAGAATTAAGAAAGCATGACTTAATATTAAGATGCATGCTTTAAACATGATCTTATTACTTACGATAAACATTATGTCATTTAAACTGTGCATTTCATACATATGTGATTATGAGAATGATTACTTATGAATGATAAAAATTAGTAACTTGGAATGCTATATGAATGACATGCTTATAATTGATACCTACTAGTGACATTATTGGATCTACACAATCTATTCTTAAAAATATCATAACTGTTATTGTGATAAAAAGACATTTACAGTACATGGGTACTATTACATTATATGAATCTAGGATTTTACAGTACATCCTTGGTGGGCGATCAACTAATAAGTGAGGATGTTAAGATTCTGATAAGATATTCATATATATATTATGGATAGGCAAGATGCCTATGTATTATTATTTTACGTCCAGGCATGGTGGCCTAAGAGTTTTGATTTAGACATGCATAGGCCTGGAGATGCTATGTTAGGAGAGTTGTAGGGTTTGGCCACCCTCTCTTCGAAATTTATTATATGATGGATACCATACCCAATGAGAGGCTAAATGTCAGGTGGGGCATTCATGGAAAAGCTGCCACTGTGACATCCATGGTCCCCCCCCCCATTTAGACATGGGTTTTGTTATTTCCACAGTTGGTATCAGTGGATTATTATGTAGTTATCCAGGTGCACTGTAAGGATTTAGACTGTGGCGTAGTAGTCATTGATTTGATGTACTATGATGCATATCCTTGAAGGATGCCAAAAGATGCTGGAGTGCCTAAGAGTCACTGGTTAGGCAGTTGTGAGGGACCCAAAGAGGACAATATTGTATTTGCTGTGCACTCTGCCCATGGAACAATGCGTATATGGTAGCATGATGACATGCGTATATGATGGCATGATGAGATGCCTTTTATGATGTTACCAGTAGTGGCTAGAGTTTTATAAACCCCGTATAGTAAGGGGTATATGTAAGAGATTTAGAATAGTCCGCGAATGTAGTTTAGAAAACCTATGGACTATATTGGAAATTTTGTATGACTTTTAACGATGTCAATAAATATGATATAGTCCTATATGTATATATTTGGAGGGAGTTGTTTTGTAAAAGTTTGCATATGAGGAAATGAATGGGTAAATATATTATGCAGAGTATGGTTCATAGAATTGGAGTATGGTATCATATGGAAAATGATAATGATAAATATTTAAAATATCAGTGGATTACATATATATATCATGTAAAGTGTAATATCTAAAGTGGGATTATTATATTCATATGATGAAAAATAATTATAAATAGCTACTTTATCAATGGCTTGTAGATAATTGAATATTTTAATTGATGTAAAATGCTTAATTCATATATAATTAACAAGTTTTCTTAACTCTCCCCTACCAAGCATAGCTTGCTGAGATATTGTAAATGTTTTATGTTTACAATATCTCAGATACAGATAGATAGGAGAAGACATACATAAGCAAGAGGAGTTCAATGGCCATACTTTTGCTCTCAGGTATATATTTTGTTAAAGTTTTTTGTATTGTGTACTTAGTTATTTGGATTATGCTGTTTGGACATTTAATATAATGATTATAGGGTCTGTGTATGTGAACCACTAGATGAGTCTTGTTGTTTCATAAAATGTATATCTATCTTCTACAAAACCTATATTATGTATAGTATGGGAGTTGAGGTGACATCTGAGTTTTTGGAAAAATGAATTTCAAAGAAAACTATTTTCCACTATTTTTGAATTTTAAAATTAGAGGCATGCAAACTTTTGAAAATAAATGCAAATTTTCTTTTTATGAAAAACCCAGGGTGTCACACTCCTCTTCCTCCTCTTTCCTCTTTCCTCTTCCTCTTCCTCTTCCTCTTCCTCTTTTCTTCTTATTCTTCCTCTTCTCTTTGTCATTCTCTTTCTCAGCCTTCAGCAATGGTCTGTAACTTTGATAAGCCTACACACTTATCTTCCCCCTTGCTGGTGTGACATGTCTCTTGGAGTGTAGTTTCTTCCCCCTTCTCCTTCTCCTTCTCCTTCTTCCTCTTCATCTCCTTCTACTCTTCCCCTTTTATTCTTCTCTCCCTCTCCCTCTCTCTTTCTAAGCCTCTGACGATGGTCTACAACTTTGGCAAGACCGAACACTCATCTTCCTCCTCCCAGTGCAATGTGTCTCCTAGCGTTGGGTTTCTTCCCCCTTCTCCTCCTTCTTCCTCTTCCTCCTCTTTCCTCTTTCCTCTTCCCCTTTTCTTCTTCTCTCCCTCTCTTTTTCTCTTTCTCAATTTTGAGTAACAGACCTTACGGTCTGCTTTGTTTTTTCCTTGAAGGGAAGGGGAATATCAATATCAAACTAGCCCCCCTTCCTTAAGTTAAAAGATATTTGTTTATTTATTTTTTTACAATTCTCTTATGGGGGCCCATTTCATTTTATACTTACCAAAATGACCTCATATTAATAAATTCATAACTTCTCCATATGATCTTTGATGTTAGCATTTTCTATATTGTTGGATTTGTTTTCTCAAGTAAAATCTAATTATTTAGGTTTTGTGGGTCGACTAATTTTTTTTTTAAGGGTCAATTTTGTGGCACCTAATTAAACACATAATTAAATTTTTTTTATCAAAATAAATTTTGGGGATCATTTAAATGAAAATTAAAAATTGGGGTTATTATATTCTTCCCCCCTTACTGGAATTTCATCTTGAAAATTCTTCTTATTACCTTAATTCTTAAAAAGTTTGGGATGTGTCCATCGCATTTGCTCCTTAGTCTCGCATGTGGATCTTCTACTAAATGATGTTGCCAAAGAACCTTGACCAATGAAATAGTTTTACTACTTAGCTCCAGTACCTTATGATCTAAAATCCGTATAGCTCCTTCCTCAAAGGTTAAATATACTCACAGTTCTCTAGGCATTTGCTCTAGTATGTGGGAAGGATTTGCGATATCTTTCCTTAATATAGATATATGAAAAACATCATAAACATCTGTTAGTTGGGGCTGTAAGTCCAATTGGTAGGCCACAAGTCCATTTCAAGATCTCTGAAGGTCTAACAACTCCCCATTAAAACCATGCCTCATAACACCTTTCATTGTTAAATAGATTGCCCAAAAGTGTTAGGTCATCGCTGGATCATAGCGACATGACTCAAATTGCAATCATCCAAATCAATCATAAACCATCTACATTCTATTGGTTAGAGACGGGTCAACCTTATATATGTCATCCATTCTCCAAGTTAGTGATCTAATAGTTTAGATTTATATTACAAATTACATAGCTCTATTGGTAGATAATCTTGGTTTAAAGAGTCAAATCCAATAGTTGTCTGACTTAGTATTTTAGAGTTTAATTTTATATATACTCAAAGTGTTTAGACAATTAAAGATTTTGATATGATAATTTTGTTCATGATCCATCACTTCTGAGTAATTAGATTTGTTATTTAAGTTTAAAATTTAGTGATCAGAACTCCATCAAGGTTGTTGGATTTCTAATCATTGAGTAAATAGTATATATTCATGGTTACAAATCAATGATCCTCATTTTTTTTGTCAAAATTTTCCAAGTCTGGATCTTTAAGATGGGGAACCTCTCAATAATGTTAGATCATCAATCAGGCATTACTGAATACTATTTACACAATAACAGCTTCAACGGCTGAGATTGTCTGATCAATTTTAAGCTTAGCTCGACAATCTTAATCAAATCTGATGTAGACTTGTTAGACATGAAAAGATTAGGTTAGGCATTTTACCAAACACTAGGTATATAAGAATTATAAGTATTTAAAATAACTCAGTTACATGTAGGCACATATCTGGAAAATTTTAATTAACAATGAAAAAAGAAGCAAAATATGATAGATTCATTCAACAAGAAATTTAACTTTCACAAGGCAAAGTTTCTAACCATAACCATGCAAAAATTCTTCAAATATGCATATATACACACACACACACACACATATATATATATAAGACAAATAAAGAAATACTAACTAACGCTAAAAAATTGATATCAACCATGAATATGTAAATGCAGTTCCAATTCATAGTTGGGAAATGGTTGAGGATAACTTCAATTCAAAGTAGTAATTTTAAAGTTGCTTCCTATAAACAACTTTAAAAGTTTATGACTTTTAAAGTCAATTATAGCAACCGACATTAAAAGTCATTGTTTTCGAAGTTGTTTCATGTAAATGACTTCAAAATTGTGACTTTTAAAGTCGTTTGCTGTAAATGACTGTGAAAGTCATAGGCATTTAAAGTCATTTACATTAAATGACTTCTTTAGTCTAGAACTTTTAAAGTCATTTACAACAAATGACTTCATAAACTAATATATTTTTACTACATACATATATATATTATATTAGTATATACAATATTTTAGTTAAATACACAATGAAACCTATAATTTATGATAGTCAGCATTGATTCATGCATTTTGTACATAATAAATACAAGAATTTTCAAAGAATTTACTTTTCAAATAAGTCTAGAAGTCACATAGTATTCATCTCTCTTCAATCCGTATAGCTCATGATAAAAGAGCTAATTATAAATCTGGAATTATATTGTAACTCATTAATATAATTCTTATACCTCCTCACATAATGTTTTGAACCCAAGCACCCTCCTCACGATGCACATAATCCTCATTCTAACCAAGTACTTCGATTGATGGGATTGTTTTGGTAATCCAAGGTAATCTATTTCAATATCTTTGAGGTCATCTTCATCATAAAAATCCCTTAGATAGAATGGTAAAACAATTGACCATCTCTTATCACATCGATCTTACACGTAAAATACTTGTTTTTCTTGAGATGCCAAAGTAAATTGATCATTTTCATAGCTAATCTTGTTGAGGTCAACCAATGTCAATCCAAGAGCATCATTTTTTATGCTATCTTTGTTGTGTTCCACCCAATTGTACTTAAACGCAATCACAATTTTGTAAGTATAATTCAAGGCCCATATCTTTATTATAACCCCGTAATAAATATCATCCGCCACTATTGGCCTATTATCCTTTGGATTGGAAAAGATGTAGCATTGGCAACTAAGCTAACCCCACTATTCTGTTGCACTCTTGAGTTATCATTGTCTTTTGTGGAACAATAACCATTGATAGCATATCCAACATATTTTATTACTTCTAGTCATGGTCCCATCATCATCCTGCCCAAGGATTTGGATATACCATCGCCTACTACTTCTTGGTGATCTTGAATTTGTATATACATATTTTAAGTAGGATATGATAGTTGCAAGTAAGATTATTTATATATACAAAATTTAATTTATTAAGTGTGAATTATTTCATTTTACATTCTAAAGGAGCCAAGTATTGAAAATGTGACAATGCTCAAATAATTACCACTTTTGTTTCTTTGTGTAACTTGGATTCTTTGCCTTGAGGACATCCATGTGCTCACTGCACACACACACAAATCAATGGAGGGATATATATATATATATATAACAATTAATAATTAATTTTTACCTAAGTGCATGATCAACTTACTCAATGTAAGGTTGGAGTTTATTAACATCTCACAACACGTAAAGATGCACCTGGTCCTATTCTTTATAGTGAATGGTTGATACGTGACCACTCAATAGAGATTCACCAACCTTGGGATCATGAAATGCAACTATGTGTTTCTTTCTTAGGATTTCAATTACATCCACTCCTTATAAGTACTCTTTACAAAACTCCACTACTTCCTCTGTAATATAACATTTGGCTATACACCCCTTTGGCCGGTTATGATTTCGTACATAGCCTTTTAAAATTTTTATGTACCTCTCAAACGGGTACATCCGTCACAAGTAAACTAGCCCACAGATTCTGACCTCATCAATGAGGTTCACTATTAAGTGTTCGATGATGTCAAAGAAGGATGGTGGGGAAATTATCTGAAGCTCACATGAAGTTGTCACTAAGTGTCCTTGAATTTCTTGTAATTTTGAACATCCACCAACTTCTTGCACAAAGAATTAAATAAGTAGTAGAATTTTATAATAGCTCCCCTAACTTTGTTTGATAACACCAAATGTATTGCCACATGCAAGAGTTGTTGTATCTATGCATGGCAATTGTGGGACTTCATCCTTAACATTTTTAGCTCTTCTATGGAGACAATGTTTTTAAATTTCAAAGAGTAGTTGTTTGGGACTTTGAGCTTGAATAGGATTTTACACAGTATTCTCCTCTCCTCACTATTGAGCATATAATTTGCCTTAGGTAGGTATGTTTTTCAATTGCCCTATCCTATGGATGCAAACTCCTCTTTAAATTGATCTTCATAAGATCCATTTGAGTTACAAGTCCATCCTTTGATTTTCCTAAGATATCAAGCAAGGTACCGGTCAAGCTTTTACACATACACTACTATACAAAAGGGTTTTAAAGTCAGCATAAAGAAGTCGCTTATATGACTGCCGACTTTATAAATATTTTAGAAGTCGTTTGAAAATAAATGACTTTAAATATATATACTTAAGAAGTTGTTTAAGCCTAAGCAACTTTAAAAATTGGCATGAGGAGGGAATTTGTCATAGGAAGAACTTTTAAAGTTGTTTTTACAAAAACGACTTTAAAAGTTGATAACTTTTGAAGTAGTTTTCATAAAAATGACTTTAAAAATGCATAAATTTTGAAGTTGTTTTAAGGAAGCGACTTGAAACGTATTGCAATAAATTTGGAGGGAATATTTTATTTAGCAGGAATGGACATTTAAAGTCATTTAGTTCTAAGCAACTTCAAAAGTTAGATAGTTTCAAAGTCATTTAGCAGTAAACGACTTCTAAAGTATTTGATACTTTATATATAGCCTTCAAAGTATGTTTTTTCCTTTATCTTCTTCTTCTCACAATTTTGGCTTGACGGCTTTGGGTTTGGGCCTTATGCTGCTCTCTTTTTCCCTTCTTAGTTTCCATTTTTATATTTTGACTATTTTTGTCATGGTAAAAATAGTAAGCAAACCACAAATTCTTTTAAATCACTTGAATAGTTCTTTTCTTGTTACTAACTTTTTGTGTTTTTATTTTGTAGATCATGTGGGTTTTCACACTACATATCATGGGGTTAAAGAATTTGCTTGATCACCTTGATTTCACCAAAATCATATGATTTTATTAAAAATGTACAACTACTTCTCTCTCAAGCCTCACTATTGAAGAAAGGGAGAACAATACGATTTGTGGTTCTTACCCAAATTTAAGGTTTGATAAAGAGGGTGGTTCTAACATCAAAATTTGGCCAATTTTGAAGACAAAGAGTGGTGTCAGCTAAATACGAGACCATATTTTGATGAAAAAGAGTAGATTTGCTCTTTGAACATGGCTGACAAGATCTAATATGTAGCATTTGATATATATGAAACATTGGATGTAATAAAAAAATAATTTGATTTTCTTGTTGATGTGTTTGTTTATATATATACATTTGATTGTATTGCAAAATCAGTTTTATTATGTATTTATGTAAATTTGTAATGTACAAAAGGTAAATAAATATAAATATTTTGTAAAATTTTAAAAATTATTAAAGTCGTTTTCAACATAACGACTTTAAAAGTCTTTTCTTTTAAAGTTGTTTTTAGAAAAATGACTTTAAAAGTATAGAATTTTAAAGTTGTTTTAAACAAAACTACTTTAAAAGTTGTTTAGTTCTAAGTGACTTCAAAAGATATATATGTTCAAAGTTGTTTAGCACTAAATGACTTCCAAAGTTTTGATGGTTTATAAATAAGCTGTCAAAGTATGTTTTTTCCTTTATCTCATCTCATGGTTTCGGCATGACAGCTTTATTTTTGGGCCTTATGCTTCTCTCTTTTTCCCTTCTTACTTTCCATTTTTATATTTTGACTGTTAGTGTCATGGAAAAAACTGTGAGTAAACCACAACTTTTAAATCACATGAAGATTTCTTTTCTTGTTAATAAATTTTTTGGTTTTTTTTTTAAGATCATGTGGGTTTTCACACTACATATCATGGGGTTAAAGGATTTGTTTGATCATCCTGATTTTGCCAAAATCATATGATTTTATTGAAAATGACAACTACTTCTCTCTCAAGCTTCACTGTTGAAGAAAGGGAGAACAATATGATTTATGGTTCTCACCCAAAATTAGGGTTTGATGAAGAGGTGGTTATAACATCAACTTTTGGCCTATTTTGAAGAAAATGAGTGGTGTCAGCTAAACACTAGGCCAGATTTTGATGAAAAAGAGTTGATTTACTGTTTGATCTTGGCTGCCAAGATCTAATAATATGTAACATTGGATGTAATAAGAAAATAATTTGATTTCCTTATTGATGTGTTTGTATATACATATATACATATGATTGTGTTATAAAATTAGTTTCATTCTACATTTATGTAAATTAATGTGCAAAAGGTAAATAAATAAAAATTTCAACTAAAAAATTAAAAATGATTAAAGTCATTTTGTAGGAAACAACTTTAAAAATCTATACAAGTAAAGTAGTTTTATTTAAAACGACTTTAAAAGTATAGACTTTTAAATTCGTTTCTAGAAAAACAACTTTAATAGTATTGACTTTTAAAGTCATTTTTTTGAAAATGACTTCTATTGTTCTTCTGTTTGAATAATTATTTTGTCCACTTTTGCCTTTTTCTCTCTATTTATTATTTGTGCACAAAAACTAAACCAAACTTTTGTTTCCCTACTCCAAACCAAATCCTACTTGTGTGAATTGGAATTAGATTAACAAATTCAGGGTCAATATCAATTTTTGAGTGTTGGCTAGTATCTGTATGTTGTCTCATAAGTCATCATCAGCATCATCATCAAGACCTTATCCCAATTAAGGGCTGGTTACATGAATCTTATTCCTTCATTCCTCTCTATTAAATATCATGGCTTCATTTAGTCCCAAAGTTTTAAATGTTTCCTCGCCACTTCTATCCACATTCTTTTAGGCCTTCCCCTTGCCATTTTAGAACCTTCTGCTTGTATTACCTCACTCCTTCTAACTGATGCCATTTTCGGTCTCCTTTGAACATGTCTAAACCATCTAAGTCTAATCTCCCTCATCTTGTTACCTATTGGTGCTACCCCTAAATTTCCTCTAATATTTTCATTCCTAATTCTATCCTTTCTTGTTACCACTCATCCTTCTCAACATCCTCATTTCTGCGACGCTCATCTTATGAGCATGATGTTCCTTAATTGCCCAATACTTTGATCCATAAAGCATGGTCGGCCTTATGGCCATCGTGTAGAATTTTTCTTTTAGTTTGAGTGGCACCCACCGATCACACAAAACTCTAGATGCACATCTCCATTTGTTCTAACCTACTTGTATTCTTTGGATAACCTCCCTCTCAATCTCTCCACTCCCATGAATTATTGATCCTAAGTACTGAAAGTGGTCTTTAACGGGGACTTCTTGGTTATCAATCTTGACTGGTGTTCCACTTCTACTCCTCTCCTTGCTAAAATTGCATTCCATATATTCTATCTTAGTTTGGGTAATTTTGAACCTTTAGATTCTAATGCTTCTCTCCATAACTCTAGCTTTATGTTTACAACCTCCCTTGTCTTATCAAGTAAGACTATATCATCTACAAATAACATGCACCAAGGAATCTTCTCATGCAGATGTTTTGATAACTCATCCATAAATAATGTGAAATGGCATAGGCTCAATGCCTGTAATAATTCAAATTTTTGTAAATTGATTGAGAAAATCAATAAAGTTTGAGTTTTTAGAAATTTCAGGCTGGAATATTAGGTTATTGAAAATTCTTTTTCTTTTAGAGATTAATCCATTATTTAAAACTTACAAATTATGAATGTACTTAGAAAACTAATAGAAATGACACTAAGTACGTTCAATTCCAAGTTCAAATGAAAAATCTATAATTTTCTCCATTTATATGAATAAAAGGGTAAGATGGTAAATTACCCCATAACCAAGATCTGAGACTTCAATATTTAGAATGTTCTCAGAAATAGGATTCAAACACCACTAAGTACACTATACAAGGGCAAAATGGTCATTTCACACCTCTGTGGGGACCACAAGGGGCCCACAAATGAATCCAATGGCCAGGAAAAATGTGATGAGTGGTCAAACCATTGCTAGCTGATAGTGGAGAAGGAGGTGGTGGTGGAGGATCTAATGTTAATTTAATATTCAAAAGAATTAAAACATAATTATTACAAGTAATTATGAAAAATGTAAAACACCTATAGATACACCTCCAAAAATCCTCCAAAATGTTCATTAAAATTTCTACAAAATCAGCTTGCCTATCATAAAAAACTAGATCTAGATTCCTTCTCAAATTTTCAAAACTCCCCAAAATGTCCCTTCTTTCACTTTCTCTCATAAATCTCACTATTCATATTATCCTGGACTCCCTTATCTACAAAACCACCAAATTAATTTCAAGATCCAATGGTGCAAACAACGAAAAATACAAAACAAGTGGGTTTTGGGTTATCTTATCATCACAGGGATATTTATTTAAAATTGGGCTACAAATTTATGTTTTTCTCCAATTAGGTAGGTGGAAACACTTCATATACTTATTTCATGTTGGTTTATGTAAATTTTATTTTTTTGAAATTATTTTTAGGTTAAAAATTATAAAAATCAAGTAAGAATAAAAAACCTTAAATTCTGGATGATGGAGGGCTCGGATGGAAAATCCAAGCTGTCCAATTGATCTAGAAGGGTCCAAAACCCTAAGGTAGAAATTTCAAGAATTTTTATCTAGTTTTAAGCCAGTAATTGAAGAGGAATTGATTGAACGGTCTAAAATAGACTATCTGATCTTCCTAAGAAGATCAGGATTCCGGGATGCTGCTGTGGGATGCCGCACGGAAATGCACCCTACTGGAGCATCTCCGAGTGCGATGCTGTCCTGGTGAAATGGTTGTGCGCCAGCGTTGGTGTCAGGGATTGCGTTACTGTACGCGTCCTAAGGATAGCAACGCGGCAACGATTTCACCAAATTGATCCCAGCTGTCCGTTCTGCTGGGCCTAGATCAAATCTGGACCCTAGGAACGACTATGAACTTTAGTCATCAATTGGCGGATGATGTATACCTAGACTTCATGATGACGAGAAGGCCTACAATGAGCTCGTTGAGAAAATAAAGGGTGATTTATTTAGACAATTGCATGAGGGAGGTATGATGATTGTTCCTCGACCCCCTGCTCAGCAATTGCACCTTGTTGTACCTCCATCACATTCAAGCTAAAATTCTCCATCTGAAGAAGATAATGAAGGACATTTGCCTCCCCTTGGAAAGGAAATTACTACCCAGGAAGTATATACATTGACATGACTATAAATTTTCATTGTCCATTTGTAATAATTCTATATCTCAAACTCTCTATTGCATAATTGATTTGCAAGTGGGTCAATGCCTGCTGGCCTTGGATTCCCATCAAAATATCATGGCAGTTAGTTCATGCTATGAGCATGAATCAAATGTTTTGCACAAAATTAGTATGCCACCACATACTAAGTGGGTCTCCATTACCATGGCTTTGAATGCTAATGCCTACATGACATTCCCATTAGAAATGAAAAATATTATAGCCGTTAAGGAGGCAATTGCATATCATGTCACTTTGTTAGAGGCACTAGTCATTCCCATAGAGTCCATGGTATGTATCTTATCATACTACGTGCCTTTCTCGTTAAATTTTTTTAGCTAAAGGCCTCATTTAATTGTTTAATAACTCTATACGGTTAATCAACAACAAAATGAGGCACTGAGAATGGCTGCCATTCCAATGTCTCCTTTAGCTATTGAACCAATGGAATAGGTACTTGTATATATCTTTGGTTTTCCTTTCATCATAAGTTAGGCCCTCTTCATAGATTAATATTATATTATTGAGCTAGAAATGCTTACATCTTTTATAGTAGTCAACCCAAGAGTGTGTGGAAGTCCCACCTAACACACTTTGATCCGTTAGGTTAATCTATGGTCCTATCAATGACAATATGGCAATCAATCTTGTACAAATCAAGCAGGAAGTGCTTGCCTAGGACATTGTTAAAGTGCCACTTATGGCAGAGGACCTATCACAAGTTTGCCTATGGGGTATATGCACATACTTGCTTGTAAATCATTTGGTATTTCATTACATATTATATTTTATTGGTATATGTAATAATTATTTCTTTTATGCATTTGGAGGGTGAGGGTGAGGGTACACTTTACCAATTCCTTGACCTTGGCATCATTTCTAGAGCGATGGAACAATGGTCACTCGAGAGTTGTATTAAGGATATTTTGCCAGGCTTCTTACGCTGCTCTCAGGGACAAAGGCTTAATGATTCCCTACAATAACAGATAAGTTTAATTTTCTTGTTTTCTTGCCAATTTATTCTTTACTTAATGATTGTCAACTTCCATTACAATCCATATGATTGCCTGTGTAGGTCTCATTGGATGCTATGTGTTTTGGATGTGTATGGTGGTCATGCTTTCTTTTTTTATTCTTGTGGAGTGCACATCTGCTCCACCCTCACAGATATTATAAATAAGTAAGTATTTTTTTTTTCATGTGTTATGTGTAGATAAGTAAGTTGTTATTCATCTATAATGCATTTAAAATTTAAATTTGTACGACTTAGTGGAATGGGCTACAATGACAGAGACTTTACAACCACCAAAACTCACATGGAAGAATGTCAAGGTATATGAAATAGTTAATTGCTCTAAGTTATTAGTAATTAAACTTACCTTATTAAAAATGATGTTTATGAGTTCTTTTTTACTATCCTTGTTGCACAGTGCCCTAAATAATAGTCTGATTGGGAGTGTAGATATTATGTCTTGAGGTACATGAGGACCTTAGTATTTGATTGTATTCCTGTCTCCCATTTAAAAAAGGTAGAACACTTTTTATTTTCCATAATCTTATATTTTTCTATAGTTTTATGGATCTAGCTAAAACATTTTAACTTAATTAAATATGCTTTATTTCAGGCTGCTATGGTTGCTAAGTGGGCTAAGAATAAGAGTTACTCTAGAGTAAATCTAAATGAAATACAAAATGAATGGGTTGAGTATGTAATGAGTTTCAATTAGATTACTTGGAGTAACTACTTAGACTTGAAATATATAATAAAGTATTTTTTTCATTGACTTGTTTATGTTCTTTTAGATTTTACAATTTTTTCTTTGATATATATATATATATATATATATATATGCATCTTAAGCAATGAATGAGTGGAAATTTGGAGTATGGGAATATTGGAGTACGAATGTAATGAATTTGGAGTTTGAACATGAAGTAAATATGTAGCGGTTGAATTATATAACTTTTATGCGATGAAAAATGAGAGGGTTACTTAGAATGTGCGTGGAATTACAAATAAAGTGAATGTGCATGTCATAGACAATGCATTGTAGTGGATGAAGTGGATGGAATTACAAGTGGTAGTGTATCAAGAAAGATGACAATGCATTGGTTTTTCATGTTTTTAAAGGTTGTTTAAAGTATTAGGTACATAGAATGTTTGTTATTCAATGTATAGATAGGTGATAATGTATCAAAAGATTAAGATGTGGATGGAATGTAGTGGTTATTGGTTTTTCATGTGTGCGAAGATTAAAGTATTTTAATGTATTCATGGGATTGTATATTAAGAAGTGGATGAACATTGTTTGTATAGAGGTTCTTAATGTTTGTAAACAATGATTGAATATGAAGTGTTTGTTATTGATTATGTACAGGGAGGTGGAGAAAAAAAAAATTGTAAAAAAATAAAAATTACTTTTAAAGTCATTTTTGAAAAAATGACTTTATAGGTTCAAACTTAAAGTCGTTTTGGAGAAAAACACTCTAAAAGATGAAATTATAAAGTTGTTCTAGAGAAAATGACTTTAAAAGATGAAATTTTAAAGTCGTTCTAGAAAAAATGACTTTAAAAGTTTGAACTTTTAGTCATTTTTGAGAAATGACTTTAGAAATTGAAATTTTTTTATTAAAATTAATTATATATTTTTTAAATGTTTTAACTTTAGAAGTAACTTACATGAAAATGACTTTTATAGTCACAAGCATTTGAAGTTGTTTTTTATATAAGCAACTTTAAAAGCAAATAAATTTTTTTGAAGTCGCTTATGTGAAAACGACTTGTAAAGTCAACAATTTTAAAAGTCTTTTTTTGCTAAGTGACTTCAAAAGTCAATTAATATTTAGTTGTTTTTTAAGTCGTTTATAATAAAATGACTTCTACATTTGATGACTTTACAAGTCATTTTTTTTAAGCAACTTCAAAAGTAAATGATTTTTGAAGTCTTTTTTGTGAAAATGACTTTAAAAGTTGACGACTTTCCAAGTCCCCTCGGTAGAAGTTGCTTCATAAGTGACTTCTATTATCACTTTTTATTGACTTTAAAAGCGCCCTGTGTAGTAGTGATATTCTTCTCAATGTGTATGACATCAAGAACATGGTGTAGATGTAGTGATTTCTTGTATGTAAGCAGAAAGAATATTGATTTCTTCTTCCAACAACTTCTATAATTGCTTTCAACTACAAGCTTACTTGGTTTTTTCTTTCCCCACAAGACATTAATGTCCTTGTCCTTACAATACCATTAAATCCTCCCTTCTTAAAATAGTATGGATGGTCTCTGTGGAACCATCTTCTATGGCTAAGGAATGCCATTTTCCTACCATGTTTAAGTCATACAACACATTTTTTTATCACTACAGATATACCAAGCATTGTATCCCTTCATGGTGCATCCACATAAATTATCGAATGCAGGGAAGTCCCTTATTGTCCACAATAGTATAGCCTTTAGGGTGAATGACTCTTTCCTATATGCATCATATGCTTCAATACCTATGTCTCATAATGTCTTAAGATCATCAATTAAAGGAGCCATGTATAATGGGCCAACAAACTAATATAACGGGCCAACAACTATACTTGCTCCTCATAGAATCATGAGGATTAATCCCATCTGTAGATAATGCAAGTCATAGGTTTCTAGGATATTTACCAAAATAAGGCCACATGATGTCTATGAGCTTCCATGTTGGGCTAACTACTAGATGGAGTGAAAAACTATCAGTTAGTGAAAAACTATCAGTTACTTTATCCTTAGTAGCTATACTAATTTTCTTGATGTTTTTGTAATAGGTAACATTCTTTTAAACCTTGGAATAGGGGGGAAGTACCATAAAACCTTTGAAGGAATGTCTATAACCGTCTCAGTTGAATTCTTCTTTAACTTCCACGTTGACCGTCTACAAGTTGAGCATGTAATTTTATCCTTGTGCTCCTTCCTGTACAAGATGTAATCATTAGGACACCCATGTATCTTATCATACTTCAACCCTAGTGCAACTAGGGTTTTCTTTGCCTTCCATGTGAAACTTGTCAAATTATTATCCTTTGGTAGCATCTTACCCACTACTTTCAAGACTTTTGTAAAACCTTGATATGAAAATCTAAATCTTAATTTCACATTATAAAGTTCTACCACTACAGACAACTTGGTATAATCTTTACAATTAGGGTACAATGGTTCATTGTTTTCCTATAATATTGTAGTATGAAATTGTTCAAGGTCATCTTGAAAGTCATCATATGAATCTCGAAACACCGGTATAGTTGTACTGTCTATAATATTTCCTACAATGTCTTAATGATATCTTCCAGACCTTGTCGAGGGCCTATGAGAAAGTCCTTCTCCAAGAGAAATCCATGGGTGATAGCTTTTATCGATTCCATTGAAGTACATGTGTTCTCCCAAAACCCCTACAGTTACTTTTTTCATATTTCCACATTTTGAGCATGGGCAATGCATGCAATTATGTACAACACTTGCCCCAAGTGCGAACACTAAAAAAATTTGTTCCCTCGTTTATTCTTTTGATGTTCATGTCACAATCATACAAGCATATTTGTCCATTATATCAAGAAATTGAAGCAAATTTGTGTGTAGAGAGTTGTTAGACATGAAAAGATTAGGTTGGGCATTTTACTAAGCGCTAGGTATGCAAGAATTATATGTATTTAAAATAACTAAATTACATGCTTGCCCACATGTGGAAATTTTCAATTAACAATGAAAAAAGAAGTAAAATATGACATATACATTAAAAACAAATTTAATTTTTAAAAGGCAAGTTTCTAACCATAACCATGTAAAAATTCTTCAAATATGCATACATATATGAGACAAACAAATAAATACTAATCAACACTCAAAAATCAATATCGACCCTAATATGTGAATGTAGTTCCAAATCATAGTTGGGATTTCATTAAGGATATCCACACTAAAATTCAACTTATATTTTGTGTATAGATGAAGACAATTAAAAAAAGCAAAGCAAAAGTTAATGAAATAACTCTTAAAACAGGGTGGTAAATTTAAAGTCGTTTACAACAAATGACTTTAAAAACTAGTATATTTTTACTTCAAACATATATATATATATATATTTTGATATTAGTACATTACAATATCTTACATAAATACACAATGAAACCAATTTTTTTATGATACCTAGTGTTGATTCATGAATTCTTTTACACAACACACACACACACACACACACACTCACACAAACAAACACATGAACAAAGAAATCAAAGTATTTTTTAGAATAACTCCTCATTCATTATCCTTTTATTACATATATCAAATGTTATATATTATAGATCTTATTAATACAATATCACGATCAAAGGGGTAATCTGAAATGATTTCATCAAAATCTAGCCTCTTAGTGTTTAGCTAACGCCACTCTATGGGGAGAGAGGGTAATGGTTTAAGCTACAACTTTGTCGACCAACTTGATGCTACCATTTTTCTTCATCAAACTATAATTTTGGTTGAAAACCACAAATCATAATATTCTCCTTTTCTCCAAGAGTGAGTGTTAGAGGAAGAAGCTATTGTTGTTGGCAATGAAGTCATATGATTTTTGTGAATGTCATGATGATCCAACACTCTTCTTAACCCCATCATCTGTAGTTGCAAAACCCACTTGATCTACATAATGCAAATAGAGAGAGTTCGTAACAAGAAAGCAATGCATGATAAAAAGAGGTTATTGTTTACTTACAGTGTTTTTCATGCCACCAAAAATCATAATATCCAAAATGTAAAGC
Organism: Warburgia ugandensis; assembly: GCA_035236585.1. Lineage (NCBI taxonomy): Eukaryota > Viridiplantae > Streptophyta > Magnoliopsida > Canellales > Canellaceae > Warburgia > Warburgia ugandensis. The sequence goes on from CP141131.1 coordinate 44,615,266, forward strand.
AAGACGGGAAAAAGGATAGAGACAGACATAAGGACCAGAGGAGGAGGCCATCGTGCCACTCGTGAGAAGAAGAACATGAATAGAGGATATAGGAAAAAAATGAGATGACTTCAGAATTTTATAGACAAAAAAGGACTTTTGGAATTGTTTAGTCCTAAACGACTTTAAAAGTATACACTTTTGAAGTTGTTTGAGTCAAACAACTTTAAAAGTATATGCTTTAGGCAGGTGCGAAGAGTAATTTTACATGGGAAAGGACTTTCAAAGTCATTTATTTCTAAATGACTTCAAAAGTCAATGAATTTTAAAGTTGTTTAGTCCTAAATGACTTTAAAAGCCAATCACTTTTGAAGTCATCTGAATCGAATGACTTTAAAAGTTCTTTCTAGAGTAAAATTCCTCTGTGTGGTTGACTAAAGTGTATACTTATAAAGTGGTTTAGAAATAAACAACTTTAAAAGTTTAGACTTTTGAAGTCAACTGAGTCAAAGAAGTTTAAAGTCCTTTCTAGTAAAAAAATTCCTCTTCGCGCCTAACTAAAGAAGTCATTTGTTATTAAATGACTTCTTTAGTCTATACTTTTAAAGTATGTTTTTTTTTTTTCTAAACAATGTGTAAAATATTTGTAAAGTCAATGGTCAAAATAACAACTCCTTTATACTAATTTTAAAAGCCTCACGTGTAGTAGTAATAGTAAGTTAACATAGGATGCATGATTGGATAGCCAAACTCCCTAGTTAGGCCTAAGATGAGATGGACCTAATGATAATGAGGCTGGATAAAATGGAAAGGCTAAAGTGAACACCTAAGTATATACATATATGTATATAGTGTAAGGTCCATAGCATAATATATGGAGACTTAAGTACCTACACATAGATGAGAAGGCAATACACCTATGTTTGTAAGGCCCATACAAGGAAGGTGGAGAACTACAAAACCAACAACTTGGTTTAAGTGGCTAAGATGAAAGCAAGGTGATTAGCATATAATACAACCATAGCCTAGCCTAAGTATTAGTATTGAGTAAAGTTAAAGTACAAGAAATATGATATAATATCACAGAGAATTATAAAAGATAAATACATCATAAGTGCTAAGGTATAAAGTAAGGGATGTAATATGAGAGTGAGATTACAATTAAAGAATAAGCATAGGGTGAAAGATGCATGGGATAACCAACCCATGCTTGGAGACTCAACCCAAAATGTAAAAAGCGAGGCTAAGCCATGCAAGGTGGCAGCCATCCTATGTCACAATGAATGTCATATAACATAGATGACCATTGATAAAACAAGTATGATGGTTGGTCAAGATAACAGCCTCATATGCTAATTAATAACACACATGCACTTCATTAGAGGGCTAAAATAGTAGCTATGATAGCATGCTAATAGCATGAAAGATTTAGTACTAAGTAACATTGAAAAGACATGGAGAAATGATATAAAAATCCCTCCCTTTGTAAACTATACAAATTTTCCATTTGGGAAGGGAGAAACCCAAGTTACATGATGAGCTAAAGAGCCTAGGGAGCTTCCATTACTCAACCTAAGTAGCTTAAGTATGAGTGAACTGCCTTGACCAAAAATGCCCCAACCAACCCAAAATAACCAATAAGTAGTGGGAGTATAGCTGGAAATGTAGAAAAACCAATCCATGAAATCAATTTAAAAACAAGGAAGGAATATACTATAATGATGGGGCAGCAATCATGAGGCTTGGGCATCTGATCTTGGAAGCCCACACACTTATCCCAAGTCAACATGGGGAATGATGATGGGAGACAATTACAAGACAAAATGCATGATATGTAGTGCTGCTCTTGCTTGAGTGAATGGAAGTGAAACAAGAGGAAAAGAAAACCAGAGGGAGGAAGGAAAGGAAGAAGGAGCAAGAAAAGAAGAAGGAGAAGGAGAAGCAGAAGAAGAGGAGGAAGGGAGGAGATCTAGTGAAGGAAAAATCACATGCATAATATGCAACACGTTGGACTGTCCAAAAACATATTGAAAAGCTCCATGATTTGAAGCTGAAACACAAAACACATTTGATAAATATCTTTAGGTAAGGGGCATTAGAAACTTATTTAACTAGATCAGAGGTTGGTTTGTATAAAAAATCAAATTGAAGTTGTGTTTTGGACAGCTGGAAGCATTTGTAACCAATTCATGTGTTGCTGAAATGTCACTTGTTCTTCTACCATTTAGTGCTTTGGTTATGTTAGGAATATTAATACTTTTATGTATGATTTCATGACATGAATATGTGATAAGATAATTTTTGTTGAAATTAGTACGATTGGAGTTGAATCCTCTTAAATTAAGCTATGGAAAGACCAAATCTTCAAAAATGAAATAGAGTCATTTCTAGCCTAGAAGATGCATGAAGTACTTACTATTATATGGCTGTATGTGGTTGGATATTTGAATGTTTTTTTAACATTACATTTGATGTACTAATAGCACATGGATTGTGAGTAAATTTTGCAAAGATATTAGTTGTAAGAAAGGGGTAAAATGGCATAATTTTGGGGCTTATTTTTGGCAAAGAATTGAGCCAAATTCACACTTCAAATTGGATGATAAAATAGGAAAATTTTCAAGATATTTTTGTGTGATTATGATCATTGATAAGTTAAGTTATAAATGAATATGATGGATGAGAAAAATCTACTTGTTTTTACCTATTTTGCTCCTCACTAGCAAAAGTCATTTTCTACACTCATTGTAGAAAATGACATATATATATAATCCATATGAAAAGTGATCTAAAGAGAGAGAGGAAAACCATGGGATTTTTCAATGGATTCATATTCTATATTCTCTGTCAATAAATGCAACAGAAAATACACGTACTTAATCATCCAAAAATCTATAGTTTCCTAGCAATTTGAAGCATCCTTCACATGTGATTTGGAAGAGAGCTTGAATGGTTAAAAAGGTGACCTAGAAACCATGAAATCTAGAGAAAAAATTTAGTAAAAATTAATTCAATAGGGAGACAATTATAGACTACATTATAGAAGGATAAATGTTTCTAAGAAGAACCTTGAAATGCTTAGGAGTTATGGAAGAATTTGCACATTAGTGTGCCATGGAAGTGTGCTCGAAATCCGAGTATGGGATTAGGTATCACACTACCGTGGTATGATTTTGGAGGGAAAATTCTCATTAAAATTTTAAAATTAAAGAGTTTACCACCATTTATAAGGTGGATTAGAAAGGCCTTTGAATAACATAGATCAAATTTACTCTAATGAAAAGTGTAGAAGCATGAAGCTCAAGCCAACTTTAGACCGAAGGAAATGGACCAGATATACGACAATAACTAGTGCATTAAACCATATGTCATTTGGTGATTTTTGAATGGGAGGATGAAAATAGTACGGAATCAATAGGTTTTGAGCCCACTTTTGTTCGACTATTTTCTACAATCACTACAAAAATTGATACCATTAAGACCACTATTTAGGGCAGTGGTTAAAGGTGTTTGAGTCTTGGAAATTTGACTAAATTTAAGTAAACTCATAATTCTCACAAAGTCCAGTGATGAAGGAACTAAGATTCCTTAGTTAAAACCATTAAAATGATGACTTTTGTGAGGTGGAACCTGGGGTGAATCCCTAGGGACATATAAGCTGCCATATGTCCAATGATGAAAGAATAATTTGAAGTGCCACTTAGGCTGTCAAAGTTACTAATTGACATTATGATATGAATAAATCTTAAATACCAAGGTCATAGCATGAGATGTTGGACCATAAGGTCTAGCATGGGACACTAAGTGAATGGTGCACACAAAAGTGCTATGGAATTGCGCTAGAAAACCACCAAGTACGGGATTGGTGTAGCTCGCTGCCATGGTACCAATTAGAGTGTGCAATTCCATGGAAAATGTGTAATTTAACTTATGATAACATCAACAAGAAGAATGCTAAGAAGGAACCTAGTTAATATGCATGCATATCTCACCCAAACCAGGTAGGAATGGACTTAGGACCCTAGGCCACTCTATGATGAGTTTGAGCCTGAGTGACATATGGACCTTATGGATCTTTGATGATTGGATCAGACCTTAGAAATGTGAATACAAAAAATTTTCTAAGGGTGAAAAATAAATATATATGACTAAGAACATGAACTCCAAAGATAGTGAATCAAAATGCCCTAAGTAGTACATAAAACCAAAGAATGGCCACTTAATGTCAACAAGTGACCATGCACACTTAAAATGCTTTGGAAGGTCATGTTAATGACATAATGAGGCTAGGGAAATGCCTAAATGATTCTAAACACTAGTCATGAGTGTGCTATTTAAAATCATTGTGTTAAGCTATGGAATGTTGCTTGATGCCATGGTAAGGGTTATGGAAAACCCTAAAGGATAACATGTACATTGAAATGTTTTTGTTGTATAAATGTTATATAAGGAACCATAAGAATTAGATGCTAATGAAATGCTATGATATGCATATGTAGTTGAATACTATAATGAAATCAGGGAAAATGTTAGGCCATACTAATACTTTGGAGTGATCTATTTACTTCATGTATATTTTCCATGTTATGCTATTTGATTTATGGTATGTAAGAGCATTAGACATTCTCTATTAGTGTTTTAATAATGAAATTGAACTCCATGGTTACTAACATTGTCTACATCAGGAGAATGCTAGGGATTGATAGATCCATTGTGTGAAAACTCATTCAAAACTATACTTTTACTATGGTTGACCTTGTCATTGAAGGATCCATGAACTTGGAAAGAATAACATAAAAGAACATGGAAAAGCTAAGCTATAAAAAGTAAGTAGTTAGAAATCATTAAAAATCAGTGCATGGAAAATAAAATATTTCCAAAGTTTTGAAATGAATTTCTTATAAAAGTATTAAAAAGGAATGCTTTGAAAATCTTTGCAAGGATTTGTATTGAAATGCCATGGAAAAGGGGAGCATCTAAGATAACTCTAGTTTTGATCTCAAAGAAGTGTGAAAGGCAATGACGAACACTTTGACCTAGTTGTGGTATGGACATGTAAACCCTTTCATCTTGGTCCTAGAAAGGAGTTCTCATATGGATCTTACGTGATTTGATGCATAGTGGGTACAGGTAATTATTACATAGGAAAAGTCCTAAGACTAAACCTTCTCATCCATTACAAATGTTTTTGATGGGACAATCATGATTTTTTTATTATTATCAATTAACAACATTTCCACTGACATAGTTTATTTGATATAGTTTAACCGAGTTGATGTCATTAAAGCATTTTCATTCATACTCATGCATGAAGTTTGCTTACTATAAACATAGAATGAACCTATTGATATAAGTACTCTTTAATGTTAAAGACTTTCATGATGCTAAAGTGTTAAGGGTACTCCATTTAAAATGCAAGTGCTAGTCTTATTTCACTATACCCTACTTATATGTATCAGCTGGCCTATATATATATGTATGTATATATAAGTATACTTGCTTGTTGTGTTTTAAAACCTGAACCTGTTAGGGTTGTTCCAACTGAGTGGTGGTGCTCAGCCCCTAAAAATAATTTTAGGTGAAAGTTCAAAGACACTAATCACTGAAGAGAAGGGAAACATGAAAGCTACATCTACTTGATGTGAATGTAGGTTCAAGTAGAGCTATCTAGTTTGGTTTTTAGACATTTTATTACTCTTATGGATGACTGTAATAAATACTTCATGTTATAACTTAAACTTGCAATTGTAATACCTAAGCAAGGACTTCATTTTGAATGATATGATAGTTGACTTAACTGTGACTATTGCATCATATGGCGTGATCTCCCTATGCACACCCTATTAACTTCAAATATATTTCAATATGTATGAAGGTTTAATAAGTGGCCCATGTATGGTGTGTGGATTGTTAAATTACCTATGTACTTATGATTTTCTTTATTTCATTTGTATACACACTTAGAAAGGAATTTTATTATATTATTCATGATTTTTCAAAAATGTATTTTAAAAATTGTGATGTCATAGAGAGAGAGAGAGAGAGAGTTTTAGATAATCTATGAAATTTAATTAAACCATTTGGCCACATTTGGCCAAAAGACCCCTAATTTATCATTTAATTAAACCGTCTAACTCATCAATTTGATGAGTTTTAGATAATCTATGAAATTTAGCTCAAATTGACCATCCGACCTTAAATTGTCAAAATTAATCGTCAAGATGATCATTTGAGCTAATCAAAAGCTTAATGTAAAGTTAGATGACTCTAATCTAGTCTTTTATTTTGCAGATCAACACGATTGTGGCTTGGATGGTTCAGATTGATATTCAACAATGTAGATCAATCAAAAGAGGCATGGATGGATCACATTAAATTTCGATGGTGCAAATCATCTTGAAGATCGATAAGGTAAGGATGGAAGGTTTCCTAAAGAAAGAAGAGTCCTAATAAGGAGAGGACTATGGATGGGATTTTTGGGAAGAAGAGAAAGTTTCCTAATTGGAAACTAACTCTTAAAGGAAAGAGAGAAATCTATAAGTGGGGAAAGCCATGGGAGCCTAAGGAGAGTTGGAGTTTTGGGGAGTTTTTGTTTGTTTCCTTTGTTTGCATTATTTTTTCTCATCATTTTCTACTTCATCACCTTCTGTTGATTTCTTTTATTGTTCTCGTTTTCCTTCTTCTTTCTCTTGGTTTCTAGTAGGAAACTTTGTCACCTTCAACCCAACCTGCCTCCTTCTCTCACTCCTAATATCCCTCTCGATCACCATTTCTTCTCCCATGCATAACTCTCCATCTTGTTCTCTTATTCCCTGCTCAATACATTTCTGTTCTCCAAGTTTTGTTCACCCCAATCTCCTTCAACAGCCCATCTCCCTCTTCTCCACTCTCAACCCGACACAACCACTCCTGCTCCTCTCTCACTCTCAATGGTAAACTGCCAGCCTAGGTGCACACTCCTTTGTTTTCCTCTACTCATGCATCACCCATCCTTCTCTTTTTCCCCTGTTCTCCATCTGTTTCATCTTCCTGTGCCATCTCCTTCATCCATCCGACTCCTCCAGCATGTTTTCTTCTCTATTCTCTTCCAACAACTGACCAAACGATGCATATGCTTGAAGAATGCCGGTTTCCACTAGTCAATCCCCACACTAGCCACCCAGTCCAGAGCCCACCCAACCTTTCCACAGCTCCCCATTCTCTTTTTCTCTCCACACACTCTCTCTCTAAATCAACTCTCCCTTCTCTGTGTCTCATTCCCTGCTTCCAGCACTAGTCCAGGACATCCTCTTCAGCATGCTTTGCAACCCAGTTTCTCTTTCTTTGCTCCAGCACGCCTTCTGCCTAGAATTTCATCGTACAAATGCAGCAACACTGGCCAAGCTTCTCCTCTCTCCGGTTTCCTATCCACCTCTCACATGGGTTGCCTCTTCCAGTCAATGTCTTCTACCCAAAACCCAAACCGGCATTGCGTCGCCACCTAGTCCACCTCTCCGGCAAGCCTCCACTAGCTTGTTTTTTCTTTTACGGGAAGTTTAAGGAACTTTCGCAGAAATTTCCCTTTTTTCTCTTAGTAGAAAGATTCTATTTACATTTTTTGTCCTTATTTGCATTCTGTTTTATTCCCATTCTGTTATCTATGTACTGTGTTATTCTCAATTAATCCAAGAATTGTCTTATCTATCCATGTTTAACTAAATCAACAGTTCTGGTTTAATTTTAATAGATCTTCAATTGCTCATCCATTTCAATTCCAATTTTCAATTAACTTTCAGATCTAGGTTATAGGAAAATTTAAAGCACTTTTACTATTCCTGATCTTCAATCAGAGAATCTAAAATTAGATCTAAGCCGTCAAATCTCAAATTTCTTATTTAGCCCAGATCTCTCAGAATTTTTAGAATTTGCCTAATACCTCCAGTGGATCATTAATCAAAAGTTCCAAAAACATATTGATAAAGTTGATCATGATTTAGGAGACCAGATTTGTAGAATTTGAAGATAAGTAGTCTAAGGAAGTGGAATTTTCTTATTTTTTAGTTAAATTTCTCTTTTCTTTGGATTAGACCTCTGTAATTTCATTGATTAAACACATCTGAAGTTTGATTTATCTTTTTGTTAATTTTTATCATCTAATTTCAATTTTAAATAATTAAATTTTATTAAAACTCCAAATTCTTAAATTGCGTTCTTGTGAGATCGGCTCGTACTTGCATTAGCTATACCACAATAGCTTGTGCAGTTGTGAAAACTATCAACAAGTTTTTGGCACCATTGTCAGAAACCCACAATGGAGTTTTTAAAAATTTTAATTAGAAATCCAAAAAAATAAAAAATTACAAAATCTAGAAAAATAATTTTTGTTTTTAGGAATTGCATACTTTTATCATTTTAGGATTTTTAGTTGTATTTTTCAATTTGTTTTAGTCGTAACCACCCTATTTCCTGAATTTGGTACTTATTTCTAATTTTCTTTTTCATGAAAAAAGAAAAGTGGAGGAAATTGGCAAGTGGATCTTCACAAAAATAAAAATTTCCCTACTTTCCTAGATTACGATTTTCCTTTTCTTTTGCGTGAATCGCATAGTGAGGCCCCTTTGCAATTTGCAATTTCCATTTCAATTTTTAAAGAGTTGTATAATACAGGGCAAGGGTGGGATAAGATGGCTCACACTTGATCTTCATCAGAAACCCCATTGTAAGTATCCCTCACTCTGTTTATTTCCATGTTTAAGATTTGAATTTAAGATAATTGGTCATTGGTTGGTACAATAATTGCATATAGAAAGCATTTTTTGGGTTTTACATTAGTTTATTGTTTTAATTTCATTCTTATGGCACATTTAATGCTTTAAGGTGATATATATGCTGATCAAATTACCATGGAGTGTGAAATTTAATTAGTAACGACACCCTACCTTCACAAGATCAAGGGTGAATTTCATCACCACTCCTTAGCCCACCTAGGATAATCACCTCAAGCGTGTAACCCTACCCTTCAAATTAGTCTAAAATCAATTAGAAGAGACCTATAGGGCCATCACATGCTCATAGGACCTTCTTACTAAGACGTGATCTATTGTCACTACAGTGGCTTTTGAGGATTGTGGTTATAGTGGGTGTTTTCAAATGCAAGTGATTTTTCCATGCCTTCTGTTGATGCTCGTGATCTCTAAACACCTCCTGACATGAGGATTGTATCAACCACCTTGACCATAACCTAACTGGAAAGTAATAGTCAAATCTAGAGGAGAGGAGGAGTGCTAGATTAAGCTAATTTGAAAGCATTGTCCCCCCACAAATTCAAAAAAATCAAAATATTGCTCATTAACCTAAGGATTATTTGACTGTGCCTTTTGCTTGTATCACATAGAGTTAGAATCAGCATTTAGATTAGGACATTTTATATTAGGTTAGTTTATGTAAGGGTGTTGATCTCAGAACGCAAAGCTACTCCCTTTAGACTTAGAGATTCAACCCATCTAACACCAAGGGGAAAGAAACCTAGTTCCTATCCCCATGGCTAAACCACCAGCAGAGATTGAATGCAAAACAATTAGAGATTTTTATGCACTGCCCCAACTCAATACCCCATCCTACGTAGCTTTACCTCCCACGAATGCTGACCATTTTGAGTTAAATGTGGGAGTCATTCAATTACTCCCTATTTTTTTGTGGCCCAGACCAAGAAGACCCTTACCTACATATCAAGGAGTTCCTTGATATTTGTGTCACATTTAGGTTTTGAAATTTCTTGGATGATTTGATTAGGCTTAGTATTCCCGTTCTCACTTAAGGACAAAGCCAAGTCGTGGCTTAATTCCTTAGAGGTAGGTTCCATACATATGTGGGACCAATTGTCTAAGAAGTTTTTTAACAAGTTCTTCCCTGTTCACAAAACCAATGCCCTATGTCTCGAAATTATAAATTTCCAACTGAGGGATATTGAAAAATATTATGAATGCTGGGAATGGTGGAATGAACTACTATAGAAATGCCCTCATCATGGATTTGAGAAATGACAGCAAGTTCAACACTTCTATAAGGCATTGACGCCTCAGAATAGACAAATGATAGATGTAAAGAGTGGAGGGACTCCCATATTAAAAGATGAAATTGAGGCATAGGAATTATTTCAGACAGTGGCCAATAATTCTTAGCAATGGGATTATTCAAATAGGAGAGAAAGAACTAACCAAGTCACTAAGAAAGGAGGTCTCTATGAGATAGGAGTGCTTGACTTTGCCGCTGAAAAATTAGGTGGAGGAATGGACAAGCTTGAAACTATGTTTCAATCTTTCATGGCTGCTACATTATCTCATAAACATCCATAAGAGGTATGCACAACTTGTTTTAGTCCAGCTCATTTAACTTTAGCTTGTCCATCCAATAAAGTATTCCCTAAATATCTTGTAGACCAAGTGAATACATTGAATGCATATTGCCAACCTAGCAACAACCCATATTCTAAGATCTACAGCCTTGGATAGGCTAGGCATCCCAATTTGTCTTGGTCAAAGAATAACCACCAAGGGGCACCATTTGTAAATCCTCTTGTCCAAAAATTTCCTCTTAAAACTATAGTTCCTCAGCAAGCACTTGGCTTTCAACAACCTCAACAATAAAAGAAACCATCTTCAGAAGTAATTATCCATACAATGATGCAACAAATTGTAAAAGGTAATGATTACACTAAAAAGGCCTTACACTAGTTGCAAAATGAGAGGAGACATTCAGCTAGTGTCAACTCTTAAGCCATAGCCAAGTTAGAGATGCAGGTAAGCCAATTGTGTAATAACCCCAATTTTTGTAATTGATTGAGAAAAATCAATAAAGTTTGAGTTTCAGATATTTCGGGCTGAAATATTAGGGTTATTTAAAATATACTTTTTACAAAAGTATAATCAAATCATAAGACATGTAAAATTAAAATTAAACTTAGCAAACCCTTCAAAATGGCTGTAATCATGACAAATTTCGAATTCGGATGAGAAATCCTTAAGTTTGTTCATTTCTTGGACAAAAGGGGTAAAATAGTAATTTTACCCAAAAATCAAAATATCCCAAAAATCAAAATATGAGACATCAAAATTTAGAATGTATTGAGAAATACGAATCCAACGCCACTAAGTACACTCAAATCCGAGATGATGGGAATAAAACCCAAATTTTTATGCATAAATGGCAAAACGGTCTTTTACACCATGTGGGGCCCACATGGGGCCCACAAGGGACCCAACAACCAATTTTATCAGCAGCCTACGTGAATCATGGGTCAACAAACATCAGCTGGTCTTGGGGAAGAAAAATTAGGCATGGGAAAGGAAAAAATGGAGCATGGAAGACTTTCATGCCATTTAATAATAAAAAATAAAATATTATAATCATGAAAAAGGACCCAAAATGTCTATAAATACAACCCCAAAAATCCTCATAAAATCCCCACAAAATTCTCTTCACTCTCCCTAAAAAATTAGATCTAGATCCCTCCCCATAAACCCAAAATTTCCAAGAGATAGATCTCTTTTCAACTTGTTTTTCTTTTTAGATTGGAACAAGAGACCTAAAATCAATTAGGCACTTTGTTCTAGAACTAATTTGATCAATTCCACTGTCCAAAACTTCCCAACATATCTATTATACAAAACCCCCAAAGAAATTTCAAGATCCAACAGTTCAAACAACAGATATTTGCAAGAAAGAAGGATTTTAGGCCACATCTTCATCAACAAGGTATTTTTCTAAATTGGGCATATAACCGAGGTTTTCTCTTGAATGAGGTAAGTGGAAATCCTTTTCATAGATGTTTAGTACTGTTTTATGTAATTTTTATTTTACTGTAATTTATTTTGGTAATAAAAAGGTAAAAATAAAGTAAACAACAAAACCCTTAATTATGGATGATAGAGCACTCAGATAAAAAATCTGACTATACCAATCGATCCAGAAGGGTCCAAAACCCCTAGGGTAGAATTTTCATAAAAATCAAAGATGTTTTGGGCCCTCAATTGAAAGAGGATTGATTGGACGGTCCAGAATGGACTGTCCGATCTCTGGATCAAATGGCGCCCAAGACGCACACGTGACGCACCGTCGGAATGGCGTGTGCACTGCACATGGAGCATCATTCCAAGCGACACAACGGCTCGTCCGTCAAATCCACGAACGGACGCGCCAGACGAAAACCCCATTTGCGGGTGCACGGACGACGAGCGTTCCGCTCGTCCCATCCGCGTCTGTGATGCTCCTCACAGGCACTTCGTCCATTCATCTGAGAGGACGCGCTTGATGACCCACGCGCTTCGCCTGGTTCGTTCTGCCCGACTAATCTGGGCCGTCCGTTCCTTGGGTCCAGATCAAATCCAGGCCCTAGGAAGGACTGTGAACTTCCAACTTCAATTCCGGAGTCATCTGAACTCCAAATTGAGATCGAAAAGAAGCTATGGAAAGCTTGAAATCTCTATTTTCTTATGAAATGATAAAATAGATATGTTTTTAAGTAAAATATTTTTATATTAAAGAAATAAGTTTCCAATTACTTAGATTTTTAAGATATGAGATGATCAGATATTAAAAACATGTTTTAATAATGATATACTGTTGAAATAAAGTGAGATCTATGGTTTAAGTGGATATATATGAGATATATTAAGGGATCTACCCATTATGGTAGAAAAACCCTAAAAATACAAGGGGACCCACTTGATTAATGAGATCAAGTGTGATCAGACCCTTGGGATGGAAAGAATAAATGTTGATATGATGAAATCCAAGGAAATCATGAATGGATTATGACAAAAATAGATCAATATGATCTTTTGACCTTAATAGAGAAAATTTCCTAAATATAACTAAAATACTTAATGAAAGGAAAAGATCTAAGATCAAATGGTTGGATCATAAGTAAAGGTTTCTAAAAATGTTAATGTAATTAGTTTCATAGCATTTTAAATATGATTATGTTATAAAGCATGCTAGTATAATATTTAGACTTTAGCATGATATATGATTTTATTGTTATCATAAGGTGTTCGATTTAATTTAAGTACCTTGCCTCATTATCATTAAATGTTAAATTAGGTAGTTTTATGCTTTGAATTTATAATTGATTTATGGTTAAATGTTATTAGTAGATTTACTTGTTATGAGATAAAGAGGATAAAACATCAAAAATGTATTCTAATGAGAAAGTAGAGTTTCAAGACACAAATAAGAATGGAGTACTTTGGACTTAATTAGTAAGGGCTATAGTTAGTAGGACAATATAAGGATTATCAAATCCTTGGCCCAAATTAGGAAAAGAATAATAAACCCCATGAATGACATTATAAATATTCATGGACTTAATTAAAATCCATTAGAAAGAGTACTTAGGGTAAACATGCTTATAGGAACCTTATGAAAGGTTGAGCTATGGTCATTCTAGTGAATGATGAACATAGTGGTTAAAGGGGTTATCTAATAGATCCTCGCTCTTCCCCTACCTTCTGTTGACGTTTGTGAGGTCTAAACGCCTCCTTATATGAGGATTGAAGTAACCACTTTGTGTTCACCCTTTCAGCTAGTAAGCCTTAGCCAATTGGAAATAAGAGGAGCAGTCTAGATTTAGGCTTGAATAAGCTACCTTCAACCAGCACATTAACTGGTTGAATGATAATAATAAGAGCATAAAAGGTTAGTAAATTACCTAACCCCAATACTTGCCTCCAAGTAATGGAAAAAACTCATCACTGCCAATGTGGGGCCATTTCTACCCTATCTCTAATGTCAATCAATCTAATTTATTATCCTCTGAAACAATCTCCATTGAATTACTTTGACTCCCCATAGTGTAATGACTCCATTTTTGTAACCTTGAAGTCCCAAGTTGGTAATGAAAAGTTCACTTTTTGAGATAATGGTATTCTGGTCATTTCACTGTTTACCCTGACTAGACCCAGAAATTTGGTCTTGAGAATGGTACCCTTAGGCGCATCTTAGAAAAAGGAATCCAACAAGACTAGAACCACCCAAAATGGAGTTAAAATGAGCAAGTTATGGCCTTTTGAAGTTCAAAGGCAAAATTGTAATTTAATTTCAAAACGGATTTGGCCTAAGAAAACAGGGACTTGTTTTGATAGAGCTCTATAAATAGAGCTCTTGGGCACCTCAAATGGCAGCCCAAAACCCTGGAAAAAACCCATCTGGGAGAACTAGGCAAGAGGAGAAAATGTGGAAAATACCCGGCCACGAACTAGGTATGCCTTAAACCACTCCAAACCCATCTCCCTCTCAGTCTTAGGAAGAATTTCCCTAAGTTTTTGCGTAAGAAACCTTGCAAAATGGGGCTCTAGGGAGCCACAATAGACCTAGGGAAGGTGCCTGGGGCGTATTGGTTCGACAGGGTCAAACCAAGGCGTCTCGAGGATGCCTAAGTCACTACAAGACGAAAACACGCCGTGTGCATTAAGGAAACTTGACGGGCGCATCCGTGGACACGCCAGCAAACGAGAAAGTCTGGCGGAAGCCAGGTGCTTCTATGTATTCTGAATACTAAAATGCCCATAACTTGAGCTCTAGGACTCCGATTGAGGCGCCGCAAGAGGCGTTGTGTCCGTATCGACGGCGTGGACACACCCAAACTATAAAATACCTAATCAATCCTCTATCTAAGGCTATAATGACACTTAAATCATGGTAGTGGAACGGGGCCATAAACCCTTTGTAAACTTGACTATACCAAGACCCAGTTAGGGACCTTAGGAGGCCCTTAGGCATGGGAATGAACCCTTAATGCCTAAGTAGTGAGGTGAAATAGGCCAAGCTAACCTTTTTCCCTTAAACCATGTCCAGGAACGTATGAGGACAAGGGAACGAGCGCGATCAAACCAGGTAGGTTTTCTATCGCTACTAGACTTTTAAAAAGAACCCATGATGCTTTGAGAATGCATGTTTTGAGTCATGATTGCTTTTCTAATGCATGTTTTATGTATGGCATGAATTGATTTCATAAATGAGCTTAGCATGCATATGAAAAATACATTGCGCATATATTGCGAAGACATGTGTTACATGCATAGACATGTTTTGAAAAAGGATTCTTGTCTGCATGATAAGTGTAGCCTTGGCCGATGAGGGTAGGCTGATGAGGGCGGACTAGAGAGAGCTGGCAGGCTTCTAGGCTGTCAAGCTTCTAAGCAGGGTTATGACTTTGAATGCGATACTAGCATGAGCAGATTTTATGCAATGCATGCATGTTTTGCAACCGATTGCATAAATTGCATGATTTACCATAAATAAGTGCATAAATTGCATGGTTTGTGATTATTGAGTTTCAAATAAATGCATATCCTTGAGGATTACCAAAAGACACTAGAGTGCCCAAAAGATGCTGGGTAGGCAGTTGTGAGGGACCCAAAGAGAACATATTTTGAAAAGGAGGTTTTGCCTATTTGTTCTATATGATTTGGGTTAGTAAGCTTGTGGGCGCTATGCCGAGAGGTTCGGGGTGGCCTCCCAGCCTCTACTAGTATTAGGTGGAAAGGGTACCACGCCAAAAAGGCATGTCCTTACTTCAATTGCATGTGGTACAGAGGACTACCACTGGTGTCATGGCACTGGATCGAAGTGTCATACCCCGTGGAGGCTATGACCGAGTGTCCCTAAGTACCCGGGGACCACACGGCGATGAGGTCGTGGGCATAGTGGGCCCTATGTTTTTGAGGATTTACTTGCACTACATATGGCATGACATGAGGATGGTCGACCATACCATACCATACCATACCATAGATCCATGAGTTGGATTCAGTTGAGCATCTTATGCATATCATTATGTTTATGATATCTATGTTACTTTTGACTTGGATTATGCGATTCTTTAAGTCGTCAGTATTCTATTTTGACAATGGCTTTTAAAATGGATTTTGAACATGAGTGATTAAACATGCACCTGTTTTAAAGAACATATGGTTTTAAAACATAGCATGCATTGTAAAACTAGTAGTGATAGACTCCTACTGAGTATAGTGTATACTCACCCAATCCTTAATATTTTTCAGATACAAGTAAACACTTAAGGACAGGATACACCCGTGATAGAGAACCTCCAAATTAAGTAGTAAGTAAACCCCTACCTTATCTTTCAGTGAATGTTACTTGATTGTAGTTACTCTCTGTAGCTGGGGCAGTGACTAACACTTTCTTGAGAATAGAGTTGATTTAAAACTATGCCATGGCTATATGATTTGAAAATGTGTTTTGACACTTGGGGTTTTATATGAAAGATTGCTTTCCAAAACAAAAGATTTTTATACATTTCATATTTCTAAAACAAGAGCGCTCGCCCTTTTATGAAATTTGCATCATATAAAACCCAGGTCGTCACACATAGTCCAAACAATTAAGGGATTGCCACTATAATGGTGGCTGTTGATGCTATTATCACTGCGCCGTGCTCTACTAACTCCAACACATAGCTATCTAGGGGCCTATTCTTGTACTAATGTACCTTCTCTTATTCATATCCCAATACTGCCTAATCAAATGTCACTGGCTCAATGGCCTCTGTAACTATGTTGATGAAAAGGGTCTCTTGCCCTTATTGGGCTAACTTGAACTACCCTTGCCCGGGTCCTTACAATCAGCCCGGGTCCTAAGAGAATCCCTTTCTAAAATAGAAGGCATGTCTACTGCCTCTATCACCAATGTAGGGTGTGCTACCATCATCTGATTCCTCAATATAGGCGTCAACATAACATAATCTATTTGTGGCCTCCTTACTCATGGTAAGAGTGTTAAGGGCAAGTCTCCTCAACTATATATGCCGGTTCAATACCGTTGAACTGTCTTATTTCTCTACTCTACAGTAGTAAACTCTCTCATCGTATCACCAAATGCTCATAAGGCAAAGATACGGATCATTACAAGCCTTTTTAAAGATCCTTCTAAATAAAAGTCCTAGCAATAGAGGAACGAGTCCTCCTAAATGACCATCATTAGAATCCTCATAATTACATTTTTAGTGTCCTTATCTCCACCATTTCATTTCCTTTAACTAATGAATTATTTCATGGTTGTATCAATCAAATCATTTATAACTGTCAATCTCCCCTCCAATGAAATTGATTTTTCATAATGACTTTCTTAGCCATTTGAGACCACATTATCGTCACTATTTAATAATTATTCTTATAAAATAGTTATCATATCCTCCAGGCACTATGCACCTTCAAATCATAATAAAACCTTAGAAAATTCATAGAACATTAAAATCTTATTCTATCAACTTTCAATGATTTTCATCATACTAAAATCTTATTCATCAATTAATTCATACACAAATTTGATTAACACTATAACTCTCTGAACTTTCATGAGTTCTCTTTAATTGTCGCTATTTCTAATCTGTCACCATTATTCTCATACTATTGTTATTACAATAGTTGTCGGGCCTTTTCAAAAGTTTATACACACAATCCAAGTTAAAACTTGGACTATTAGAAGCAATCCACATGAATATATTTTCTATCATATAATAAGGTTCTCACCAAGAGAGACTACTTTAAAATATTTATTTTGATTCTTTCTTATGAGAATCATACACGTTCCATAAAAGTGTACTTGCTTGTACTCATACAAGGATTTAAAGTCCCATATTCTCTAACAAAAATATGCCAACCATCATGGCATCATCTATTTCACAATCATCAACATCCCTCATATGAGTTATCTCTGTAACTCATGTTTAGGAATTGACCTAACTAAATGGACAATATGTGACTCTAGAATTTGTTGGAATGGGTCTGATGGATTAGACTGGGCTCTAATACCAAACTGTGGCACCTTGACTTTTTTTGTCACAACAATATAATAACAATCTTTGTAAAAGTTAGGATCCCTGTTTTAAAAACTTTCATTTTAAATTTGGCTAAAAACAAAAACGAATAAAGGGTATACATTTCAAAACCACGGGAGTCATAAAACCACCAAATCACAAATTTAATGGTAAAATGATATTCTCAATTTTATTGAAAATCCAATAGAGTAACCTCTGTATTTTGAACCATTGCATATAACCCATGCAATACAAAAATGCCGGATGAATATAATAAATATAAATGCATAAAGTAGGAGACTTAGTCTCCATACCCATCCATCGAAGTCAAATGCCAATTTTGGTAAAACCAAATAACAATATTACATAGGGCCTGTCCATGCACAACCATCACATCCATATATCCAAGTCATAAATGCAAATAGTACTAATACACAGTCCATAAATAACAATGAGGCAAGTTCTTGAACGAACCTTGTGTATTCCTAAAATCTCCTCTATGCACTGCATGAAGGCCTCCTATGCCCTCTAATACTCTACCAGCATGTAATACTTGCTGTCTCTCACTATATATGAGGCATTGTAAAAACATCGCAATGCCTCATCAAGCTATGCTTGTGTAGGTAACAATAAATAATAATCATAAACATTAGACATAGTATGAAAACATCATACATCAAACCTCAGGGCATGTAATGAAATATCAATCTCATAAGAACAGTTCAAAGATCATCTCAATATGAATGTAAATAATAATGTAGTACAACGTGGTTAGCATTCAAAACCAACTAGATAGGTGGCACTATCTAAGCCACCTACCTGATCAAACCATACAGAGTAAATAAAACCCTGAAAACTCATCTACTGATGACACCAAATCAATGTAACTCATGCCAACCACATGCATGAAAACATGTTGAGTCAACTGAGCTCCTAAAGCTCATAAATGTGTGAAAATCATGTCACTATAGAGCATCAAAATCTCGGAGAATAAATGTATATATCATCATCAGGGGCACCCTCACAAGCAGGTCCCAAAAGTGTCAAAATCACATCAATGTAAAGCGTCAATATACAAGGAATATCTAAATGCATAAATGTCATCAATGTGAGGCACCCTAACATGAGGGTCCCATGAGTGTACCATACACTCGTATCACCGGTCATGAGTACTTATAATAATTTCCCATGCTTGTTCCTTTCAGAGCTGCCCGTGGCATAATCACCCCTCAGGATGCATCATCATGCCGTGGGTACATAGGGAATATCCACCATGGTGCACTATCTATACAATATGATAAAATCATGCATCAAGAAGTGCATGGACCACTATGATGTAGTGGCAACCACTTTGGGGTAGCAACCATTGCCATTGACCGCTGACACCAGATCGTGAGGCTCCAATGCTTGTCCACATGGGTGGGACCGGGACTATAGTGTGGACTACCCATGACACCAATCCCTATGGTGTTTGCCATCTATCGGGCAAGTGTCTATTATAATCACCATAAGTTAGAGGGCAGTGGCCCAACCCTACAACCCTTCTAGCACAACATTCACTAGGTAGAGACACACGTCATAAATTCACTAAATATAGAAATCACGTATCTCATAAAACTAGGTGCACTTATGGCTCAACATCCTAATGGACTGCCCCTCATCCTGAAGTTAGCCTTTTAAGGATTAGCCCCCACGCCTCCACCACCAAGTCCATGTATAAATAAGCAATAAAAAAAATAGGGCATCCATATGCCTCAATATCTTATAGTAAACAAAATAACTATGTAATGACCCCATGGTCACAAAAGGGTACAGAAGTCATATGACATCAATATCGCTTATAAAACATAAATAAATTATAATAAATCATGCATCTCTAGATAAATATGAATCCATGAAATCTTGTAAATGTGCATTACCAGCAATAACTCAATACTTCAACATGAAATCATGGTATAATAATAATAATAATATGACATGTAGGTATGATATTCAAGAAAACAGAATCATGCCCGTTAATAATTGTCATCACCTACCTCATACGAAGAATCACTCGTCTGTACCTCTTAAATCAATCAAACTCATGTCTAGCTTAGTCTGCCTCTATCCCTCCATCTGGATCCACATCACCTCTGAGTCACACATAGAATCCAAATTATCTAAATTGGATTCTTAATTATAAAACACATTATATTTCCATATCTCAACATATGGCTTTGTAGTACAATCCAATAGCTCCCAGCCATGAAATCTCAAGGTGGGGCCCACCTAATTGGGCTAATAATCCAAATCTTGACTATATGGGCCCACTAGTTATAATAACCCCAATTTTTGTAAATTGATTGAGAAAATCAATTTAGTTAGAATTTAAAAAAATTCTAGGCTAGAATATTAGGTTATTGGAAATTTCCTTTTTATAGAGACTAAAAGATGATTTAAAAATTAGAAATTATCAATGTACTCAAAATACCAATTGAAATGACAATAAGTGCGTTCAATTCTGAGTTAAAATGAAAAATTCCTAATTTTCTTTATTTTTATGAATAAAAGGGTAAAATGGTAATTTTACCTGTAATCGAGATCTATGACACCAATATTTAGAATTTACTAAAAAATATGATTCCAACACCACTTAGTATGCTCAATTTTGAGTTCTAGATAATAAAATAGATTTTTCTCCATAAAAAGGGGAAAATGGTCCTTTCACACCTTCGTGGGGCCCACAAGGGGCCCAGAAACGAATCCAACGGCTAGAAAACATGTAATGAGTGGTCAAACCACTACCATCTACTAGTATAGAAGGAGGTGGTAGTGGAGGATCCAATGTTAATTTAATATTCAAAAGAATTGAAACATAATTATTATGAGTAATTATTAAAAATTGAAAAACATCTATAAATACACCCCCAAAAATCCTCCAAATTTTTTTTATTAAATTTCCCATGAAATTATCTTGCTTCCACGTAAAAATTAGATCTAGATTCATTCCCAAATTCCCAAAACTCCCAAAATACTCTCTTCTCTCACTTTCTCTCTAGATTGGAACAAGGGACCTAAATTCAATTAGGCACTTTGTTCAAAATTAAATCTCACAAATCATACTATTCAAATTGTCCTATACTACCTTATCTACAAAGCCTCAAATCAATTTCAAGATCCAACGGTGCAATCAATGGGAAATCACAAAAGAATCAGTAATCGGGCTATCTTATCATCAAGAGGATAATTCTTTAAATCGGGCCACAAAATCAACATTTTTCTCCAATCAGGTAGGTGGAAGCTATTCTTATTTTGATTTCATGTTAGTTAATGTAATTTTTATTTTTTGAAATTATTTTTATGTCAAAAATTATAAAAATCAGGTAAGGGTAAGAACCCTTCAATTCTGTATGATGGAGGGCTCAGATGGAAAATCTGAGCCGTCCAATTGATTTAGAAGGGTCCAAAACCTAGGTAGAAGTTTTAAGAAATTTAATCAAGTTTTGACCCCTTGATTGAAGAGGAATAGATTGGACAGTCTAAAATGGACTATAAATCTTTTTAAGCAGATTCGATTCCCGGGATGCGCAGTAGAACATCGCACTAATGTGCACGATCTGCGTGCAGTGACGTTCTGATAGAACGATGCACAGTGCAACGCGGTCCTGGTCGGTGCATTCCTGCCTGCGTCCTGATGACGGGAGCATAGCCCACTCTGCCTAATCAGGCCCGCATAGCCCAACTGATCCCAGCCATTCATTCCATTGGGCCTAGATCAAATCTAGACCCTAGGAACGACTATGAACTTCAATCATCAATTGTGGAGTCATCTGAGCTCCAAATTGAGATTGGAAAGAAGTTATGGAAAGCTTGTAACGTCTATTTTCTTCTAAAATCATAACATTTTTAAAATTCTTCATGAAACTTTCTATATTTAGGAAATAAGCTTCCAATTTCCAAGATCTTCAAGATCTAAGATGATTAGATCTTGGGGAACTATTTTAATGATGATATAATGTTGAAATCAAGTAATTTCCATCAGCGATAAAAAAGGAGGAGGGTCTTGCGTCAGGTGCCAGCCGGCAAGGGGGAAGTTGAAGATGATTCTATTATTTCTTTCTTACAAATTAATATGCATTTGTATATTAGTTTGTTAGGAAGAAATGAGAATCATCTCCAGCTTCTTAAAAGATGGCAACCCTTGTATTAGGTAGCCAGCTGGCAAGGGGGAAGTTGAAGATGATTCTATTATTTCTTTCTTACAAATAAATATGCATTTGTATATTAGTTTGTGAGGGAGAAATGAAAATCATCTTCAGCTTCTTAAAATATGGCCACCCTTGCGTCAGGTAGCCAGCCGGCAAGGGTGAAGCTGAAGATGATTTTAATGATTGTAATGATTTTAATGAAAATCATCTTCAGCTTTTAAAACTATGGCAACCCCAACATGACATGAATCGAAATCTGAAATTCGCTCAAGCTAGGGCATTCCCCATAAGCGACGCGCTGCATCGGATCCCGAATGCGGTGAAAAATAGGCAAGGGTTGCTAGGGCGTTCTCCCAAAAGCGACGCACTACATCGGATCCCAGGTGTAGTGAAAAATGGGCAAGGGCTGCTAAAGCGTCCCCTCCGAAGCGACGCACTGCATCAGAACCCAGGTGCAGTGAAAAGTGGACATGGGTTCATACCATGGAGGTTGAGAAAGGCGATAGTAAATAGGGAATCTCCAAATCATAAGATTCGCATAGCTACATGGAATATAGGGACATTGACAGGTAAGAGTTTGGAGTTAGTAGACACGATAAAACGTAGGAGAGTCAACATCGCTTGTATCCAAGAAACCAAGTGGAAAGGGGCTAAAGCTAGATAAATAGATGGGTATAAATTATGGTACGTAGGAAAGGAAAATAATAGAAATGGCGTGGGAATAATAGTGGATAAGGAATTTAAGGATAAAGTTGTGGATGTTAAAAGAATCAGTGATAGAATTATAATAATAAAAATGATTCTAGGAGAGCAGATTATAAATATTATAAGTGCATATGCACCACAAGTAAGGCTATAAGATATAATTAAGAGACAGTTTTGGGAAGATATGGAGGGAGTCATGCAAGAAATTCCCAATACTAAGGGAATATTTATAGGAGCAGACTTAAATGACCATGTAGGAAAAGATAAGGAAGGATATGATAGAATACACGGAGGGTATGGTATAGGTGAACGAAACGAGATGGGGGAGAATATCCTCGATTTTGCTTTGTCATATAACCTATCCATTACAAATACACTCTTGAAGAAGAGGGATGAACACTTAATAACCTTTAAAAGTGGACTTCATAAAAGCCAAATAGACTTTTTTCTACTTAGGAATAATGAACGATCTATATGTAAGGATTGTAAGGTGATACCCGGTGAGAGTTTAACCTCACAACATAGGTTAATGGTTATGGATATTCATATCGAAAGATGGAGTAAAAGAACTGAACTTAATACACATCCAAAAACTAAGTGGTGGAACTTAAAAGGAGAGAAAATAACCTCATTCAAAAATAAGTTGATGGTAGAAGGAAATTGGAATTATGAAGCAGTAAATACCATGTGGACTAATATGGCTGAGTCCATTAAGAAAGTGGCAAAAGATGTCTTAGGAGTATCTAAAGGTAAAAGGCTATTAGCAAAGGAAACATGGTGGTGGAATGAAACAGTGCAAAAAGCTATTAAAGAAAAACGAATGCATTTTAAAGCATGGCAGAAGATTAGAAATAATGAAAACTATGAACAATATAAGAATGCTAAAAACGTTGCTAAGAGAATAGTAAGTGAGGCTAAACTTAAAGCATATGATGAGCTCTATAATAGACTAGGAACAAGAGAAGGTGAGAAAGATGTGTTTAAACTTGCAAAGGTAAGAGAACAGAAGAGTAAGGACTTAGAGCATGTTAGGTGCATTAGAAGCGATGATCAAAGGGTATTAGTCAAAGACGCTGAGATCAAACAAAGGTGGGAAATATACTTCCAAAAATTGTTAAATGACAATGGCCCTGAGAATATAGGAATTGAAAATACTATAAATCTAAATAACACTGGATATTATAGATATGAACGTAGGATTAGAATGCTTGAAGTAAAAGAGGCCTTGAGAAAGATGAAATCAGGAAAGGCCATGGGGCCTGATAGTATACCAATAGAGGTTTGGAAGCATATGGGAGATATTGGGGTAGTTTGGTTGACCAAGTTGTTTAACAAGATTATAAAATCAAAGAAAATGCCTGATGAGTGGAGGAAAAGCTCTATTGTACCAATCTATAAGAATAAAGGAGACATTCAGATCTGCACTAATTATCGAGGGATCAAACTTACGGGCCACACCATGAAACTTTTTGAAAGAGTCATTGAGAAGAGGCTACGACATGAAACAAGTGTATCGGAGAATCAGTTTGGTTTCATGCCTGGGAGGTCTACCATGGAAGTTATTTTCTTACTAAGACAATTAGTAGAGAAATATAGGGAGAGGAGAAAAGACCTACACATGGTCTTTATTGACTTAGAGAAGGCTTATGGTAGAGTCCTTAGAGAGTTAATATGGAGGATGTTAGGTGTTAAAGGGGTTTCTCAGGAGTATATAGACATAATTAAAGATATGTATGAGGGAGCAGTAACAAATGTTAAGACCACTAGTGGCGTGGTGGTGATTTTCTGTCCTTTGTCGGATTGCACCAAGGATCAGCATTGAGTCCATACCTTTTCACATTAGTTATGGATGGGTTAACAAAACATCTGCATGAGGAGATTCCCTAGTGCATGCTATTTGCAGACGATATAGTCCTACTTGATGAGACAAGGGAGGGTGTCAACATAAAGCTAGAGCTATGGAGAGAAGCATTAGAATCGAAAGGATTTAAAATTAGCTGAACTAAGACAGAATATATGGAATGTAATTTTAGCAAGGAGAGTAGGAGTGGAGCACCAGTCAAGATTGATAACCAAGAGGTCCCCATGAGAGACCACTTCCGATACTTAGGATCATTGATCCATGAGAGTGGAGAGATTGAGAGGGAGGTTACCCAGAGAATCCAAGCGGGTTGGAACAAATGGAGATGTGCATCGGGGGTTTTATGTGATCGGCGGGTGCCACTCAAACTAAAGGGAAAATTCTATAGGATGGCTATAAGGCCGGCCATGCTCTATGGATTAGAGTGTTGGGCAGTTAAGGAACATCATACTCATAGGCTGAGTGTTGCAGAAATGAGGATGTTGAGATGGATGAGTGGTAAGACAAGAAAGGATAGAATTAGAAATGAAAATATTAGAAGAAATTTAGGGATAGCACCAATAGGTAACAAGATGAGGGATATTAGACTTAGATGGTTTGGACATGTTCAAAGGAGGCCAACAACGGCACCAGTTAGAAGGAGTGAGGCAATACAAGTTGAAGGTTCTAAAAGGGCAAGGGGAAGGCCCAAAAGAACGTGGATAGAAGTGGTGAGGAAAGATTTAAAAACTTTGGGACTAAATGAAGCCATAGTATTTAATAGAGTGGAATGGAGGAATAAGATTCATGTGGCCGACCCCTAATTGGGATAAGGTCTTGATGATGATGATGATGATGATTTTGACAGATCTAACATAAGATGACGAATCTACCCTTTATGGCAGAAAAATCCTAAAAATACAAAGGGACCCACTTGATCAATAAGATCAAGTATGATTAGACGCTTGGGATGGATTGAATGAATGATATTATGATGGAATCTAGTTAAATCATGGATTAAATATAACAAAAACAAGTGGATAAGATCTTTGGATCTTAATGGAGTAAAAACCCTAAAAGTACATAAAACTCTTGATCTAAAGGAAAAGATCCAAGATCTAATGGTTGGGTCATAAGTAAATTTTTTCAATAATCTTAATCTAATTAGTGTCCTTGTCTTTTATTTGATAATAGAATTGTAAATGTGATTTATGTTATAAATTAGGAAGCATGATAGCGTAATTCTTCAATTTTAGCATGCTATGCTTTAATTCTTATTAGTTTGTTATTAGGTTGGTAGATTTAATTATCTTAGGGCCATGTTAGTTTAAATTTGAGATTTTAGCATGATTCCATTAGTAGTAAAATTTCATGTATTTCATAACTTAAGATCATGCTAGCTTAAGTATAGTTTTATTTCATTAGGTTAAGTTACATTCATAGGAAGCATGTTAGTATATGGTTGTTAAACTTATATTTGATTTATGCTTTGAAGTTTAGGATTTATTTATTTTTAAATTTTAATTGTAGATTCAAATGTTAAGTAGTTGTTAAGATATAATGAGAATAAATCACTAAAAATGTAAACTAATGAAATATAGAGATTCATGAACAATTAAGATGAGTGAATGACTTTGACTTAATATTAGTAAGGGCTATAGTTAGTAGGACAATAAAAGGATTATCAAATCCTTGGCCCAAACTTGGAGAATAATAAACCCCATAAATGATATTTTAAATGTTCTTAGATTTAATTAAAATCAATTAGAAAGAGTACTTACGGTTAAAATTCTTATAGGAACTTTATGAAAGGTTGAGCTAAAGTCACTCTAGTGAATGCTGAACATGGTGGTTAAGGGGGTTCTCTAATAGAGCCTCGCTCCTCCCCTACCTTCCATTGACGTTTGTGAGGTCTAAATGCCTCCCATGAGGATTGAAGTAACCGCTTTGTGTTGAACCATTCAGCTAGTTAGCTTTAGCCAATTGAAAATAAGAGGAGTCTAGACTTGAACTGAAATAAGTTATCTTCAACTAGTAAAACATTAACTGGTTGAATAATATAATAAGAGCATAAAAGTTTAGTAAATTATCTAATCCTAATAAAAATTGTAAGTAAGATAAGGATGATCAAACAAGATCCATAGGATCTTGAATGATTAAGAATAATGAGAATCCTAATGTTATATTATATTATGTAAGAATGTTGTAGACAAATCTAGATAGAGAATCCAAACCCTTGATCAAATATGATTCAAGGCAGAGAACCAAGATCATCCTCCTTAGGGATAATCAAATAACTGTACTTAGATCAAAGAAGAACTAGAAGATAGAAGATCTAAGCTCTTAATCTTTATCAATAAGTATAAATTGTTGATCAAAGGATCTATGAAAGATCAAGATCAAAGAAAGGAATACACAAAGACCTAGGATAGAAAATACTTAGATCTAAAAGATTAGAAGATCATTCTAACCCTTAGATCTATTGATCAATAGGATAGACATTACCTGAGGA
Source organism: Warburgia ugandensis (assembly GCA_035236585.1). Lineage (NCBI taxonomy): Eukaryota > Viridiplantae > Streptophyta > Magnoliopsida > Canellales > Canellaceae > Warburgia > Warburgia ugandensis. Next base: position 44,642,304 of record CP141131.1, read on the forward strand.
AGATAGATCATGATAGGACAAAAGATCTAGATCCTTTATATCCAAGTACAAGATTAGACTAAGAATATAGATAGGATTATTTAGATTTTATAAATATTGACAATATATATGGATTTACGGATTACATACATCAATCAGGATCATGGAAGGTTTGAAGAGATGGATCACTACTTAAAGGTAGGAGGATTTTATGAATGCATCTACATGGGATGTACATGTTGAATACATGATCTTATGTCTAGAAATGTTGACAAGTGTAATGTTAATACTTGTATTAAATAACCTGAAACCCTTATGATCCAACCAAACACATATGAAATGGTTAAGTTAGAATTAAGGAATAGACTTAAGTGAATCTAAGTAAATAGACAGATTGTCTGATATGTATGAGAATTACTTTACATACAAGCATGGAGGCTTGTGGTTTTGTTTTAAATAGGCATATGCCTGGGGATGCTATGCTAGGAGAGTTAGTAGGGTTTGGCCACCTGCTCTGTGAAACTTGTTATTATATGGATACCAAGCCTAAATGAGGCTAAAAGTCAGGTGGGACAATTATGGGAAGGTTGCCACTGTGACAGCCATGGTCCTCCCCATATGGACATGGATATTGTGATTTCCACAAAGGATGGTATAGGTGGATTATTGGGTAGTTACCCAGGCGCGCTAGCATGGATTCTGACTATATGCATAGTAGTCCTTTGAGTATTTTTGCATTATGATGCATAGCATAGTGAAATGCTTTATGATATGGCATGATGAGATGTTGGGTAATCATGGATTATCGATACTACCCAAATGAGGAAGTATTTTTGGTAGAGACTAGATGATTTATCAACTCAGCATAAGCTGGGTATGATTATGTTTGAGATATTGATTATTTTTCACGGTTTTGACCATATGTATATATATCTATACATAGTATACCATATGTATGTGTAAGGATGTACATATGTGACAAAGTAAAGAGATTGCTCCATGATTATGAATAATGTGATTATGAAGTAATAGGATTATACTATCAAATTACTATGCTTCTTAAATCCCCTACCAAGCATAGTTTGCTAAGATATTGTAAATGTTCCAATGTTTACAATATCTTAGATACAGAGATAGAGAGTTAGGAGCTCAAGACTGAAGAAGACTTGGGAGAATAATCAATCATGGTATACCCCTTGAAGACATGTATTTTCATTTGACAGTGTTGTATTGTATTGAGGGTTTTTATTGTATGGTGAGCCTTGAAATTTGGATTATGTAATTTGGGAAAATATTGTACTGATACCTGGGCTATACTGTTAACCACTGGATGGATTCTAGAATTTAATAAAAGTATATTCCTTTAATGAAATTTTATCTTGTACAAAAATTCTAATTATGTTACGTATGAAGTGATGACTTGGGTTTTTCAAAACATGTTCTAAAGAAAAGAATTTTCTCTGCTTTGTTTTGTGAATTTTTTTTACTACTAATGGCCTTGCCTTTGAAAAATGTATTACAAAATGTGTTACAAGAGCCCGGGTCATCACACCAATAACCATTAGGCTTCTTTCATAATTACATAATTATATGTTCCGGAGCTATCGTACTCAGATCATTTCAATCTTAAGAAATTTTATCCAATCTAACCGATCGAGCATCATTTCATGTTATTCATGCATAATCTTATATAATTATAGCTAAATCAATAAAATCAAAAGGTTAGAATGATAATCCTATGTCATGTAGATCAATTTAAAGGATATTTAGCAGTCCCCGTCATTGGATCATCAATCGATCACCTCTAATGTGCCTGATCAAAGATGTCCATACCGATTCGATGACATTTCTCCACCTGATTATCCCAGATCAAAGAATACATCAATACCTTTTTTCATATAATGTCAATGATTCATTTAAGTGGAATGGATCATCAAGTGTGATCCAATTCAACATCAAAATCATCGATCAATCTCAATTGTTGATCAAGATCAGCTATATCGTCTCACCAATGTCCTAGATCCACAATATCTCACATGGATATTGATCTACACGTCATAAGGGTCACAATGGATGGTTTAGACCATAGGATCTCATCTCATTAATCTCTAATGTGACATGCTTCCAAATTGGATGGTTAGACAATCTCCGATCAAAGATTTGACCTTTTCACGTTGTAGATCACACTAAAATACTCCTAGGGCATGATTTTCATTACGTTCCATAGAGTTAGTGGCATTGATCGGCCGTTGCTAGAGAAGGAGACCGGCACGATCACTGTCAGCAGCCCATTTCTCATTAGATCTAACATTCCTCCAAAGGGGTTGTGGATGAGGGTCTCACCTTCACTCCCTAGAAATTTGGTGATGATTTGACATTGTTTGAAGCCAAAAAATGCGAAAAATAGTTGTTGGTTGTTGGATTTCTACCACTTGCCGATGTCATCTTCAATGGCTTGATTCGCTCTTGTTACTTGACCGATCGAAGTGATACTTGAGACCTTTTGATTGTGGGATCATGAAGAATAAAATGATAGACTCGAATCACCCATCTGAGCTGTCCTTTTTTTGAGCAGCTCATTGCAAATTTGGCCTCTAAAATTGCTATTTTCTCCCTCTTTATTGCCATTTTCATAGTCACTGCCATTTCACGCCTTCGCTGGTGACTGTCGGCTCCCCTCTCTCTCTTCTTTCTTTTCTCATCCTCCCTCTCGCCCCCTCCCCCCCCCCCCCCTCTCTCTCTCTCTCTCTCTCCCTCTCTCTCTCTCTCTTCTCTCTTCTTCTTTCCACGTTGGGTGGCAGTCGTCTACAATCACCTAACATGCGGACTTTGATTTTAGCAAAATTTGTGTCATTGAAATCGTCTTTTTGAGTACAATCCAATTAAACATTTTTCAAATTGCACTCAAATTGCCATTTGAAAATGAGGGATGTTACATCTAGAGTGAGTATGTGAATTTTTGTTGTGTTTTTTAAGTTAAAACTAATAAAACACACGAATCGGTTATAGAGATTCACGTGAGGAAGTTGATCCCACGAGGAATTGATTAGTTATGATATCAGTGGTACCTACTTTAAATTATCTAACCTAACGAAATCAATGACATCTTTCCTAACCTAGAAATTCAAATTAACATATGAAGATGGAATTATGCTAAACTTAACAACTTTCCTAAAACCACAATTTTTAAAAAAACCAAAAGTTTCCTAAATTAAAACTTTTAAAATTGCAACATTTCTTAAATTAGAAACTTCCTAAAAATGAAATTTAGCAACTTCCTAAATTATTTTTTCTAAGGAAGAAATTTAGTGATAAATCTAAGGAAACATGCAACTAATGAACTTGCTAAACATGCAATTTCTAAAGAATGCAAATATACTCTTGGGCTGAAAAGACAAGCTAATGAAATAACTTGTTAACAATCTAATCTTGATTGACATTCAAATTCTACTTAAACTAACTCTTCCTAATGTGATTCGATTCCACTAACTTGAATTTTGCCAACAAAAAGTCACTCAAAACCATGCTCTTAACCCAAGAGGTGTGTGCATGGTTCAAGGTGGTAGAGTAAGATTTTCATGCTTGTTGATATGAATAATTTATGCCTAAAATAATGAACTATGAATGGGAGAAGAGAGTTAACAAGATTGTCCCAACTTCAACTCAAAAAGCATTCAAAACCATGCATTCAACACTTGGATTGCATGCATGGTTTTGATACCTTTTTGGGTTGATTTGGTTGGAACAACTGAAATAATAATCTTGAATTAACTATTAAACCATGAAATCAACATGTACATCAATCATCATCATCGATTAACCAAAAGAGATTCAGCTAAACAGCAACATGCATTGAGAAGAAATAACTCTACAAAAGATGGTGCGTTTGACTCATGGAATAGGCACACCACACTTTACAAAAATATAATCAAAGATGATCCCTCAATACACCTCAATCACTATCCAAATCTCTAGAAATTTACATGTGAACCATTGAAGATAACTATTAGAAAATAAGCATGAAAAAGGAACCACCAATAAAAGATCTAAGCCAGGAGGAGATTATATTCAAAATGGCTTTCCTTTGGCTATCACTTCAAGGAAAAAACCAACTTTGAATCTTAAATCACAACCGAAAAGAATGAAATCCATGAAAGAAACATTCAACTAACAACTGTACAAGTTAAAAACAATTCAAAAGAGATGAAGATCAAAAGGAACTAACCAACCTTTCAAGGAAGAACTAAAAGATCAAACCTAGGCATGGAACACTTGGAGAAGTAGTAGCCCACCTTGGAAAGGATAACACCCACCCAAAGGAGAAGAAAGTTCAAGAAAAATAGGTATGAAAAATGGTGGAAGGAAAAGGGCACCCTCCTCAAAGTGAAGGAGGCATCTGTTTCTTCCAAGGAGAGATGATCCTAATCCTAGGTTTTTTATGGTCTTTTATAACTTTTTCTCCTATATTTTCTAGGGTAATGTAATATAAAGGTATGGTGGGTATAAAAACAAGTGAATTGGAAGGCTAAGATGAGTGGGTAGCTAGGATTTTAAAAAATGGAAAGGTGGGATAGGTGGCTGCCTTTTGGATAGCTACAAGATTTCCAACAATCCTTGCAATCCTCCAATTCATATCCACATGAGTCATGTCCTACTACTTTTTATAATTATGATGAAGAAACATCTATTGATGAAAAGAATGAATATTTAGACACTGAGCCTTTAGTTGACACTTCTCAATGGTAAGATTGAGTAGAAACCCCCATACTTCCTGAAATTCACTTTGAGCCTTGCAATGTCGAAGAAGCACCTAATTGGGATCTAAAATCCTTGTTTGATCAAACACTAGATAGCACTATAGGCCTACTTGAAATTTTACATGTACATGCTAGTAAGAAGAAGAGTCCATTGAATTTATAGATCAATATCAACCAACTCTACGGTACACATTAGAAGCTATTAAGGATTTAAGCCCCACCATTACACTACCTCTTAAAAAACAAGAACAAACTTTTAAGGAAATGGGGAGGAGCTTATACCCCAATTTTAGGAAAATGTGAGGGAGAAGGAGGAAAAATATATACAAATTACAATTAATGGTAACTATTATTCCTCAATTTGGTAAAAATGGGAATCATTCTTTCAATGTGGTCCCACGAAATTCAAAATTGCGGTGGTCTATTGTGTCATAATCTTATCACCACCAAAAATTTCAAGGTGGAGAAATGTATACTGAGTACCATGAAATTCTTTAGAGGAGTGAGACATTTCTCCACTTAATCAGAGTTGGAATTAGGTTAATTAATTAGGTTTAGAATAGATTAGTTAGTCTGGTTGAAGATGTTAAATTTATCGCTCACCCGTAGGTAACCAAGGTTTTATGAGAGTCTCATTATACCCATTTATCATATAAGAGTCCTATGTTTTGAAATATTAGGGACAATGTTTAGTTCAGGTTGAGGGAGTAGATATGCATGAGATTCTTAGATTTTCTTAATAAAACATTTTGAAGATTTAAGGTCAAGTTCCTTTACTATGATGAGAATTGAATATTCTAAAGTTTAATGTTTCTCCTACTCTAGCTTCTTAATAGAAATGCATATGGTCACTTCCGCATCTTATTCATGTCTTGAAGTATTTTGTGAAAGTTGAATCTCAAAACACACATACACATAGTACATAAGTTTAGATAAGCAAACGTCATGACTTAGAGATCTTGACAAAAGTCAGTAGAGACCCATATACCTAGTGAGTATTAGAGACTATAATCTTTCTGAGGAGTATATGTAATTTCATATTTTCCAATGATCAACAATTTTGAAATATCCAATGTTCTTTATTTTGGTCAAATGCCAATAACCAAAAGGAGTACTCACTTTATTTCTTGAATATTTATTAAATTTGATAGGCTTTAAGACACCTAGGAAATTATAGAGGCTATCCTTGTTTTAGTCCAAACATATAAAGCTTACCTAGTAATGTATACCACTAGTTAGACCCTTTGAGCCTCTTGATAAGCCTTTTTCTTTTCAAACCTTATTTACCTTAACCCACAAGCCTAATAAAAAGAACATTTGTTCCCTATCTTTCAACAATGAGTAGGGGTGATAGAAAAAGTTTAAAAAGGATAAAATTCTAAGAAGTGAAAAATATCTAAGTGTTACGAGAAGAAAGCCTTTCCCTTAAAGAAAAGAAACATAAAGGAAAAGAAAAGTGAAGAAAAAGGAAAAAATAGAAAAGATATTCACTTTAATACATTGAAAAGAAAAGTTGTCCATACAAATATTCATAGAAGACCTCTACTCATATTTGAAAATTTGAATCCTTATACCACTTCTTCCAGTGCTTATCCCAAGCTTACATTTCATCCCATCTAAAGGCCTATTGATCTTAAGATAGGAGGTAGTCTTAAAGAGGATATAAATAGGAAGGAATTAAGGTTAAATATTTCTATTGGTCTTGGTAATGACATTTATCCTTAGTGATCATATTCATTTGTCTCATTTGTGCATAAAAGAAATAATGTGAACCATTAGTATTGTTGGATCCAGTCACATAAAGAGAGAATTTTGTTTACCCTTTTCCTTGAGAGTTTCATTTCTGAGTGCATACCAATGAGAATTTGAGGTCACGATATTTTTCTAAAGGAATATCAGCATATTTATTTAGAAGTCTAAACTTATGTAACTGTACACACACTATACCCTAAGATATAAGTGTAATAAAATGGCTTTGTAGGTGGATAACTTGTAGAATTTCTCATTCATCTTTATTAAGTTGCTAAAGCTAGAAGGGTGCTAATGGAAGAGAATCCTTTGAGATAAAATAAAGCACTTATCCTTATTAAAAGTTATGTGTATATTCATTGCAACCCTCACAAGGCTTAAGTCATCCACTGGAGGTAACCTAGGGGTTAAGGTCTTATTACATATGCTCAATGCCATTAGGAGTAAAAATGAAAATGGCAACCATTTTGTTTTCATGCTTTCTGCATGTTTTGCTCGAGACTAGCAAAATGATGGTTGAGAATGTGATAAGTATTCAATTTTGTATAAAGAGTAACCAATTAGTTCCCCATGTGTTATAAATTATGGTGTTATTTCTAGGGTTTTTTTTTTTTAATTTCATAGCACATGCATTTCTGACCTAATAATTTAAAATTTTGCTATTTTGCAAGTTTGGTAGCTAAACAAAAGTAAGCATGTGATTTGTTATAATTTTCAAGGATTTAATTATGATTTTTCATCTTTTATAGGTGTTAAGATGGTGATCCAAAGGCCATGATTGATTGAGATGAGAATTGAAGATCAAGATCAAAAGATCAAACCGAAGCTTAAATGGCATCATGCTAAAGTGTGATCAAGGTTCAAGACCATCTTAAGGTAAGTGAGAAGGCAATCATAAGAATCAAAGGTGATTAAAATAGGTCCATGTATAAAGCCATTCAATTCCACCACTTTTGCATGAGAATTGGAGCCATGAATGAGGTTTCCCAGTTTAACAAGGAAACCTAACTTAGCCATGCAAGCCATTCAAGCCGTGAAGCCAAGGGATTTAACCACTTAAGCCACTCAAACCATCAAGTCAAAGGAGCCTTCAAAGTAAACCACCAAGCCATGAGAGCTAATGCCTCATGGAGCCATACTATTGCTTAAAGATTTGAAGCATTTACCCACATGCAAAAATTGGATTTTCAGGGGATAATTAGAAGGACTTTAGGACATAGTTAGATATTCATGCACAGGTGGACCAATCAATAGAGAATCCATTTCTTTTCTCCCATCTTTATCACTTTTTCCATTCCTCTTTTTACCTCATGTAACACCTCGAGGTTCCAACAGTCATAATATTGTCTGCTTTGGGGTGCTCATACACCCCTCACGGATTTGTTCTTCCCTAGTTTCCTAGGGAAAACATGCTGTGACTGTTAGAGTTTCCCAAACTCTTATAAACAATCTAGTTTCCTCTCTCCAGGTGATGTGGGACTAACTCTTTGTCCTTCACCCCAACTTAGAAGTCTGCTAGTTTCTCTTAGCCCACCCTCATTAGTCCAAGGCTTTACATCGTCTCCCCTAAGGGAACATGCATCCTCACATGATAGCCACAACTAAACGCCCGCACGTGGCTAGCCACCACACCATAAGGGGACCTGGCTCTAATACTATTTGTAACACCCCAGGGTTCCAATAGTCACAATATTTTCCACTTTGGGTTACCCGTACACCCCTCACAACTTTGTTCTTCCCCTGTTTCCTTGGAAAAATGCATTGTGACCTTTAGAGTTTCTCAAACTCTTATAAACAACCTAGTTTTCTCTCCCCGGGTGATATGGGATTAACTCTCTATCCTTCATCCCAGCCTAGAAGCCTACCAACCTTCTCTTGGCCCACCCTTGTCGGCCCAGGGCTTCACACCCCACCTAGGGTTTTCACATGAAACACCTTAAAGGAATGGAGTTTCACACCATTTTCCTAAAAAATAGGTGCGCTTTCAATTCTATACACTCCATTCCCCATTCCCCATTCCCCACTCTACAACTCACCTTCTTATCTCTTTCTTCCAACCATCCTTTTCTCCCTCTTTCCTTTTCCATCGTACCTATCACATCACCCCTTTTAGGGTTTCCACACATGGGAGAAAGGTAGAGATGCCCTACCCTAAAAAGGTCGCACCTCCCACCTTATCTTCCACCTTGTTTCTTTGTTGGGTTGCCCAAGACAGCCAACCCACTTTCCATTCTCACTCCTTATCCTCTTCTCTTCTTTCCTACCTATTTACTCTACCATCTCCATCTCCACTAACCTAAGGAGGAATTCCACATGAAACACCTAAGGGGAGGAGACTCATCCTCCCTAAAAAAAGTGGTGTCTCCCACGTCCCTTAAGGTTTCCTATATTACCATTTTTACTTCCCACTTTCCACTTCTTTCTCAATCATCTCCACGTTCCATTCCTGATCAAAGGGTTCCTCATGATCTATCATAAGTCCCTAACAAACATCCAATGCCAAAAAGGGTTTAATGATTTTCTCTTTAGATGTCCTTAGATTCCCACTTTCTAAATATAACTCTACCACTTCTTCATTTTCATCCTAGGCTTTAAATCTCTTCTTTCTTTATCACCTTAGAGTCACATCTCATCAAGATTAGAAGGAACAAAACAACCTATATAAGATTGCCTAGGGCTCACACAATTTTAACATTGAAAGAGGGGGATGCCTCCTCCTTAAAAAGGTGGCACCTCCCTCCTTTGCTGCTTATCAGGCCCCTCCTTTGTTCCAACCATCCAAGCTCTCTTCCTTGATGATGTTTCTTCCCTATTTTGTAGTCCATGGATCAAGTTATTTTGTTCCTTGAAATGCTTTGAATCATCATCCTTTCCTTGCTCCATTCGATCTTCCTTTCCCTATCCTTTTCATTGATTCTCTTTAGGTTCACTTGCCCACATCTTTGGGCATTGGTTTACATCTATTTTGAAGCCATACATTGTATTTTTTTTTCTATAAATAATGTGCAACTTACTTCTATGCTTCTAATCTTAACATGCATCTTTTGTAAGAAAGTTTGATTCAATAAAATTGTGAGTTATTCTTACTTTTCTTTACTGGTTTTTAGTGCTTAAATGCTCTACTTATTTCTTAATTTCTATGAATTTTTACCTAAGTAAGCATTCGCATCAACCATGCATCTTTCATACTTAGATTCTTGCACACCCTTGTTGTCACCTTCATGTTTCATGCTCATTATAGTTTCATATGCACCATGTCATGTTATTTCTTAATTTTGCATATTTTTTATTAGGTTTAGCTCATGACTAAGTTTTGTCTTTCATTGTTAGTAGTGTATTAGTATTGTTTTAGAAATTTTCCTAATTGAGTTTTAGAAAGTTTATAATTCTAGTTAAAGAAAGTGTTAATTTAGGAAAGTCTCATTTTTAGTAAGTTTCCTAGATTCATTCTAGTTTTACATTAATTTCTTTAGTAAATGGATGTTAGTTTCTAGTTCCATTGCATAAATTTAATTTTATAAAGTTTCTTTTAGTTGTAGTTTCTAGTTTCATTCATATTTCCTTTCTTTTGTCATTTACTTTTCTAGTTTAAATTCAAATTCCAATTAAATCTCTCTCTTTGGCTAAAGTTATGTACATTAAATAAGATCCATCCAACATAAATTCTTTTAAGATTACTCATGGGATCACCCTCTCTCACATGCAATACTACTTTGATTTGTGTGCTTGGGAGAAATATTAAGGCTACACCATGGGTGTAGCAGCGAGACATAGTGAAATTTCTTGTAGGCAATATGCGAAATGATGGGTATACCATTTTTTTTTAATTTTATTTTTATGTAATAAAATTGGTATGGATAATTGACTTTAGAAAGAGTCTTCAAAGTTCAAAGCCAACTTTAGAATGGGACTTTAACACTAGGTAACCATACCGACTTAAAAAACCCCTACTAAGATTGACATCAAATTTTCATACAATTCAGCGTTCAATTGTGCATTGTTCTGTAAAGATGGTGAGAAATCCTTGTTGTGAGAAGATGGGATTGAAGAAGGGGCCATGGATTCTAAAAGAAGAGTAGATTTTGTATATATGGGCCACCATTGAGTGCTCTCTTTCTCTTGGTGGATCTAGTTTTCCTAAAAAATTTAGGGTTATATGAATTCAAAGATCAAAGTTAGCTTGAAAATGGTTAAGATTCTTACCTATAAGATTATTCATATTAATAAAAGGAAGTTTATCTTAGTGAAACTCAATTTATAATTACAAGTTTTAAAGCAATATTGTGAGCAAACTTCATAATAATTCTCTTACACTCTTCCATTGATTTAGATGGTCAGCAATTGTAGCAAGATTACTAGGACGAACAAACACATATGCATAAATAAGAACAAGCATATTAAGTAATTTTTGGATAACTCCTCATTTATGATCCTTTATTAGTATTCCATCTTATTAATACAAGTTAGCACATGATCAAATAGCTAATCTAGAATTATTTAGTGAAAGTATGCCCTCCCAGTATTAATCTCAAGGCATACTCTTATAGTTCCTTTGATGGTAAAGTTTCAATGTCAACATCCTCTGCCAAGATGAGGTTTTAAGAGCCAGTACCTCATGATTTCAAGTTAGTATAGCCTTTTGTGTCCAACTAATCAACTCTTTCATAAGAAGATGCATATTTCTTGTCACCGAATCCTAAATTTGGATGGAAACCACAAACCATGAGGTGCTCCGTTCTCTTGTGAGGATTAGTTGAGAAGCAGTTTGTCATTCCACTGAAATAGCACTATTTTTATTTGAATCATGATGATTTAACCAAGACCATAACCCCAATATTTTCATTAGTAAAACCCACTTCATCCACAATGTTCTACATGGAATTAGTAACAAAAAGAAAATTGGATGACAAGAAAAGGGATTATTGCACTTACCATGTTTTTCATGCCACAAATAGTCAAAGTCTCATACATAGACATTAGGAGATGATGGGATGAAGAGAGAGAAGAACTAAAGGAGGAGGCTATCAATCCACTTGCTAGATAAAGAGAGTTTATGGGAAAGATAGGAAAAAGTAAGATGATGCCGGGATTTAATAAACAATATGAACACTTTAAAAGTTGGTTTTGAAAAACCTACTTGAAAAATAGATTTAAAAGTTGATTTTAAGAAAAAAAAACTTTAAAAAGAGTTTTTAAAGTCAGTTATGGGCAAATTGACTTTAAAAGTGCTGTGACATAAGTTTTTATTCTAAAGAAATTACAATCCTTTTTAACTCACTGTTCAATGCAACATGCATAATACTCTCAGGATGGCTTGTTCCAGGATGGCCTATACTTAATTTACTTGCATCATATAAAACTATAGATATATGCACATGTAAATTTTATGTTTTATATGCACATGTAAATTTTATGGTAATTTGTTCAATTATATTTCAAATTATTTACTTCTTAGACTGTCCCCACATATATTGTTTTCAACCCAAGTACCCTCATCACCATTATCACACACATAATTCTCATTCAAACCAAGTATATCAATTTGATAGAATTTTTTTGGTAATATAAGGGTAATATATTGTAGTATCGCTTTGGTCATTTTCATCATAAAACTCCCTCATGAAGGCTAATAAAACATTTGGCCATCTCCTATCATTTTTGTCTTACACATAAAAATACTTGATTCACTAAAGATGCTAAAAATAATTGATTCACTAAAGATGTAGGTATAATTATGCATAAACACAATCATAGTTCTGTAAGTATAATTCAAGGCCCATATCTCTCTTTTAACCCACTAATAAGCATCATTCACCACTATTAGCGCATTATCCCTTGAATTGGAAAGGAAAGTAGCAGTCATAGCTAAGCTGACCCCACTATTCTGTTGTGCTCTTGAGTTATTATAGTCTTTTGTGTAAAGACAATAACCATTGATGGCATATCCAGCATTCTTTATTACTTCTAGTCTTGGGCCCATCACCATCCAACACAAGGATTCAAATATACCATTGCCCGGAATATCTCACTGATTTTGAACCTACGCATATATATATATATACATATATTAAGTGGGATATGATTTTTGTAAGCATAATAAAATACATTATGCAATTTATAAGAAGTGCAAATTAATTCATTTTACCTTTTGATAGAACCAAGTATTGAAAGTGCAAAAGTGCTCATATTGCAGCCACTTTTGTTTCTTTGTCTAACTTGGATGCTTCGCTTTCAGGAAGTCCATGTGCTCATTATATATAAAAATTAATGGAGAGTTCAAAGTAAATATAACTATAAATTAATTTTTACACATATATAATATATAGGAAAAAGTAAAAGCAATGAGAGAGTCGAGCATGATCAACGTACTCAATGTATGGCCAGACTTTATTAATGTTGTTTTGGTAGACATAAAGGTCTGCTTGGTCTTGTTCTTTAAGGTCAATGGTCAATACATGACCACTTAAAAGAGGTCCAACAACTTTGGGATCATGAAATCCAACTACTTGTTTCTTTCTTGAGATTCCAATAATAATCACTTTTGATAAGTACTCTATAAAAAATTATATATATATATATATATAATTATTACATATATATACCTCTATACTTAGCAAGTTTTATCCTAGAACTTTCGATAAATAGTACTAATTAGGGTTACTTATAGATTTTGTAGGTCCAGGGTACAAATTTGAAAAAATGCACAAATTTGACAATTTTGATCCCTAAAGTCTAAGTTTAGAGTTTGACCAAAGTTTTGGACCCAGCTATCAAAATTTTCAAACTTTGAAAGTCCAAAGTACAAAACAGGTGTCTTTGTCATTTTTAGCATAATTAAAAACCATAGAAATATCACTGAACCTTATCCATGCAAAAGAGGCCATAAATATCAAAACATAGGATAAAAGAACTTCCATGCATGCATCTCACCACCTTCAAGAAGCTTCTAAGTGAAGCTTAAGAGCCACACATGTCAAAGGAAGCAAGCATGTGAAGCACACTGAAGCTGAGGCTTGCAGGGGAACTAAATCCCTCACTTTATCCCTTTGTACTTCAAAATGGAGATCACCTACCTGTGTACCATGAATTTTTTAATTCCACATGAAATACATGTATGAATTAGTACAATTTTTAGAGAAAGACAAGGAGGTGAGGAGAGAGATAAGAAAAAGGAGAAATCTATTAAATCTATAGTTAGTTTTCATCCAAGAATTTCAAGTAAGAGTGGCTGAGATCATTTCACATCCATGACCATCCTAAATCAACTAATGATAATCCATTTGTGTTATGATTGACCAATGAGAAGAAGCCATGCATGGGAGAGAAGAGTGAGCCATGATTGGTGGAGAAAATTTTGGTTGACTGCCCACCTTTTTTCAATGAGGAGAACATGTGTTCTCCTTATTTAAAAAACATGGTTTTACTTTAATATCAGTGTTTAGAGACAAAAATTATGGAATGATGAGAAAATAGATTAGGATAATCAGTTTGGATAGGGAAATCTCTTTGGAATCCTAAGCATCCATCTTAAGGCATACCGATCTAATGGATGAGAAGGAGTGAGACATAAACAATGCCTTTTTGGGGAGACAACTTCAAGGAAATCTCAATCATCCAACCTATGGTTGGAATATGATCCAAAGGAAAGGAATTAAGAAGGGAAATCATCAAAATCCTAGCCTTCACTCTATCTCATCTAACCATACAATCCAACTATAACACTTGTCCTACCCATTGAATTAAGAGTGAATCTCAATGTATTCTACAAGTGTTCCATGACTTTTACAAGGGGAGCTAGAGTGAAAAGAAAATTAGATAAGGAAATGGAGGATATGAAGGGATTTCCATTAGGAAACTTCCTCCTCCCATCCTTCTCTCTATGGCAACACAAAGGGGAAGGCCATGTGTGGATTTTTTATTCTAAAAATTCCCCCTTCAGTCCATTTTTTTTCATGCAAAAGAGAAAGAGGAAAGGGGAGAACGAAGAGGATTTATGAACCCTATAGGACCACATAAAGTAATCAAATACTAGCATCATTTTTTCATCGTACCTCAATCCATTCTATTTTTTTATTCCATTTATTTTACACTTCAAATCACCCTCAAAATGATGCCCCTAGTCCTCTATTCATCCTCTATCAATAATAAAAAATTTCATCTAAAACTCATTCCCTAACCCTTTCATACTTTATTTTTAGTGTTTTCTACCCTATTTTTTCACCTTTCACCACCATTTTATTTTTCATTTTTTATACTTATATTTTAACTTTGAAATTCATGGATTGCACTCTCCACCCATGTAAAATCACTCCACAAAATTTCATAAAAAAGCTTCATCTCCAACCCTTTTACACCAAATTTTAGTTTCATTTTCGCACCTTAATCTTTTTCCATCTTATTATATTTTTCTAAATTTTTATCTCATCTTATGGATATAAAATTGATGACCTCACACATTCATCCTATACTTATATCATTCCATCCACTAATCTCTCAAATATCTTATTTGAATGCCTTTAAGAATTGCTTTCTCTCTTTGGGTATTACACGGATAAAACATGTCTTTTTCGGTGTAAAATCTCTCCTACAAATTGTGGCTGCTGGAAAACACTCTATGATATTGTGGATGACACAATAATAGTAAGGTGTTTTTCAGATGATGCATATTTTGGTGGTAGTGTGGATTGGGAGGTGGTAAGTGTAATAACCCCAATTTTTGTAATTGATTGAGAAAATCAATAAAGTTTGAGTTTCAGATATTTCGTAATCAAATCATAAGACAAATAAAATTGAAATTAAACTTAGCAAACCCTTCAAAATGACTGTAAGCACGACAAATTCTGAATTCGGATAAGAAATCCTTAAGTTTCTTCATTTCTTGGACAAAAGGCGTAAAATAGTAATTTTACCCAAAAATCAAAATCTCCCAAAAATCAAAATTTGAGACATCAAAATTTAGAATGTACTGAGAAATATGAATCCAACACCACTAAGTACACTCAAATCCGAGATCATGGGAATAAAACCCAAAATTTTATACATAAATGGCAAAATGGTCTTTTTACACCATGTGGGGCCCACATGGGGCCCACAAGGGACCCAACAACCAATTTCATCAGCAGCCCACGTGAATCATGGGTCAACAAACATCAGATGCTCTTGGGGAAGAAAAATTAGGCATGGGGAAGAAAAAATGGAGCATGAAAGACTTTCATGCCATTTAATAATAAAAAAATAAAATATTATAATCATGAAAAAAAACCCAAAATGCCTATAAATACAACCCCAAAAATCCTCCAAAAATCCTCATAAAATCCCCACAAAATTATCTTCACTCTCCCTAAAAAATTAGATCTAGATCCCTCCCCAAAAATCCAAAATTTCCGAGAAATAGATCTCTTTTCAACTTGTTTTTCTTTTTAGATTGGAACAAGAGACCTAAAATCAATTAGGCACTCTGTTCTAGATCTAATTTGATCAATTTCATCGTCCAAAACTTCCCAACATATCTATTCTACAAAACTCCCAAAGAAATTTCAAGATCCAACAGTTCAAACAACGGAAATTTGCAAGAAAGATGGATCTTAGGCCATATCTTCATCAACAAGGTATTTTTTTTTTAAATAGGTCATATAACTGAGGTTTTTTCTCCAATCAGGTAGGTGGAAATACCTTCCATAGATGTTTAATACTGTTTTATGTAATTTTTGGTTTACTGTAATGTATTTTGGTAATAAAAAGGTAAAAATAAAGTAAACACCAGAACCCTTAATTTTGGATGATAAAGTGATCAGATGAAAATTCTAACTATACCAATCGATCCAGAAGGGTCTAAAACCCCTAGGGTAAAATTTTCACAAAGATCAGAGATGTGTTGGGCCTTCAATTGAGAGAGGATTGATTGGACGGTCCAAAATGGACTGTTCGATCTCCGGATCTAATGGCGCCCAAGACACACACGTGACGCACCGTCGGAAATGGTGTGTGCGCTGCGTGTGGGGCGTCGTCCCAAGCGAGACGACGGCGCGTCTGTCAAATCCATGAGCGGACGCACTAGACGAGAACCCTGTTTACGGGCGCGCGGACGACGAGCGTTCCGCTCGTCCCATCCGCGTCTGTGGACACACCTCAAGGGCGCTTCCTCCATTCATCCCAGCAGACGCGCCCTATGAACCGGAAGCATCTCCCAGGTTTGGTTTTTCGCCCAAAAAATCTGGGCCGTCCGTTCCTTGGGCCCAGATCAAATCCAGGCCCTAGGAAAGACTGTGAACTTCCAGATCCAATTTCGGAGTCATCTGAACTCCAAATTGAGATCAGAAAGAAGCTATGGAAAGCTTGAAACCTCTATTTTCTGATGAAATGATAAAATGGACATACTATTCAGTAAAAACTTTCTGTATTAAAGAAATAAGTTACCAATTACCTAGATCTTCAAGATCTGAGATGATCAGATCTTAAAAATATGTTTTAATAATGATATACTATTGAAATAAAGTGAGATCTATGGTTTAATTGGATATACATGAGATATATTAAGGGATCTACCCATTATGGTAGAAAAACCCTAAAAATACAAAGGGACCCACTTGATCAAAGATCAAGTGTGATCAGATCCTTGGGATAGAAAGAATAAATGTTGATATGATGAAATCCAAGGAAATCATGGATGGATTATGACAAAAATAGATCAATATGATCTTTTGACCTTAATAAAGAAAATTCCCTAAATATAACTAAAATCCTTAATTAAAGGAAAAGATCTAAGATCAAATGGTTTGTGCATAAGTAAAGGTTTCTAAAAATGTTAATGTAATTAGTTTCATTTTATATAATAGCATTTTAAATATGATTATGTTATAAAGCATGCTCGTATAACATTTAGACTTTAGCATGATATGTGATTTCATTGTTATCATAAGGTGTTAGATTTAATTATTTTAAGTACCTTACCTCATTATCATTAAATGTTAAATTATGTAGTTTTATGCTTTGAATTTATAATTCATTTATGGTTAAATTCTATTAGTAGATTTATTTATTATGAGATAAAGAGCATAAAACATAAAAAATGTATTCTAATGAGAAAGTAGAGTTTCATGACACAAATAAGAATGGAGTACTTTGGACTTAATTAGTAAGGGCTATAGTTAGTAGGACAATATAAGGATTATCAAATCCTTGGCCCAAATTAGGAAAAGAATAATAAACCCCATGTATGACATTATAAATATTCATGGACTTAATTAAAATCCATTGGAAAGAGTACTTAGGGTAAACATGCTTATAGGAACCTTGTGAAAGGTTGAGCTATGGTCATTCTAGTGAATGATGAACATAGTGGTTAAGGGGGTTATCTAATAGAGCCTCGCTCTTCCCCTACCTTCCGTTGACATTTGTGAGGTCTAAACTCCTCCTTACATGAGGATTGAAGTAACCACTTTGTGTTCACCCATTCAGCTAGTAAGCCTTAGCCAATTGGAAATAAGAGGAGCAGTCTAGATTTAGGCTTGAATAAGCTACCTTCAACCAGCACATTAACTGGTTGAATAATAATAATAAGAGCATAAAAGGTTAGTAAATTACCTAACCCTAATAAAAATAGTAAGTAAGATAAGGATGATCAAACAAGATCCATTAGATCTTGGATGATCAAGAACAATAAGAATAAGAACACTATATTGTACTTAGTATGCATGTTTATTAGTATACTTGTTATAGTTCATTAGATTAGATAATCCAAACCCTTGATAAAAGATGATTCAAGGAAGAAAACCAAGATCATCCTCTATAGGGATGATCCAATAACTAAACTTAGATCAAAGAAGAACTAGATGATAGAAGATCTAGCACCTTGATCTTTATCAACATGTGTAGATGTCAATCAATGGATCTATGAAAGATCAAGATCAAGGAAATGGACATACAAAGACTTAGAGATAGAAAAATACTTAGATATGAATGATCTAAAGATCATTCTAAACATCAGATCTAGTGATCAATAGGATTGTTCATAATTTATATATTGACAATATGTATGGATGTACAGATTACATACATTAGTCAGGATCATGGAAGATTGGGGAAAAGAGATCAATCCTTAAAGGTAGGAGGATTTGATGAATGCATACATGATTGTACTCATGATCTTATGTTGACAAGAGTAATGATAATACTTGTATTAAATCTCTTGAAAACCTTATGATCGAACCAAACACATATAAGATTGTTAAGGACTAAACTATAAGTGAATAGGGGACTAGGAAATATTTCAGCCCTAAGTAAACAGACATATGGTCTGATATATATGAGATCTATTTTACATACAAGCTTGGAGGCTTGTGAGTTTGTTTTAATAGGCATAAGCCTAGGGGAATGCTATTGCTAGAGGAGTTATGAGGGTTTGGCCACCCGCTCCTTGAAATTTGATGATGTGATGATACCTTGCCCTAAGAGAGGCTAAAAGTTAGGTGGTGGCAATTATGGGAAGGCCACCACTGTGAAAGTCTTGCCCCCCCATGACATAATATTTTCCACCGTGGTATCAGTGGTGAACAGGTCAGTTATCCGAGCGCGCTAGTACGGATCAGACTGCAGCATAGCAACCTTTCTAATTATTTTGCACTATGATGCATATGAGAATATGCATAGTGAAATGCCTTATGTTATAGCATAATGAAATGCTAGGTAATTGTATATTACCAATATTTCCCAAGAAGGGAAATTTCCAGTATAAGATTAGCTGTAATACTCAATTGTCAAAATGAGGAGAATTGATCAGCTTAGTTGGGAATGATATTTGACTATTTTAACTGGTTTACCCATGAAAGGTATGTATATAGATATACATAACTTACAATGTAAGGAGTATGTTTAAGGATAATGGGATTATGAAGTATTGGAATTACATTGTCAATGTGATGGTTCTTGAATCCCCTACCAAGTATTGCTTGTTGCAATATCTCAGATACAAGGAAGGAGAGTTAGGAGCTGAAGACTATAGAAGACTTGAAGAGAATAATCTTCAAGGTATACCCTTGAAGACATGTATTTTTCTTTGTTGAGAGTTTTATTGTATGGTGAGCTTGAGTTTTGGATTATGTAATTTGGATAAGTATTGTGCTAGATTTGGCTGTACTATGAACCACTGGATGGATCTTGGAGTTTAATAAAAGTATATTCCTTCAATGGAGTTTTATTTTGTACACAAATTGTACTTATGTTATGTATGAAGTGGTGACTTGGCTTTTCAAAACAAGTTCTAAAGAAAAGAATTTCTGCTGTTTTGTTTTGCGAAAAATTTTACACTCTTAAGGGCTCTGCCTTTCAAAATACTTTACAAATCATGTTTCAAAAACCCGGGTCGTCACAGTTGGTATCAAAGCGATTCATCCAGTCACAGTACAATACAAATATGTCCAAAGGAGAGATTATAATCCAAGTCTAGATTAAGATAGAAGTAGTTGTATAGAGGACTGATAGAATTTTGGTTTATGAGCAGATGTCACCAAAGAGAGTCACAAGGCAGACAGCTCAAAATACTCCAGAAGACAATATGGAGAGAGTAACCATGAGTAATATGGAAGAGATGATGACAAGAATGTTAAGGAACCTCCTTCCTCACCTACAGCAACCCCAAGGTTCATCACCTCGTGTAGAAATACCAAGTACGCAGGCTCAGGCTCAGCCTGAGATGAGACATACTACACCAACACCACCGCCAACTACTCCCACACTAGGACAAGGGCAATCTTCCCTTGTACCAAGTGAAGAAGTGGGAAAATCCCCATTAGCACTAGAAAAAGTTGACAAAACGCTGGAAAGATTTCAAAAGAGGACTACAATGTATGATGGCAAGGGTGAAGCTGAAAAGGCTGAAGAATGGATATATGAAGTTGAAAAGACTTTTAGTGCACTACGTACTCCTTCAAAGTTGAAGGTGAAATTTACCACATACTTATTCAAACAAGAAGCTGCATTTTGGTGGAGATCAGCTAACAACACCTTCTTCTCGAATTCTGAAGATACTACATGGGAAGAATTTAAGGAAGTATTCAACCATAAATATTTTCCTTCTCATGTCCAACAAAGGAAGTTGATAGAATTTTTGGACCTAAAGCAAGGGAATATGTCAGTGGTGGACTATGATAACAAGTTCACACAACTAAGGAGATTTGCGACTCATGTGTGTAACATAGAAACACACACCGTGGATCGATTCATTGAAGGGCTACATCCAGGGCTAAAAATAAAGGTGCTGGGTACTAAACCCACTACCTTGGCAGACTATGTGGAAATGACCTCCAAGTTTGAAGATGAGTACAAAAAGGGTCAAATTACTAAGTTGAGTGGAGGAGGAAACAATAACCCAAGGCCTTTCCAGAAGAATAAAAGACCTTGGAACAATTTTAAGCCTCAAAGAAATCAAAGGAACAATGCACCAAGACCAAATAGACAGCCATGTCCAAGATGTAGAAAATTTCACCAAGGCAATATCTGTCCATGACCTATACAACAACAACCACAACGATTTCCAATCAAGTGCCACAATTGTGGGGAGTATGGACATATCACTACCCACTGTACCAAACCATTGGCAGTCAAGGAAGCAAAACTAGAAATTGCTCCTCGACACCAACGAAGGGTCTTCGCCATCACTAATGGCCAAGCTGGACCATCCAATGCGGTTATTAAAGGTACACTACTTGTAGTAGACAACTATGCCAAAGTACTGTTTGATTCTGGATCTACGCATTCCTTTATATCTTATGAATTTGCATATAGTATACAACTATCAATGAAAAACTTGGGATTTGATCTAGATGTAACAACTCCAGTTGGAAAAATAGTTAAACTACAGGAATACTTGCATAATGTACCTCTAGAAGTATTGGGCAAAAGAATGGACATAGACCTCATTTTATTGAACATGTAGGATTTTTACATCATACTGGGTATGGACTGGTTAGCAAAATACTGGGTAGTTATGGACTGTCACAAGAAGAAACTCACATTTAGTATATCAGGGGAGAAAGTATTAATATTGTATGGGAAACACAATGACTTAGACAAATCCATCATCTCAGCAATGAAGGCAGTCAAACATATGTCCAAGGGGTGTCAGGCATTTTTAGCAATAGTGGTTTCCTTAGATGTTGAACAGCCCAGGATAACAGAAATTGAAGTGGTCAGGGATTTCTAAGATGTTTTTCCTAAAGAACTACCAGGGTTACCCCCACACCGAGAAATTGAGTTTACCATTGAAGTAATTCTTGGTACAACTCTAATTTCTAAAGTACCTTATAGGATGGCCCTAGCAGAGTTGAAAGAGTTAAAAGGACAATTGCAAGAATTGTTAGAAAAATGGTTTGTTAGACCAAGTAGTTCACCATGGGGAGCACCAGTAATATTTGTGAAGAAGAAGGATGGGTCAATGAGATTATGCATTGCTTATAGAATGTTGAACAGTGTCACAATGGAAAATAGGTATCCCTTACTTCGCATTGATGATCTCTTTGATCAACTCCAATCTGCTAAGGTCTTTTCTAAAATTGACCTTAGATCAGGATATCATCAATTGCGTATTAAGGATGAAGACATACCTAAGTTAGCATTCAGAACTCAATATGGGCATTACGAGTTTCTAGTCATGTCTTTTGGGCTGACCAATGCACCAGCAGTGTTTATGGATTTGATGAATAGAATCTTCAAAGAATTTTTGGATAAATTTGTGATTGTATTTATCGACGATATACTGATTTACTCTACTAGTATCAAAGAACATCAAGAACACTTACGAATTGTACTAAATACCCTCAGAACACATAAACTATTTGGTAAATTTAGTAAGTGTGAATTCTGGTTAGAGAAGGTCAATTTTTTAGGTCATGTAATTTCCAATAATGGAGTAGAAGTGGACCCCACCAAGATTGAAGCAGTAATGAATTGGGAGAAACCTAAAACAGTAACAGAAATACATAGTTTTCTTGGACTAGCAGGATACTACCGTAGATTCATTCAAGGGTTCTCTCGTCTAGCTCTTCCTATGACTTCCTTGACAAGGAAGGGGGTACAAGTCACTCGGTCAGAAGAATGTGAAAATAGTTTTCAAGAGCTAAAGAAGAGGTTAACTACAACAACAGTATTGACCTTGCCAGCTTGGAGTGGGGGATATGAAATATACTGTGATGCTTCAGGGAAAGGGTTAGGAGGTGTGTTAATGCAAAATGGGAAGGTCATTGCTTATGCATCTAGACAATTGAAGAAACATGAAATAAATTACCCAGTACATGACTTAGAATTGGCAGCTGTAGTTTTTGCATTGAAAATTTGGAGACATTATTTGTATGGAGAAAAATTCAATGTATTTATAGATCATAAGAGTCTCAAATACATCTTCACTCAGGCTGATTTGAATATGAGACAAAGATGATGGATAGAGTATATCAAAGACTACGATTTTGTCATCCAATACCATCCTGGAAAGGCAAATGTAGTAGCTAATGCATTAAGTAGACAACCAAGAGCTCTACTCACAAACATCACAATTAAATAAGCTTTTGTTGAAAGAGTCCTTAAAGCCCAAGAAGAAGATACAGCAACTCAGGAATTGTGTGAAAAGAAAGGATTTGTTAAAGGTACAGATGGGGGCATACGTTTTCAAGAGAGATTGGTGGTTCCTTCAAATAAATGTCTGAGAAAGGAATTGATACAAGAAGCCCATCAGTCAAAGTTTTCTATACATCCTGGAGGTACAAAGATGTATCAAGATTTAAAAAGAAACTTTTGGTGGGAAGGCATGAAGAGAGAAATAGGAGAATTTATGGCTAAATGTCTAAATTGTTAACAAGTAAAGGCTGAACACCAAAGACCAGCTGGAATGTTACAAACATTGGAACTTCTAGAATGAAAATGGGACAATATCACTATGGATTTTGTAGTGGGATTGCCAAGGACTCGGGCAGGCCATGACATGATTTGGGTGGTCATGGATAGGCTAACAAAGTCAGCACATTTCCTTCCAATTAGACAAAACCAATCAGTTGACAGTCTGGCTAAGTTATACATCAAAGAAATAGTAAGACTTCATGGGATTCCATTATCCATTATCTCGGATAGGGATGGAAGATTTACTTCGAGATGTTGGAAGAGTGTACAACAAGCCTTGGGAACCTCACTTAAACTCAATACAACATTTCACCCTCAAACAGATGGTCAATCAGAAAGGATTATTCACACCTTAGAAGATATGTTGAGAGCATGTGCATTAGATTGGAAAGGGAGTTGGGACGAACATCTTCCTTAAGTAGAATTTGCATATAACAACAGTTTTCAGGCAAGTATTGGTATGGCACCATATGAAGCATTGTATGGACGGCCATGTCGATCACCAACCTGTTGGAGTGATGTTGGAGAAAGAAGGTTGATAAAGTCAGAACTAGTGGAACAATGTGTAGACAAGGTCAGATTGATACAGAAGAGGTTGTTAACAGCACACAGTCGACAAAAGAGTTACGCAGATAAAAGACGTAGAAACCTGGAATTTGATGTGGGGGAGCACGTATTTCTAAAGGTATCACCTGTCAAAGGAGTAATGAGCTTTGGAAGCAAAGGAAAACTTAGTCCTAGATTCATTGGTCCATTTGAAATCTTAGAAAGAGTTGGTCCAGTGGCCTACAAATTAGCCTTACCACCCCAACTCACAGAAATAAATAGTGTCTTCCATGTGTCTATGCTAAGGAAATACCTCCAAGATGACACTCATGTACTTCAAAGAGTGCGAGAAGAGCTAAAGCCTAACCTAACCTTCGAAGAGGAGGCGATACGAATTCTGGACCGCGAGGAACAGAAGTTAAGAACCAAAAGTATTCCGTTAGTCAAAGTCTTGTGGCAACATCACTCTAATGAGGAAGCCACGTGGGAAACGGAAATGTAAATGAGGAAGACACACCCTAATTTGTTTGAGTAAGTAGTGTATTACAAATTTCGAGGACAAAATTATTGTAAGGGGGAAAGATTGTAATAACCCCAATTTTTGTAATTGATTGAGAAAATCAATAAAGTTTGAGTTTCAGATATTTCGGGCTGAAATATTAGGGTTATTTAAAATATACTTTTTATAAAAGTATAATCAAATCATAAGACATGTAAAATTGAAATTAAAGTTAGCAAACCCTTCAAAATGACTGTAAGACACGACAAATTCTAAATTCGGATAAGAAATCCTTAAGTTTCTTCATTTCTTGGACAAAAGGGGTAAAATAGTAATTTTACCCAAAAATCAAAATCTCCCAAAAATCAAAATATGAGACATCAAAATTTAGAATGTACTAAGAAATACGAATCCAACGCCACTAAGTACACTCAAATCCGAGATCATGGGAATAAAACCCAAAATTTTATACATAAATGGCAAAACGGTCTTTTTACACCATGTGGGGCCCACAAGGGACCCAACAACCAATTTCATCAGCAGCCCACGTGAATCATGGGTCAACAAACATCAGCTGCTCTTGGGGAAGAAAAATTAGGCATGGGGAAGAAAAAATGGAGCATGGAAGACTTTCATGCCATTTAATAATAAAAAAATAAAATATTATAATCATGAAAAAAGACCCAAAATGCCTATAAATACAACCCCAAAAATCCTCCAAAAATCCTCATAAAATCCCCACGAAATTATCTTCACTCTCCCTAAAATATTAGATCTAGATCCCTCCCCAAAAACCCAAAATTTCCAAGAGATAGATCTCTTTCCACCTTGTTTTTATTTTTAGATTGGAACAAGAGACCTAAAATCAATTAGGAACTCTGTTCCAGATCTAATTTGATCAATTCCACCATCCAAAACTTCCCAACATATCTATTCTACATAACTCCCAAAGAAATTTCAAGAACCAATGGTTCAAACAATGAAAATTTGCAAGAAAGATGGATCTTAGGCCATATCTTCATCAATGTGACGACCCGGGTTTTTGTATGATGCAAATTTGATAAAAAGACGAGATCTCTTGTTTTATAAATATGAAATGCATGAAAATATTTTTCTTTTGGAAAACAATCTTTCATAAAAACCCCTAGTGTCAAAACACATTTTTCAATTTATCTAGCCATGGCATAATTTTAAATCAACATTATTCCCAAGAAAGTGTTAGTCACTGCCTCAGCTATAGAGAGTAACTACAATCAAGTAACATTGAAAGATAAGGTAGGGGTTTACTTAGTTGCACTTAGTCTGGATGTCTTTTGTCACAAGCGTTCCTTGCCCTTAAGAGTTTTCTTTGTGTCTGAAAAATGTTGAGGATTGGGTGAGTATATACTATACTCAGTAGAAGTCCATCACTACTAGTTTTAGAATGCATGAGATGTTTAAAATCATATGCTCTTTCAAAACATGTGCATGTCTGAACACTTAAGTTCGATATCGAGATTGAAAACCATCATCGAATTGGAATATTGACGACTTAAGGAAATCACATAATCCAAGTCGAAAGTATCATATATACATCATAACATAATGATATGCATAAGATGCTCCATTGAATCCAACTCATGGATATCTAGTATGGTATGGTCGACCAACCTCATATCATGCCATATGCAATGCAAATAAGGCCACGAAACCATAGGGTCCAACTATGCCCACGACCTTGCCGCTGTGTTGTCCCCAGGTACCTGAGGACACTCGGTCATAGCCTCAACGGGGCCTATGACACGTCGACCCAGTGCCGTGACACCAGTGGTAGCCCCCTGTGCCACATGCAATCGATGTAGGGACATTGCCCTTTTTGGGCGTGGTACCCATCCACCTAATAGTGGTAGAGGGTGGAGGCCAACCCAAACCTCTCGGCATAGTGCCCACGAGCTTATCAGCCCAAATCATAATCAGATCAAACAAGCAAAAACCTCTCTTTTTTCAAAACCTGTCCTCTTCGGGTCCCTCACAACTGCCTGGCCCTCGGCACTTCAACGTCTTTTGGTAACCCTCAAGGACATGCAATTTTTGCGAGAACTTAATGCTCACAAATCATGCGATGTATGCAATTGTTTGCAAAACATATCTATGCATAATGTATATGCAATTATTTACAAAACATATCTATGCATAAAGCATTTATTATATGTATGCTGAATTAAGTCATGCTAAACAAGTCATATACTTAAAACATGCATTCACAAAACAATCATGGCTCTTTAAAAAGTCTAGTAGCAATATGTGAAATTATTTACAAAGCATGTCTATGCATACTGTGTTTATCCTATGCATGCCCAATTCATTTATATGCTAAACAAGTCATCAAATAAGTCATGCTAAATATGTCATATAATTTATACTTAAATCATGCATTCAAAACAGTCATAGCTCTTTTTAAAAGTCTAGTAGCGATAGAGCACCTACCTGGCTAGGTCACGCTAACCCCTTTGTCCTCGTATGCTCCTGAACACAGTTTGGGGAATCAAGGTTAGTTTGGCCTATCTTTGATAGGTTTTAGAGTGGTTGGTCTTACTACTTAGGCATTAAGGGTTCATCCCCATGCCTATGGGTGTCTTAGGGTCCTAGTTGGGCCTTGGTATCATTAGTTTTCCAAAGGTCTAGTGGCCACACGCCACCATCCTATTCTAAGGGTCGTTTCTACCTTTGATTGGGCCTTGATTAGGGATTTTATAGTTTGGGTGTGTCTACGTCGTCGGCACAGACACAACACCTTTCACGGCGCCTCAATCGGAGCTCTAGATCTCAAGTTATAAGCATTTTAGTATCACATGTACATAAGGGCCTTTAAGAGGTGGAAATCCCAGAATGCTAGTGCGTTGCGCATCAGCAGCATGCGCCGCAGCGGGCACGTCTGTAGACATGCTGGATTTCCCACTCGTCTTTTTCTTTTGCGGGACTGGTTTCTCTTGAACGCGGTCGATGTATTCTATGCGGTGGGGAGCATTTCGGTCTTCGGGGGACCGGGGCGTCCTTGGGACACCCTGGTTCGACCCTGTTGAACTAGTGCGGCCCAGGGATCGTCCCTAGGTCCTTTGTGACTCTCTAGGGCTCTATTTTGCATGATTTTTCATGCAATAACTTAGGGAAACTGAGCCTAGGACTAATGTGAAGATGGGTTTTGAGGGATCTTGGGCATACCTGGCTCGTTGCTGGGTTTTTCTCCACGTTTCTCCTCTTGGTTGCTTCTCCAAAATAGGTTTTTCCCCAAGCTTTTGGGCTGCCATTAGAGGTGCCCAAAAGCTCTATTTATAGAGCTATAAGATGGTTCTGGTAGGGGCTCTCACCGCCCTTGAATGGCACTGGAGAAACCTCCAGAATGGTGGTGATTTCTCCTCCAATCACCGCCGTTCTAGAACCCTCAAGGTGGTTGAAGATGAGGGGTGCCCGTATCAAAACGGCCCCGTGTGATTTGCGGGCTAAATCCGTTTTTTAATGAAAATTACATTTTTGCCCATGAACTTCAAAGGGCCATAACTTGCTCATTTTAACTCCGTTTTGGGTGATTTTGGTCTTGTTGGATTCCTTCTTCCGAGACGCACCTAATGGTATCATTTTCAGGACCAAATTTCTGGGTTTAGTGAAGGTGAATAGTGAAATGACCAAAATACCCTTATCTTCAAAAACTGAACTTTTCATTGCTAACTTGGGATTTTAATGTTATAAAATTAGAGTCATTACATTCTTACCCCCTTAGGGGAATTTTGCCCCCAAAATTCTACAATATATACAGTCAAAAGACCTCGGGGTACTTTTTCCGCATTTCTAACTCTTTTTCCCAAGTCTCTTCTTCCATGTGCGCATTTCTCCATAAAACTTTGACTAGGTGTATGTCCTTGTTCCGCAGCTTCTTACTTTTATGATCCAGGATCTCAACTGGTCTCGTCTCTAGCAAAAATGTCCTAATTCTCCACAAAGATAGCAAGTGATGTTGGAAATGGGACATGGTTTGCCTGAATGATACCTGTTACACTTAGGGCATGTCTTCCAGTCTGGTCTCCCTCCATTGTTTTCGAACAGCTTCTTGAAAGGTGGCTTGGGTCTAGATGACTAAAATGATCTCTTTCCTTTATTTCCCATGGTGTTGATGTTCTTAGTTTCTTTCATTACCTGGTTCCTTTGATAATTCTTTTCGTATAGGGAGGTCATCTCTACTGCTTTGGCTACTGTGGAAGGTTGGAAACCTAGAACTCTATTCCTGAGTCCTGGTTTAAGCCCATCTACAAATCGTTCTGCCGCATCTTCCTCATCAGCACAAGCACGTGGTGCAAATCTTCGGAGGCTCATGAATCTATTTTCATACTGTTGGACAGTCATATTTCCTTGTTCTAAGTCCATAAATTCTTTTTCCTTCTGTTTTCTTATGTGCTTAGGATAATATTTGTCATTAAAGACCTTTTTAAACTCTTCCCATCCTATTGTTTCTCGTTGGTCAAAATAAGTTCTTTCTACTGTTTCCCACCAAAAGGTCGCTTCTCCCCTAAACACAAATGTGGCCATGGGTACTTTTCTTTCTTTAACTATGTTCATGGCTTTAAATATCTTTTCAATATCAATTAACCATTTTTCAGCTGTAGATGCTTCATCTTCTCCTGTGAATGAGGGAGCTAATTTCTGAAACCTTTCTAACTGAACCTCAATCCAATCTATTGCTTTATCAGGGGAAGGATCTTGTGTGGTAGGGGTTTGGCTTTGACTATTCATGTATTGTCCCATATTCTGTAGGAATTGCTGGAACAATTCAGGCCTCCCAGTGGAGTCCACTGGTGGGGCTTCAGGCCTTGGAACATTGCTTCCTTTCTTCTTAGGCATCTGTAATCATAAGGTAATTTACCAAACCTTAGTATGTGCTATCCTATTACCCCTTACTCTTTCATGGATGAAACTTGATCATAGGTTATTCTCGTCATAACTGGGCTGTGAGTAACGTTAAACCGTGCTCTGATACCAACTGTGACGACCCGGGTTTTTATATGATGCAAATTTGATAAAAAGACGAGATCTCTTGTTTTATAAATATGAAATGCATCAAAATATTTTTCTTTTGGAAAACAATCTTTCGTAAAAACCCCTAGTGTCAAAACGCATTTTTCAATTTATCTAGCCATGGCATAATTTTAAATCAACATTATTCCCAAGAAAGTGTTAGTCACTGCCTCAGCTATAGTGTAATGACCCTGAATTTTTGTAACTTATTAAGGCAAATTAATAAAGTTTGAATTTTTAGAAATTCTGGGCTGGAATATTAGGTTATTGAAAATTTTTATTTTATGAAAATTCTATCATGAATTAAAACATATATATTATGGATGTACTTGAAAAACTGATCGAAACAACATTAAGTACGTTCAATTCTGAGTTAAAATGAACATTCCTTAATTTTCTCCATTTAGGGGCAAAATGGTAATTTTACCAATATTCCATATCTAAGAAATAAGACCTCAATATTCATGAAGTATTTAGAAATACGATTCCAACGCCACTAAGTACACTCGATTCCGAGTTCGGACAAATAATGCCTATTTTTCTCCAATTTTAGAGTTATAAGGGCAAAAACGTCTTTTTACATAAAAGTGGGGCCCACAAAGTGGGCCAACGTTCTAGAAGCAACAATAATTGCTCAGTGCATTATTGCTGGTAGTGGAGAATGTAGTGGAGATTGTAGTGGAGAATGGAGAATGCACTTGTAATAAAAAAATCTAAAGTAATAAAATATCTTATTAAAAGAAATAATAAAAAATTCAAATTTGGCTATAAATATGTCCCAAAAATTTTCAAAAATTTTCACAATCTTAACCACGAAATTTCCAAATCTTCCTTGGAGTTTCAGCCCCAAATTCTCATTCATCCCTCCCCAATCTCTATTTTTCTTATTTCTCTCTCCTCTTTCTAAGTGGAACAAGAGACCTAAATTCAATTAGGCACTCCGTTCCAGGAAGAATCTGATCAATTTCACCGTCCATAACCTCCTACACTACATTATATATAAAAGCCCCAAATCAATTTCAAGATCCAACGGTTCCAACAACAGAAAACTACAAAAAGGTAGACAATCGGGCTATATTATCATCAACCGGTAATTCTCTCAAATTGAGCATCAAATATATATTTTTTCTCCAATCAGGTAGGTGGAACTACTTCCCATTCATATTTATTATGTTTTAGTGTAATTTTTATTTTTCTGTAATTTAATTTGAATGAAAAATGGTAAAAATAAAGTAAATACCAGCCCCTTCAATTTATGGTGATAGGGAGCTCAGATGGAAATTCTGAGTTTTCCAATCAATCCAGAAGGGTCAAAAACCCCTAGGGTACAATTTTCAAGAAAATCTAACAAGGTTTGGACCCTCAATTGAGAGAGATTAATTCTGGTGGGCCCAGATCAAATCTGGACCCTAGGAACGACTGAAAACTTCAATTTAAGATTGTGGAGTCATATGAACTCCAAATTGAGATCCGAAAGAAGCTATGGAAAGCTTGTAATGTCTAGTTTCTAATGAAGTCATAATATTTCTAAAAATTATATCTGTATTTTTTTAAATAGGTGTCCAATTTCTAAGATCTGAGGTAATCAGATCTTGGAAATTTATTTTAGTGATGATATAATAATGTAATAAAGTAATATATATGGTTAATTTGGACAGATCTTGGATAAAATAGGGGATCTACCCTTTATGGCAGAAAAACCCTAAAATATAAAATAAAAAAATTACAAAGGGACCCACTTGATCAATGAGATCAAGTATGATCAGATCCTTGGGATGGATTAAAGGGATGATATTATGATGGAATCCAGTTAGATCATGGATGAAATGTGACAAAATCAAGTGGATATGATTTTTGGATCTTAATGGATTAAAAGCCCTAAAGGTAATTAAAACCCTTAATCTAAAGGAAAACACCTAAGATCTAATGGTTGGATCATATTTAAAGGTTTATAATAATCTTAATAAAATTAGTTTAAATTGTCTTTTATTGGATATAGAAGTGTAAATGTGATTTATGTTTTAAGTTAGAAAGCATGATAGTGTAATCTTTAAATTTTAGTATGGTATGCCCTAAACGAGTAATTTGTTAGTAGATTTGATTATCTTAGGATCATGTTAGTGTAAATTAGGATTTAAACATGATTTCATTACGATAGAAGATGTGTTTTATAACTTAGGATCATGTTAGTTTTATTTCACTAGCTTAAGTTACATTCATAGGAAGAATGTTAGTATATAGTTGTTAAACTTATATTTGATTTATGCTTTCAAGTTGATGAATTACTTATTGTCAAAATTTATTCAATTGTTAAGTAATTGTTAAGATATAAGGAGCATAAATCACCAAAAATGTAAACTAATGAAATATAGAAATTCATGGACAACTAAGATGAATGAATGATTGTGACTTAATAAGGGCTATAGTTAGTAGGACAATATAAGGAATGATTTATCATTTCCTTGGCCCAAAATAGGAAAATAATGAACATCCATGGATGACATTGTGCATATCCATGGAAATTAATTAAAATCAATTAGAGAAGGGACTTAAGGTAAAGAGCTCATAGGAACCTTGTCAAAGGTTGAGCTAGTACCACTCCAGTGCACTCTGTACATTGTGGTTATAGGGGGTATACAAGAGCCAAGTGCTTTTCCCTCACCTCCCATTGACGTAAGAGAGGTCTAAACGCCTCCTTACATGAGGGTTGTATTAACCACTTTTTGAGCAGACTTTAACCGGTAAGTACTTGGTCATCCCGAAATAAGGAGGAGTTGTCTAGTAATAGGAAGAAATAAATTATCTTCAACCAAGTAAGACACTAACTGGTTGAATAATAATAAGAACATAAAAAGATAGCAAATTATCTAATCCTAATAAAAATAGTAAGTAAGATAAGGATGATCAAACAAGATGAGATCTTGTATGATCAAAAACAATAAAGAAAAAGAAACACCAATGTAGATTAGATTGTTTATGTATGATATAGATAGTATTTGTATAGATGATATTAAACCCTTAGACATATGATATTCAAGGAAGAAAGAGTCAGATTATCCTACATAAGGATGATCAAAAGACCATGTAGTATGCACCCTTGATTAGAAAAATGACATTATACATATGATTTAACAGATATATGTTGATCGAGACTATGGCAGATTTCAAGGAGTAAGAATACCTTATTGAGGTAGGTGGATTATTAAGAATGCTTTTACATAAAGATACATGTCTAATACATGATCTTATGTTTTGAAGTATTGACATGTATGATACCAATATATTAAGGTAAATACCTCAAATTTAAATATGATCCAACCAAATGATGAGAAAAATAAGTATTAAATGGTCAAGTTGAGAATTGAGAACAACCCTAAGTGAATAGGAAACTAGAAAATATTTCAGCCCTAGTTAAACAGACAGATAGTCTGATATGTATAAGTATTATTTTACATACAAGCTTGGAGGCTTGTGGTTTTATTTTAAACAGGCATAAGCCTGGGGATGCTATGCTAAGAGAGTTAAGAGGGTTTGGCCACCCACTCTCTGAAACTTGATGATATTGAATACCAAGCCTAAGAAAGGCTAAAAATCGGGTGGGGCAATTATGGGAAGGCCATCACTGTGACAGCCATGGTCCTCCCATATGGACATGGATATTGTAATTTCCACTGAGAATGGTATAAGTGGATTATTGAACAGTTATCCCAAGGCCACAGACGGATCAGACTGCAAGCATAGTAGTCCTTGATTATTTTGCATTATGATGCATATGAAATTGGCATAGTGAAATGCCTTAAGGGATGGCATGATGAAATGCCAGGTAATTGTATATTACCAATATTTTTCCCAAGAAGGGAAAATCCCAGTATAGTAACTGGCTGAAATACAAATCTCCCATAATGAAAGGAGTTGATCAGTTTTGTATCGAAATGATTATTATTTTTACAATTTTAACAGATTTGTTTTTATATACTATGTATGTATAAAGGTGAACACAAATGATAAGGAAATGAGATGTTTATATAAATAATAGTGGTCTGTGAATGTGTTTATGATAGAATGAATTATGAGATAGTTGAATATTGAGATTTTACTGTCAATAACTTACATTCTTATCCCCTACCAAGCATAGCTTGCTGAGATATTGTAAATGTTCAAATGTTTACAATATCTCAGATACAGAGAAGGAGACTTAGGAGCTCAAGACTTGAAGAACTAGTGAAGAATAAGTAAAAAGGGTATATTCCTTGAAACATTGTATAGAGAGCATGTATTGTATTTAGAACTTTGTAATTTGACATGTGTATTTGGACAAGTATTGTAAGGATACAATGGATTGTGTACTGTGAACCACTGGATGGATCCTAGAAGTTTAATAAAATCATATTCCTTCAATGGAATTTTATTTTGTACACAAATTGTACTTATGTTATGTATGAAGTGGTGACATGGGTTTTCAAAACAAGTTTTAAAATAAAAGAATTTTCGTTGCTTTGTTTTGCGAAAAAAAAATTTACTAAGGGGACGCCCTTGTCTTTGAAAAAATATATTATAAAATGTGTTTAAAAAAACTCGGGTCGTCATATATAGAGAGTAACTACAATCAAGTAACATTGAAGGATAAGGTAGGGGTTTACTTACTTGCACTTAGACTGGATGTCTTTTGTCACAAGTGTTCCTTGCCCTTAAGAGTTTTCTTTGTGTCTGAAAAATTTTGAGGATTGGGTGAGTATATACTATACTCAGTAGAAGTCCATCACTACTAGTTTTAGAATGCATGAGATGTTTAAAATCATATGCTCTTTCAAAACATGTGCATGTCTGAACACTCAAGCTCGATATCAAGATTGAAAACCATCATCGAATTGGAATATTGACGACTTAAGGAAATCACATAATCCAAGTCGAAAGTATCATATATACATCATAACATAATGATATGCATAAGATGCTCCATTGAATCCAACTCATGAATATCTAGTATGGTATGGTCGACCAACCTCATATCATGCCATATGCAATGCAAATAAGTCCACGAAACCATAGGGTCCAACTATGCCCACGACCTCGTCGCTGTGTGGTCCCCGAGTACCTGAGGACACTCAGTCATAGCCTCAACGCAGCCTATGACACGTCGACCCAGTGCCATGACACCAGTGGTAGCCCCCTGTGCCACATGCAATCGACGTACGGACGTTGCCCTTTTTGGGCGTGGTACCCATCCACCTAATAGTGGTAGAGGGTGGAGGCCAACCCAAACCTCTCGGCATAGCGCCCACGAGCTTATCAGCCCAAATCATAATCAGATCAAACAAGCGAAAGCCTCTCTTTTTTCAAAACCTGTCCTCTTCGGGTCCCTTGGCACTCCAGCGTCTTTTGGTAACCGTCAAGGACATGCAATTTTTGCGAGAACTTAATGCTCACAAATCATGCGATGTATGCAATTGTTTGCAAAACATATCTATGCATAATGTATATGCAATTATTTACAAAACATATCTATGCATAAAGCATTTATTATATGTATGCTGAATTAAGTCATGCTAAACAAGTCATATACTTAAAACATGCATTCACAAACAATCATGGCTCTTTAAAAAGTCTAGTAGCAATATGTGAAATTATTTACAAAGCATGTCTATGCATACTGTGTTTATCCTATGCATGCCGAATTCATTTATATGCTAAACAAGTCATCAAATAAGTCATGCTAAATAAGTCATATAATTTATACTTAAATCATGCATTCAAAATAGTCATAGCTCTTTTTAAAAGTCTAGTAGCGATAGAGCACCTACCTGGCTAGGTCACGCTAACCCCTTTGTCCTCGTATGCTCCTGAACACAGTTTGGGGAAACAAGGTTAGTTTGGCCTATCTTTGATAGGTTTTAGAGTGGTTGGTCTTACTACTTAGGCATTAAGGGTTCATCCCTATGCCTATGGGTGTCCTAGGGTCTTAGTTGGGCCTTGGTATTATGAGTTTTCCAAAGGTCTAGTGGCCACGCGCCACCATCCTATTCTAAGGGTCGTGCCCACCTTTGATTGGGCCTTGATTAGGGATTTTATAGTTTGGTTGTGTCCACGTTGTCGGCACGGACACAACGCCTTTACGTCGCCTCAATCGGTGCTCTAGATCTCAAGTTATAAGCTTTTTAGTATGACATGTACATAAGGGCCTTTAAGAGGTGGAAATCCCAGAATGCTAGTGCGTTGCGCATCAGCGGCATGCGCCCCAGTGGGCGCGTCTGCAAATGCGCTGGATTTCCCGCCTGTCTTTTTCTTTTGCGGGCGCATCCAGGGACGCGCCTGTTGGTTTCTCTCGAACGCGGTCGACGTGTTCCGTGCGGTGGGGAGCGTTTCGTTCGTTGGGAAACCAGGGCATCCTTGGGACGCCCTGGTTCGACCCTGTTGAACCAATGAGGCCCATGGATCGTCCCTGGGTCTTTTGTGACTCTCTAGGGCTCTATTTTACATGATTTTTCATGCAATAACTTAGGGAAACTGACCCTAGGACTAATGTGAAGATGGGTTTTGAGGGATCTTGGGCATACCTAGCTCATTGCTGGGTTTTTCTCCATGTTTCTCCTCTTGGTTGCTTCTCCAAAACAGGTTTTTCCCCAAGCTTTTGGGCTGCATTAGAGGCGCCCAAGAGCTCTATTTATAGAGCTATAAGATGGTTCTGGAGGGGCCTCTCACCGCCCTTAAATGGCGCTGAAGAAACCTCCAGAATGGTGGTGATTTCTCCTCCAATCATTGCCGTTCTAGAACCCTCTAGGAGGTTGAAGATGAGGGGTGCTCGTATCAAAACGGGCCCTTGTGTTTTGCAGGCTAATTCCGTTTTTTAGTGAAAATTACATTTTTGCCCCTGAATTTCAAAGGGCCATAACTTGCTCATTTTAACTCCGTTTTGGGTGATTTTGGTCTTGTTGGATTCCTTTTTTTGAGACGTACCTAATGGTACCATTTTCAGGACCAAATTTCTAGGTTCAGTGAAGGTGAATAGTGAAATGACCAAAATACCCTTATCTTCAAAAACTGAACTTTTCATTGCTAACTTGGGATTTTAATGTTACAAAATTGGAGTCATTACAATCAAAAAGGTATTTTTTTTATTGCGCATATAACAAAGGTTTTTTCTCCAATTAGGTAGGTGGAATTACTTTCCATAAATGTTTAATACTGTTTTATGTAATTTTTAGTTTACTGTAATTTATTTTGGTACTAAAAAGGTAAAAATAAATTAAACATCATAACCCTTAATTCTGGATTATAAAGTGATGAGATGAAAATTTTGAATACACCAATCGATCTAGAAGGGTCCAAAACCCTTAGGGCAGAATGTTCACAAAGATCAGAGATGTTTTGGGCCTTCAATTGAGAGAGGATTGATTGGACGGTCCAGAATGGACTGTTCGATCTCCGGATCTAACGGCGCCCAAGACGCACACGTGATGCATCATTGAAAACGGCGTGTGCGCTACATGTGGGGCATCGTCCCAAGCGAGACGACTGCGCGTCCGTCAAATCCACGAGTGGATGCGCCATACGAGAACCCCGTTTACGGGCGCGCAGACGGGACGAGCGTTCCTCTCGTCCCCTCCGCATCTGTGGACGCACCTTGAGGGCGCTTCCTCCATTCATCCCAGCTGACTCGCCCGACGAACCGAACGCTTCCGCCCAGTTTGGTTTCCCGCCCGAAAGATTTAGGCCGTTCGTTCCTTGCGCCTAGATCAAATCCAGGCCCTAGGAAAGACTATGAACTTCCAGATCCAATTCCGGAGTCATCTGAACTCCAAATTGAGATCGAAAAGAAGCTATGGAAAGGTTGCAACCTCTATTTTCTGATGAAATGATAAAATGGATGTACTATTCAGTAAAAACTTTCTGTATTGAAGAAATAAGTTTTCAATTACCTAGATCTTCAAGATCTAAGATGATCAGATCTTAAAAATATATTTTAATAATGATATACTATTGAAATAAAGTGAAATCTATGGTTTAATTGGATATACATGAGATATATTAAGGGATCTACCCATTATGGTAGAAAAACCCTAAAAATACAAAGGGACCCACTTGATCAATGAGATCAAGTGTGATCAGATCCTTGGGATGGAAAGAATAAATGTTGATATGATGAAATCCAAGGAAATCATGGATGGATTATGACAAAAATAGATCAATATGATCTTTTGACCTTAATAAAGAAAATTCCCTAAATATAACTAAATTCCTTAATCAAAGGAAAAGATCTAAGATCAAGTGGTTGGTGCATAAGTAAATGTTTCTAAAAATGTTAATGTAATTAGTTTCATTTTATATAATAGCATTTTAAATATGATTATGTTATAAAGCATGCTCGTATAACATTTAGACTTTAGCATGATATGTGATTTCATTGTTATCATAAGGTGTTAGATTTAATTATTTTAAGTACCTTGCCTCATTATCATTAAACGTTAAATTATGTAGTTTTATGTTTTGAATTTATAATTCATTTATGGTTAAATGTTATTAGTAGATTTACTTGTTATGAGATAAAGAGCATAAAACATAAAAAGTGTATTCTAATGAGAAAGTAGAGTTTCATGACACAAATAAGAATGGAGTACTTTGGACTTAATTAGTAAGGGCTATAGTTAGTAGGACAATATAAGGATTATCAAATCCTTGGCCCAAATTAGGAAAAGAATAATAAACCCCATGAATGACATTATAAATATTCATGGACTTAATTAAAATCCATTAGAAAGAGTACTTAGGGTAAACATGCTTATAGGAACCTTATGAAAGGTTGAGCTATGGTCATTCTAGTGAATGATGAACATAGTGGTTAAGTGGATTATCTAATAGAGCCTCGCCCTTCCCCTACCTTCCGTTGACATTTTTGATGTCTAAACACCTCCTTACATGAGGATTGAAGTAACCACTTTGTGTTCACCCATTCAGCTAGTAAGCCTTAGCCAATTGGAAATAAGAGGAGCAGTCTAGATATAGGCTTGAATAAGCTACCTTCAACCAGCACATTAACTAGTTGAATAATAATAATAATAATAAGAGCATAAAAGGTTAGTAAATTACCTAACCCTAATAAAAACAGTAAGTAAGATAAGGATGATCAAACAAGATCTATTAGATCTTGGATGATCAAGAACAATAAGAATAAGAACACTATATTATACTTAGTATGCATGTTTATTAGTATACTTGTTATAGTTCATTAGATTAGATAATCCAAACCCTTGATCAAAGATGATTCAAGGTAGAAAACCAAGATCATCCTCCATAGGGATGATCCAATAATTGAACTTAAATCAAAGAAGAACTAGATGATAGAAGATCTAGGACCTTGATCTTTATCAACATGTGTAGATTGTCAATCAATGGATCGATGAAAGATCAAGATCAAGGAAATGGACATACAAAGACTTAGAGATAGAAAAATACTTAGATATGAATGATCTAAAGATCATTCTAAACATCAGATCTAGTGATCAATAGGATTGTTCATAATTTATATATTGATAATATGTATGGATGTACAGATTACATACATCAGTCAGGATCATGGAAGATTGGGGAAAAGAGATCAATCCTTAAAGGTAGGAAGATTTGATGAATGCATACATGATTGTACTCATGATCTTATGTTGACAAGAGTAATGATAATACTTGTATTAAATCTCTTGAAAACCTTATGATCCAACCAAACACATATAAGATGGTTAAGGACTAAACTATAAGTGAATAGGGGACTAGGAAATATTTCAGCCCTAAGTAAACAGACATACGGTCTGATATATATGAGATCTATTTTACATACAAGCTTGGAGGCTTGTGAGTTTGTTTTAATAGGCATAAGCTTAGGGGAATGCTATTGCTAGAGGAGTTATGAGGGTTTGGCCACCCGCTCCTTAAAATTTGATGATGTGATGATACCTTTCCCTAAGAGAGGCTCAAAGTCGGGTGGTAGCAATTATGGGAAGGCCACCACTTTGAAAGTCTTGTCCCCCCATGACATAATATTTTTCATCATGGTATCAGTGGTGAATAGGTCAGTTATCCGAGTGCGCTAGTACGGATCAGACTGCAGCATAGCAACCTTTCTGATTATTTTGCACTATGATGCATATGACAATAGGCATAGTGAAATGCCTTATGAAATGCTAGGTAATTGTATATTACCAATATTTTCCAAGAAGGAAAATTCCTAGTATAAGATTAGCTGTAATACTAAATTCTCAAAATGAAGAGAATTGATCAGCTTAGTTGGGAATGTTATTTGACTATTTTCACAAATTTAACTGGTTTACCCATGAAAGGTATGTATGTATATAGATATACATAACTTACAATGTAAAGAGTATGTTTAAGGATAATGGGATTATGAAGTATTGGAATTACATTGTCAATGTGATGTTTCTTGAATCCCCTTCCAAGTATTGCTTGCTGAGATATTGTATTTATTGCAATATCTCATATACAGGGAAGGAGAGTTAGGAGCTGAAGACTATAGAAGACTTGAAGAGAATAATCTTCAAGGTATACCCTTGAAGACATGTATTTTTATTTGTTGAGAGTTTTATTGTATGGTGAGCTTGAGTTTTGGATTATGTAATTTGAACAAGTATTGTACTAGATTTGGCTGTACTATGAACCACTAGATGGATCCTGGAGTTTAATAAAAGTATATTCCTTCAATGATATTTTATTTTGTACACAAATTGTACTTATGTTATGTATGAAGTGGTGACTTGGGTTTTCAAAGCAAGTTCTAAAGAAAAGAATTTCCGTTGCTTTGTTTTGCGAAAATTTTTTACAGTCTTAAGGGGCCTACCTTTCAAAATACTTTACAAATCATGTTTCAAAAACCCGGGTCGTCACAGTAAGACAGTTTTTAGCAAGTGACACAACGAATATCAATGAATTCCTTCCTATTCAAAGAAACTAGTTGTTATTTTATTTTTATCAGTTGTAATCATTCTTTGTGACTATTTCTATTTCTAAAATAAAAGTTTCCTTTCATTGTTAATGAGTTCTTTATTTTGTGCTTATGTTATTCTTGCTTTTGCTAGTTATTAGATGTACTTTAGTTTTATTTATGCTTGTATGTTAAATTAATCACCTAAGGATTAGTAAAATAAATGTGTTAGAATAAGATAGTTTTATTGTTAGGTTATTCTAGGTTAAATTATAGTGTAATGTTACTCTCAAAAGAGAGCATTAAAAGAATTATCTCCTTTGCATTAGAAACATGGTGCTTCTAATTACATGAGTAAAAATAATCTAGACAACTTAGTCCTAAGAGCATTTAATTTTTAATATATTAGAATTTTTTAATTCCTAGGCTTAGGTTTTATTTTTAGCATTTTATATTCCTTTGATTTTTAGCATTTTATGTAATTAATGTAGTTAAATAAATTATTTGGCTAGGTTAAAGAACTTAATCTAGGATTGAATTAAATTCTGTTAATTATAGAGTCCTATGGATCAACTTGTACTTGCACATTACATGTTACAATATAGTTATGCACTTGCAGCATTACTTAAAAGAAATTGCAAAACTCCACTACTTCCTTCATTGTAACATTTTGCTATATACACCTTTGACTAATTGTGATTCAATACATACCCTTTTAAAATTTTCATGTACCTCTCAAACAGGTACATCCATCATAAGTAAACTGACCCACAAAGTCTACCTCATCAATGAGTTACACTATTAAGTGTACTATGTTGTCAAAGAAAAACGATGGAAAGATATCTCAAGCTCACGTAAAGTTGGCATTAGATATTCTTAGATTTCTTATAACTTTGAACATCCTCCACCTTCTTGCTCAAAGCATTTAAGACGTAGTAGAATTTTGTAATGGATCCTTTAATTTGATTCGACAACACCAAACATATTACTAAAGGTAGGAGTAGTTGTATCAATGCGTGGCATCAAGCTACTTCATCCCTAACACTTTCAACTCTTCCATGGAGACAATGTTTCTAAAGTTTGAAGAGTAGCCATCTGGGACTTTGAGCTCTAACAAGGTTTAACACATTATTCTTCTTTTCCCTCTATTGAGCATATAATTTGTTTTAGGCAAGTATGGTCCTCAACTACTCCTATTATGTCTATGCAACCTTCCCCTCAAAAGTCCATCTTCATAAGATCCATTCGAGCTATAAGTCCATCCTTTTTTTCCCCACCATGCCAAGCAAGGCATCAGTTAAGTTTTAGCACACATTCTTCTTAATGTGCATGACATTAAGCACATGGTGCAAATGCTGGGATTTTCAATATGTAAGTTGAAAGAATATTAACTTCTTCCAACAAATTTTAGAGTTTCTTTCTTCTTCCCCCACAAGATATTAAGGTTTTCAACATATTCCAATACTTATCGTTTTGTCAACATTTGTGGAGGTATCCTTGTCTCTACACTATTATTAAATTTCCCCTTGCTAAGGAATTCTATTTTCCTACCATGTGTAAGTGCATTGACACACTTTTGGTCAATACACACACATATGTAGGATAAGCATTGTATTTTGTCATGGTATATCTAGACAAATTACCCTATGTAGGGAAGTCACTTATTTGTGAATGACTCTTTCATGTATGCATCATAAGCTTCAACACCTCTATCCCATAATGTCTTAAGATCATTGATCAAGGGAGCCAAGTACACATCAATGTTGTTCCCTAGTTGCTGGGGACTTAATATCAACATAGTTAACATCATGAACTTCCTCTTCATGCATAGAATAGTGGCAGGTTGTAATAAACCATGATAATAGGCCAATAACTATACCTAATGCTCTTAGAACCATGATAGTTAATCCATCTTGAGAGTCATAGGTTACTAGCTTCTGGTCCAAATTAGGCCATAAAATGTCTACATGCTTTCACACTGGCTATCTACTAGAAGGCATGAATAGTTATTAGCTACTCTCACCTCAGGATTGAATAGTTGTTTCTTCATTGTTTTTGTAATACAAAACATTAATTTAAACCTTAGAACTTGGATGAAATAATGTAGGACCTTTTCAGGAACATCCTTAACCTTTTCAATTGAATTCTTCTTCAAATTCCATCTTGATTATCCACAATTTAAGCATGTAATTTTATCCTTGTGTCCTTCTACAAGATTCAATCATTGGAACAAGCATATACTTCTCATACTTCAAACTTAATGTAGCCAAGGTTTTATTTGTCTCTCATGTGGACCTCGTTAGTTTATTTTCCTTCGATAGCATATTACCTACCACTTTCAAGAATTTTGTAGAACCTTGATCTAAAAAACCAAATCTCAATTTCATGTTCTAAAGTTCTACCACTATAGGCAACTTGGTATAATCATTACACCTAGTGTACAATGTTTAATTGGCTTCCTCTAATGTAGCATGAAATAGTTCAGGGTCATTTTGGAAGTCACTATATGCATCTCAAAACATCAATGTAGATATACTATCTATGACACTTCCTGTAGTATCTTGACATCTTCTTTCCTTTATCATGGTCCCATGTGGAAGTTCTTCTTCGTGCCAAATCTAGGTGTAGTAGCTTTCATCGAATGAACTGAAGTGCAAATGTACTCACAACCCCCTATAGTTACCTTTTTCAGGTTTCCACATTTTGAACATGGACAATGCATGCAATTACGATCACTCCTACCTTGTGCAAACTGTATGAACTTTTTGTATTGCCTCCTCACATTCTTTTGATGTTCTTGTTATGATCATCCAAGCATATTTGTCCATTTTTTTAACAAAGTGAAGCTCTAATGTGTCTGAAGACTTCTGAATTATGAAAATATTAGTGAACTCAGTTGGCATTTTACCATACACTAGGTGTATGCAAATTTTAAATATTTGAAAAACCTAAATCACATGCATACAGGTGGAAATTTTCCAATTATCAATATAGATCAATGTAAAACATGAAAGAGCCATTCATAGTGAAAATTAACTATATGAAGGGAATTTTCTAATCATATTCATGCAAAATATATAAAAGATGCATGAGAAAAACAAGAAGGCTACTTACCAACACTTAAATCGATATTGAACAAGAATATACATATGTAATTCCAATTCGACAGTGGTGAATTAGTTGAAGCTGCCAAAGAGAAAATGCACCTAAATGAGCTTCAAGCTATGTATAGATGAAGACAATCGAAATAAAAAACTAAAGATAGTTGTAACAAGTCATATATGTAAGAGTTTTTAAAGTTGGTTAGGGCAAATTGACTTTAAAAGTTTTAATTTTAAAGTCAATTTTTCCTAACCGATTTCCTAAAATTTTCCTGTGGAAAAAACTTCTTCTTGCCAAACTTAAGAAGATGATTTGAGAAGAACCTACTTCTTGATTATGATTTTTAAATTCATTTTTCTCAAAGCATCTTGGATTATTTTTATGAAGAGGGTTGACTACAAACCATCATCTTTTTTCCATCATTAAAAGTGCCAATTTAGTAGTGCAAAAAGATCAAGAAGACCTAATGAGATCTAAGTGCAAAGCCAATGAAAAATATAGATGCACATGTTTAAACATATAATGAATGTTGATATGTAAATCATACCAAAATGACAAACCAAAAATGCATAGAACTAAATGCAAGAATTCGGAACATATGAGGCACATACTTATTCTAATTAATTAGTACTAAGTTTTATGACTAAAAGCATTGAGGACTTGACATGAAGATGGAGAGCATACTATAATAAGAAGTGGTTAGTCATATTAGAAAAGCAAAATGAAGGAATCTTTCTATGAAGTTTTAAAGGCTAGAATCATGGAATGAGTAATCGGGCTATCAGTGGATTAAAGTAGCAAGAAGAAATGGATAGATTTGGTAAGGTTCTATCAATGTTAAATGGACATGGTGTAATCATCCCTGTTGAAACTTTGTGTTGTAACTATTTGGCATGGGGTTGAATGGGGTAATATTTGTCATATCTTAAGGAAATTGGTCCTAACTAACAGCCTTATTAGTTGGCCAAGTTTTAGGACTAGAATGAGAGAATTGGTCATGAAATGCATAAGATATGGAGGACTTAGTGAAACATATATGTAGGAATTATCAGTAGCGCTACACTT
The DNA here is from genome assembly GCA_035236585.1 of Warburgia ugandensis. Taxonomy (NCBI): domain Eukaryota; kingdom Viridiplantae; phylum Streptophyta; class Magnoliopsida; order Canellales; family Canellaceae; genus Warburgia; species Warburgia ugandensis. The sequence continues at coordinate 44,686,855 of CP141131.1, forward strand.
CTTATGGAAATAAAACTAAGTTTTGGGTGGCTAGATGGATGAAAATATACATGGTTGTATGCTACTAAATCTTATACATGGTTGTAGGAACAATTTGAAGTATAACCTTACTCAAAATAGTAGCTTAAGCAAGGCCTAACAGTACTTGAAAGTGTGAACCTCAGAGGGGCATAGGCTAGACAACCAACTAGACTATGACGGATGTTAAATCATATAACTATTGGTAGAAAAATAGACATCAAAACTCTTAGAAATAAAGCATGCACATCAATATCTAAACCATGTTAGTTTGACCATGCTTGAAATGGCATTTGAATAAGGATGGTGGTGAAGGGAATGGTGGCAAAAAAGTGGAGATCTTCCAATCAAATTTTTGCTCAAGGCAAAACTACATTGGCATCAGTGTATTGTCTCTATACAACCTCCCAACGCTAGATGGCTAATTGTCTAATAATTAAGCTCCAACTAATTATCAGAGATGCATTCTACTACCATATATTCTTATCACTGAAGTCACTTCATTGTTGGTGTTTCTTTCTCTCTTATTGCCTGAGGATATTGATTGTTTCTATAACTATTTTGGAAGCTCTTGAGGTGACAATGATCATAACTTGGACAGGATACTATCCAAGCTTTAATAATTGATCTACGCACAAAATAAATTATAAAGTATGTAGATGATAGGAATAACACACCTATACCAAAGGTTATAGGGACCAGGTCTACGAAACTAGCTACTAAGAACAATATCAACACATACAGTGTAGTCCAATCAAATTAGTGCCTGTCTAGTTGTGAGGGTAGGTTTTTAAATAATTGATGATTGAAAAGGTTGAAGTTTCCCTATATTATGCAACAACAGGTCAATGTCATAGCACAAAATGCATAATTGGCACAAATGGACTAAGACATGAAGCTTAATGCAAAATATGGTTAGTAGAAGCAAACATTTTATTTCTAGTTCAAGCACAGTTGGTTCTAGGCATAATTCATATGTTGTTTAGCATGGATAATGTGGCATAATTGTATGCACTAGTTTAAATAAGCATTGCCAATCTAACCATTAGTTGGCTATGTTGAAGTGGGATGCTTCTAACCAAGCCTATGGACAAATAATGAATCTTGTAGAAGTCTTGACAAGATAAAGTTAAGTATTCAACAAAATGGAGGATGGAGACATTATAACAGGCTAAATGGGTAACAAATTTTAGGCAACACTTAAGTAACTAAGATAGCATGCCAAAACAAGCCCATATGTAGACTACTCTCTTCATAAGCATTTCATTTCACAACTACAGGTAGGGCATTGATCCAGCTTGTTGCAAAATGTAGATGAAGGAATTAAAATCAACCATTCAAATAAGCTACAAAACCCATCACATACAAAGATTAAACCACTATGATGCTTGTGTTTTTCCAACACATTTTTACAAGTGTTTTGCAAAGACAAGGCCCTTAGTAGTGAAATTTTTTTTCAAAGCAAAGCAGCGGAAAATCTTTTCTTTGGAATTGTTTCGTAAAAACTTAAGTCTCACTTCATACATATCATAAATAGAATTTTGTAGCAAAATAAAATTCCATTTAAGGAATATAATCCTATTAAACATCAGAATCCATCTAGTGGTTCACAATACACAACTCCTATATTATTACAATTCTTTGTCCAAATTACACAATCCAAATTAAAAAGCTCTCAATACAACATCTTCAAGGGAAATACCCTGATCAAATATACTGTAGTGGTATCTTCAAGTCTTGATCTCTCAATTCTCCTTCTCTATATTTCAGATGTAAATATTCAAACATTTACAATATCTCAACAAGTTATGCTTGGTAGGGGATTAATGTAATGCCCGAGCAATTTACACTATTTTTAACAAAAATTGGTCATTCTATACGAAATGAACTGTGTTAAATGTTTTACCTTATTTAAAATAGTAAATGAAGGAATTTGTAAGGAAATTATTACCATTAGATTCTACTAAAAAAATGGAATCCAATGCCTCAAAAATCACCCAAAACGGAGTTCGTATGAAGAAGTTACGGCCGTTTAAAAAACAGGGGCAGTTTTGGAATTTAAACAGAAAAATGAAAAAGGCAAAAAACGCAGGGGCCGTTTTGATAACGGCACCCCCTGTCGTCTTCCACCTCCAGATCTCTCCAGAAACCCACTTTCACAATTTTTCCAGAGAGATCTGCCACCGCCAAGGGCAGCACCGCCATAGTAGGGCTATAAAAAGCCCCATCTCCCCCCTCTCCAAAATGTGATTTTTCGGTTGTTTTGAGACTGGGGTTTCTGGCAAAATCAAAAACCCTTCTCAAGCCAAGACTCCTCTAAGTTTTTCGGCAACGGCCAGGCCCGAGTCACGCTGGCCATTGCCAGTTACCCCATTCCCCTCTCTTCTTTCACCCTTCTCCCTCTGGTTGCACCGAAACGATGGGCCTTGTCTCTTCTTCGAGTTTTTCGGCGAGCAGGAGCACCCATCTGGAAAAGGGCACTCCCCAGGCTACCCAGGTAAGCCATTCTTCTTTCCTTTTTGTTATTTTCCTCCTCTTAAGCTAGATCCATAGCATTTTCAACCGGAATTCTTGGCCGAAAAATGCCCCAAGCCAGTTCCAGCTGGCCTTGCACGAACTAGGCATCCCAAGGATGCCATGCACCACCTGCGCCTGGGACTGGGTCCCTGAGACGGGTTCCAAGTGCACAACAGTGCGTATACTCTCCCAGGTGCGGCCTTCGGGTGCGCATGCGACATGGGGCACGGGTCCTAGCTGGACCAGGATGCACAGGGTGCCCTGGGAGCTGAGACGTGCCATGCTACAAGGTGCGTTCGTGAGATGATGCACGTCATAGCGCATCGCTTGAGCATGCATGTGCATGTACAAAACGCGGTCCCTAGCATGGCCTTTGGGCGTGCACGCACGTGAGGCAGTCACGGTTCAACTAGGATGCACGGGTGTCCTGGGAACTGGGACACACAAACCTAATGAAACTTTAAAATTAGGATCATAGGACCATTTATAGAATCTAAACATTGAAAAGTAGATGCATATCATAGAATCTAGCCTGACAAATGAATTAGGCAAGGACCATGGACCCTAAAGGTAGAGCTAGGAGTCTAATGCATAAATAGATTGAAATTAATAAGGACTCCGTGTAACCATTCATATCCAGGAGTTTATAAATGAGACCCAGGGATGGGTTGAGTGATAAAGGACGCGACTCCAAGAGACTTTGTGGTAGGTGCTCTATCGCTACTAGACTTTTAAAAAGAGCCATGATTGTTTTGAATGCATGTTTTAAGTTTAAGTTATATGACTTGTTTAGTATGATTTAATTTAGCATGCATATGACAAATATATTATGCATAGACATGCTTTGCAAACAATTGCATATATTGCATGATTTGTGAGCATTGAGTTCTTGAAAAATTGCATGTCCTTGAGGGTTACCAAAAGACGCTGGAGTGCCCAAAAGACGTTGGGTAGGAAGTTGTGAGGGCCAGGCAGTTGTGAGGGACCCAAAGAGGACAGGTTTTGAAAAAAGAGGTTTTCACTTGTTTGATCTTATATGATTTGGGCTAATAAGCTCGTGGGCGCTATGCCGAGAGGTTTGGGTTGGCCTCCAGCCTCTACCACTACAAGGTGGAATGGGTACCACGCCCAAAAAGGGCAACGTCCCTACGTCGACTGCATGTGGTACAGGGGGCTACCACTGGTGTCACGGCACTGGGTCGATGTGTCATATGCCCCGTGGAGGCTATGACCAAGTGTCCTTAGGTACCCGGGGACCACACGCCGGTGATGTCGTGGGCATAGTTGGGCCCTATGGTTTCGTGGATTTACTTGCATTGCATATGGCATGACATGAGGTTGGTCGACCATACCATACCATATATCCATGAGTTGGATTCAGTGGAGTATCGTATGCATATCATTATGTTTATGATATATGATACTTTCGACTTGGATTATGCTATTTATTTAAGTCGTCAGTATTTCTAATTATACAATGGTTTTTAATATCGACATTGTCCATGATTGTCTGAACATGCACATGTTTTAAGAGCATATGATTTTAAATATAGCATACATTACAAAACTAGTAGTGATAGACTCCTACTGAGTATAGTATATACTCACCCTATCCTTAACATTTTTCAAGATAGTACCACTCACAAATAGAAGACGCCTTAGGAGTTATTAGTGCTACGAGCAAGTGAATCAAATAGGAGACAATTATACATGTAAGTAAACTCTCTACCCTTTGGACATGTATTTGTATTTATTTACAGTTGGGCTGTGTGCTGTGACTGGATAGACTTGGGGAAAAACATTTATGATTTCTGAAGGTTTTCAAAAACTACTTTGATTGTTGTGAAAGCAAATGACACTCGGGGTTTTCAAAATGAGTTTAAGACTAAAGATTTCTACTACATTGCATGATTTTCATAAAATGGTTTTCAAAAAGGAAGGCATCCCACCTTAGGAATTAGATATTGCATTTAAAAATACATGCGAAAACCTGGGTCGTCACAGTTTGTATCAGAGCCCAGCTTTTATCCTTTCACAACCAGTCCAGCATGTCCAAGGGTCATAGACAATAAAGAAAATCAAGAAGAAGTAGTATGAATAGGAGTAGTAGAGATGACTACTTCTATTTGAGGATTACAATATTAATGCACAAGGTAGTTCACCATAAATAAATAGGTGAAACACAGCTTGGTTTAACAAATAATTAGGCAGAGGATAGTGCAACCCTTATCCAAAATCTAATCTAAGACAACTTAAGGATTAAGGATTGTTGTGTGGTGCAAATGTGAAAACTCATATATGGATCATATTATGATGAGAATGATGAATGAAGATGTTAGTGAACTTGTTAGTAGATAGTTCTGATCTGTAATAGATTAATCTCATCAGAGGTGAGAAAATCAAACAACCTAGATGGCCATCTTACCATCATAAAGAATATCAGAATATGAGCACACTATCACAAGGGATATGATATGAGTATAATAAGGGATGTAAAAGACATACTTTGAGAAGAATTTTGATGATAATCTAAGAGGGATGAGAATGCAAGATAATATTAGGAGATGATTGTGACTCGAACTAGGTCACAAAGGTATGGATCTTGAAGGACTTGGCTCAATTTTGGATATCTTAATTGGAGTCTTATGAAGTGTGAAGTGCTATCGACTAATAACTACTTGAGTATTATGGAGCAAATCAAGTGACATATTATGTGATTAAGAGAAACATAACATGAATATGATAGGGAAATGAATTTGACCGAGTTATCAAAAGATTTTGATGATAATACTAAGGATGATAATAGATCGATCCTAACATGAACTTGTAAGAGAAGTATAGCATGATCAAAACATCAATGCCATTATTAAGACATCGTATGAATTTTATTGAGGCTATAGGCAATTGATGATTTCAATGATCCTAAGACAATTTAGAATTTCTTAGAAGCATTCAGTTATCATATCTATTAAGTAAAGGAGTAGATGTAGTATAGATTATATGCAACAAAGCACATGAAGATATTAATCTAGGAAGACAAAAGTAAGGATTTTGAAGGAAAAAAAAAAGAAAAAGAAAAAGAAAGAAGAGAAAGAGATAGAGATGTAACTAGTAGTATTCAATGAATAATGAATATTCAAAAGAAGAAGATCATGACTTTACGGAGATACATACAATTCTTTCATCCTGAATCCTATAAGGAGGAAAACCAAACAAATGTGAAGGAATAATACTAGATGAGTTGGTGATCTTATTGTAAAAGAGTATAGAAGAGAGAAAGCATATGGGGTTTAAGACTTTGAGTAGAGTATCGAATTTCAGGAGATTATGTGACAAGAAATTTTCGAAGAGGAATAGTGACCAACTGGAAATAAAATTCTACAAATGGTTTGATATCAATTATTACAATTAGATTCTTATCGAATCCATTGGCTTATGGGGAACACCAATGGATATAATCCATAAAAAGAAAATTTTGGTGATATCTCACCTTGCCAATAAAATATATTGAAAAAGGAATTAAGCCGGGACAGTGACTTGTCCATTCAACAAGAAGGGTACCATCAAGGATCAAATGGAGGCCTTGCTATCATAAATTGGAGAACCAAATATCTTAAGACCATTATTTAGTCATTACCTTTAGAGTACTGTTGACTAAATAAAGGTATCCCACCCTATTTAATCAAATATGTTAGTAGTCAAAGTTATATACTCAGAGGGATATTATAACTAATTGGACATGAGTTTTACCTAAAAGAAGTTACTTATTAGACTAAGTCACTTGAGGGTATGAGGTTAGTTGATTAGGCCACATCATGGAGTTGATTAGGCCACATCATGGAGGAGCCACAAGTACAATTAATACAGTAACAACTGAGACAGAAGCAAAAATAAGGAGCGATCTCCACCAGTGAGACATATTTTTCCAAACCTGAATAGATAGCATGACAAACCATAGAAATCACTGTAGGTCTGAAAGATGCTGCTGACTTGGATTGAAAAGAAAGGTAGATAAGTACCGATCACTTTAGAGACCCTTGAGTTTATGACAAAGATATATCTGGAAAGAGATCAATAGGTAATCAAATAAAATCTTCCTATGTCTAAGAAAATGTTCCATGCTTACCTGAGTGTTTTTCAAATTTGATGATTTAATAGCTTTAGCATAACTTGATGTAGCAGCTATTGAACGAGAACTGCTATTATAAGCTAAGTATGAGGAGGCACTTGAAAAGTAAAATTTGGGGAATTGAGAAAACCACTACTTATGATGATGATGATACCCCCCGACAATACAGATTGCATGGTTGATGATAAAGCCTTGATAAAAGATTGCACAATATATTGACATAGGGGATGGAAGGAGAAAAGGTGAGATGGCTAGCACACTATAAGGTAAAGATTTAATGTTACGTTGCTTTTAGACAAATAGTTAGTTGTTATGAGCATATACCAAGTACGAAAAATCAATTGGAGGAATTTCCTAAGGACTAACCCTACTGGATTGAGTATAGAACTTTTGGACTAAAAGGTTACGAAGAAAACCATCAAGCAAAGAAAGGACAAAGAGGATGATGATAAAGGATTCAACCATGACCTAGTAAGGGTACTCAGTTATAAATAAGAGAGTTTTTGCTTTGCATAAATGGGAACATTATTGAAAATCCTAATGACAAATTGATGTGAATAGTGAGATAGGCCTTTAGACGAGAACATTTAACCCATGATGATGAATCAACTTGAGTTTGGATAAAATCTTCACGCAGAAAAGCGTTTAATGAGTTCAATAATTATGAAACTGGATATAGAGTTAGGACATTTTACTTTCAGTATATGATAAGGTCCTCGATGGAAGATGCTACTAATTGGTTTTCATGATTTTATTTTGAATGTAACTTTGGTTGAGGAATAAAGTCACATATGGAAAATGACAGACAGTTGAAATTCGAAGTTAATTAAGAGTTTGGCTGTAGAGCACATGATACCATATCAGTTATTGAAGTATCTTGGGGACAAATATAAAAGATAAGAAGCAAAGTTAGACACAATAGAAAGAAGGTAATTTTTGGACTCTTACTAATGACATGTAACCAACCATTAGAAGGAGATATGGATGATGAAGAGATCACTAGATGAAAGACAAGAAGCAAAAGGGATCATCCTATGATATTCAAAAAGGACTATGAGAAATAAGATAATATGATCTTGAAAGAAGTATGGAGTAATTTATACCTGAATAAAGAAGCGTGATCCTATGAGGAGACTATCCTATACACGATGAGAAAAGTATAGGCATCTAAGGATTTCGAGATAGATGAATTACACCTAGAAACCGATATTGTTAAAATAGCACGTATGGGAGTATGCATCAAGCGGCCCTTATAAGTAAGGCCTTGTAGACGGAACAATAAAAATGATAAATTGAGGTTGAGCCTAGATTTGATCCCTAAGGGGAGAATGCATTTACCAAGAAGTTATCTAAAAGACAAAATACCTTGAAGATGATAATTTATGGAATTTCAAGGAAAAAATTCTTTTAAGGGGGTAATAATGTAATGCCCGAGCAATTTACGCTATTTTTAACAAAAATTGATCATTCTATACAAAATGAACTGTTTTGAATGTTTTGCCTTATTTAAAATAGTAAACGAAGGAATTTGTAAGGAAATTGGAACCATTAGATTCTACTGAAAAATTGGAATCCAACGCCTCAAAAAGCACCCAAAACGGAGTTCGTATGAAGACGTTACGGTCGTTTAAAGATCAGGGGCAGTTCTGGAATTTAAACAAAAAAACGAAAAAGGCGAAAAATGCAGGGGGCTGTTTTGATAACAGCAACCCCTGTGGTCTTCCACCTCCAGATCTCTCCAGAAACCCTCTTTCATGATTTTTCCAGAGAGATCTGCCAATGCCAAGGGCGGCACCGCCATTGGCAGCACTGCCATAGCAGGGCTATAAAAAGCCCCATCTTTCCCCTCTCCAAAACGTGATTTTTTGGTCGTTTTAAGACTGGGGTTTCCTGCAAAATCGAAAACCCGTCGCAAGCCAAGACTCCTCTGAGTTTTTCGGCAATGGCCAGGCCCGAGTCAGGCCGGCCATTGCCAGTTACCCATTCCCCTCTCTTCTTTCCCCCTTCTCCCTCTGGTCGCACTGGAACGATGGGCCTTGTCCCTTCTTCGAGTTTTCTAGCGAGCAGGAGCACCCATCGAGAAAAGGGCACTCCCTAGGCTACCCAGGTAAGCCATTCTTCTTTCCTTTATTGGTTTTTTCCTCTTCTAAGGCTAGATCCATACTGGATGTAGCGTTTCCAGCCGTTTTCCAGCCGAAATTCCTGACCGAAAAACGCCCCAAGCCAGTTCCAGCTGGCCTTGCACGAACCAGGGGTCCCAAGGATGCCATGCACCACCTACGCCTGGGATTGGGTGCCTGGGACGGGTTCTAGGTGTACGATAGTGCGTACATTGTCCCAGGTGTGGCCTTCGGGTGCGTGCGCGACATGGGGCACGGGTTCTAGCTCGACCAGGATGCACGAGGTGCCCTAGGAGCTGAGACGCGCCATGTTACAAGATGCGTCCGTGCGATGATGCGCATCATAACATGTCACTTGAGCATGCATGTGCACGTGCAAAACGCAGTCCCTGGCACGACCTTTGGGTGCGCACGCGCTTGAGGTAGTCGCGGTTCAACGAGGATGCATGGGTGTCCTGGGAACTGGGACACGCGGACCTAATGAGACTTTAAAATTAGGATCATAGGACCATTTATAGAATCTAACCATAGAAAAGTAGATCCATATCATAGGATCTAGCCTGACAAATGAATTAGGCAAGGACCATGGACCTTAAAGGTAGAGCTTGTAGTCTAATGCATAAATAGATTGAAATTAATAAGGACTCCGTGTATCCATTCATATCCAGGAGTTTATAAATGAGACCCAGGGATGGGTTGAGTGATAAAGGACGCGACTCCAGGAGACTTTGAGGTAAGTGCTCTACCATTACTAAACTTTTAAAAAGAGCCATGATTGTTTTGAATGCATGTTTTAAGTTTAAGTTATATGACTTGTTTAGTATGATTTAATTTAGCATGCATATGACAAATATATTATGCATAGACATGCTTTGCAAACAATTGCATATATTGCATGATTTGTGAGCATTGAGTTTTGAAAAATTGCATGTCCTTGAGGGTTACCAAAAGACGCTGGAGTGCTCAAAAGACGCTAAGTAGGTAGTTGTGAGGGACCCAAAGAGGACAGGTTTTGAAAAAATAGGTTTTCACTTGTTTGATCTTATATGATTTGGGCTAATAAGCTCGTGGACGCTATGCCGAGAGGTTTGGGTTGGCCTCCAGCCTCTACCACTACTAGGTGGAATGGGTACCACGCCCAAAAAGGGCAACATCCCTACGTCGACTGCATGTGGTACAGGGGGCTACCACTGGTGTCACGGCACTGGGTCGATTTGTCATATGCCCCGTGGAGGCTATGACCGAGTGTCCTCAGGTACCCAGGGACCACACGGCAGTGAGGTCGTGGGCATAGTTGGGCCCTATGGTTTTGTGGATTTACTTGCATTGCATATGGCATGACATGAGGTTGGTCGACCATACCATACCATATATCCATGAGTTGGATTCAATGGAGCATCGTATGCATATCATTATGTTTATGATATATGATACTTTCGACTTGGATTATGCTATTTCTTTAAGTCGTCAGTATTTCTAATTATATAGTGGTTTTTAATATCGATATTGACCATGATTGTTCGAACATGGGCATGTTTTAAGAGCATATGATTTTAAACATAGCATACATTGCAAAACTAGTAGTGATAGACTCCTACTGAGTATAGTATGTACTCACCCTATCCTTAACATTTTTCAGGATAGTACCACTTACAAATAGAAGACGCCTCAGGAGATATTAATGCTACGAGCAAGTAATTCAAATAGGAGACAGTTGTACATATAAGTAAACTCTCTACCCTTTGGACATGTATTTGTATTTATTTATAATTGGGTTGTGTGCGGCGACTAGATAGGCCTGGGGAAAAACATTTATGATTTCTGAAGTTTTTAAAAACCTACTTTGATTGTTGTGAAAGCAAATGACACTCGGGGTTTTCAAAATGAGTTTAAAACTAATGATTTCCGCTGCATTGCATGGTTTTCATAAAATGGTTTTCAAAAAGGGATGCATCCAGCCTTAGGAATTAGATATTGCATTTAAAAATGCATGGGAAAACCCGGGTCGTCACAATTAATGAAGCATGATAATTTAACAGTATATTTCCAATATTCAATAATCCCATTAATCATTCCTGTCATAAACATATTCATGAACCAATATCATTTCTATGTATAACATTGACTTCTCATTTATGTTCAACTTTATACATATATACTGTATATGGATAAATTCGTTAAAATTGTGAAAATAGTCAATGAACATTTCCAAACTAAGCTTATCTTATTCTCAACGTTATACACTATAATAGGGTCAATTTTCATAATCATCCTTTGTGATGACCCGGGTTTTCTCATGCATTTTTAAATGCAATATCTAATTTCCTAAGGCGGGATGCATCCCTATTTGAAAACCATTTTACAAAAACCATGCAATGCAGCTGAAAATCTTTAGTTTTAAACTCATTTTGAAAACCCCGAGTGTCATTTGCTTTCACAACAACCAAAGTAGTTTTTGAAAAACTTCAGAAATCATAAATATTTTTCCCCAGGTCTTTCCAAATACAAAGACACAGCCCAACTGTAAATTAATACAAATACATGTCCAAAGGGTAGAGAGTTTACTCACATGTATAGTTGTCTCATTTGTTTATTCACTTGCTCGTAGCACTAATATCTTCTGAGGCATCTCCTATTTGTAAGCAGATCTATCCTGAAAAATGTTAAGGATAGGATGAGTATATACTATACTCAGTAGGAGTCTATCACTACTAGTTTTATAATGCATGCGATGTTTTAAAATCATATGCTCTTTCCAAAACATGTGCATGTCTGAATACTCAAGTTCAATGTCGATATCAAAATCCATTGTCAAACTGAAATACTAACGACTTAAAGGATCACATAATCCAAAATCGAAAGTATTATATATATATATATCATAACATTATGATATGCATAAGATGCTTCATCGAATCCAACTCATGGATATCTAGTATAGTATGGTCGACCAACCTCATATCATGCCATATGCAATGCAAATAAGTCCATAAACCATAGGGTCCAACTATGCCCACGACCTCGTCACCATGTGGTCCCCGGGTACTTGAGGACACAGCATCATAGCCTCCACGAGGCATATGACACATCGACCCAGTGCCGTGACACCAGTGGTAGCCCCCTGTACCACATGCAGTCGACGTAGGGACATGCCCTTTTTTGGGCGTGGTACCCATTCCACCTAGTAGTGGTAGAGGCTGGGTGGCCAACCCAGACCCCTCAGCATAGCACCCACGGGCTTACTAGCCCAAATCACATAAGATCAAATAAGCCAAAAACCTCTTTTCAAAACCTGTCCTCTTTGAGTCCCTCACAACTACCTGGCCCTCGGTACTCCAGCGTCTTTTGGCAACCCTCAAGGACATGCAATCTTTGCAAGAACTTAATGCGCATAGATCATGCAATGTATGCAATAGTTTGTAAAACATATCTATGCATAATGTACATACAAAACATGTCTATGCATAAAGCATTTGTCACATGCATGCTAAACAAGTCATATACTTAAATTATGTATTTGCAAAACAATCATAGTTCTTTTAAAAGAATCTAGTAGCGATAGAGCACCTACCTCAAAGTCTCCTGAAGTCACATCCTTTATCGCTCAACCCGTCCCCAGGTCTCATTTATAAACTCTTGGGTATAAATGGATACAAGGAGTCCTAATTAATTTCAGCCTATTTAGACATTAGACCGCTAGCCCTGCCTATTGGGTCCCTGGTTCTTGCCTATGATGTGGACCTACTATTCGATAGCTAACTCTGTAAATTGTCCTTTAATTTTAGCTTTAAAGTTTTGTTGGGTCCACGTGTCCCAGTTCCCTCACGTACGTGCGCGCCTAAAGGCCATGTCAGGGACTGCATTTTTGCATATGCACATGCATGCTTAGGTGACGCACTATGACGTGCATCATCGCACGGGCGCACCTTGTATCAATGCGCATCTCAGCTCCCAGGGCATCCCATGCACCCTGGTCGAGCCAGGACCCGTGCCCTATGTCACGTGCGAACCCGAGGGCCGCTCCTGGGACAGTGTATGCATTGTCGTATGCCCGGAGCACATCCGTGGGACCCTGTCCCAGGAGCACATGGAGCAAGGCTTCTCTAGGATGCCTGGCTCGTGCAAGGTCGTCTGGACCTGCCTTGGGCGTTGTGTTCGTCCAGGGCTGTTTGAACGGCTTGGGAACATCCTCCAGCCCAGAAATCCGGTTGGAAAAAGGTCAGATCCGGCATGGATCTTGGCCTGGGGGAAGTGAAACGGAGGAAAGGGAAGGAGGGGCTTACCTGGGTAGCCTGGGGATGCCCTTTTCCGGGTGGTGCGGCTCCTCCTTTCCACCTGAAAACCCTTGGCTGCTGGAAACTCGAAGAAGGGGAAAACCCCATTGTGAAGACCGGAGAGAAGAGGGGGGAATGGGGAGATGGGAATGGCTGGCTTGACTTGGGCCTGACCATTGCTGGAAAACTCAGAGAGATGGGTTTGAGACGGGTTTCCAGTTTTTCCGGAAACCCCATTCTCAAACGACTGGAAAAAACCTGTTTTGAAGAGGGGGGAAGATGGGGTTTTTATAGAGGAGTGAAAGGCGGTGCCCCTCAATGGCGGTGCCACCATTTTCCCTAGTGTATTCTAGAGAAATCGTGAAAAAATGGGTTTTTGGGAGGGTCTAGAGGTTGAAGACGACAGGGGGTGCCGTTATCAAAACGGCCCCCTGCATTTTTCATTCTTTTTTCATTTTTCTGTTTTGATTCTAGAAATACCCCTATCTTTAAACGGCTGTAACTTCCTCATACGAACTCCATTTTGGGTGATTTTTGAGGCGTTGGATTCTATTTTTTTGAGTAGAATCTAATGGTACTAAGTTCCCTCACAAATTCCTTCGTTTACTATTTTAAATAAAGTGAAACATTTAACTCAGTTTATTTCCTATAGAATGTTTAATTTTCATTAAAAATAGTGTAAATTGCTCAGGGCTTACATCCTTGTTCTACTATAGGAGGTCAATATTTCACCCAGTTTCTATATTGAGAAATTTTCTTTCATAGGAAATATTGGTAATGCAGAATTACCGGGCATTTCATCATGTCATCATATAAGGCATTTCACTATGCTTATCTCATATGTATCATAATGCAAAATACATCAAGGACTACCATGTTGTAGTCTAATTCATATAGCATGCCTGGATAACTACTCAATACTCTACTTATACCTACCAGTGAATATTATAATATCCATGTCCGTATGGGGGCACCATGGCTATCACAGTGGCAGCCTTTCTATAATTGCCCCACCTGAATTTCTGCCTCTCTTAGGCATTGTATTCACCATCATCAAGTTTTGGAGAGCAGGTGGCCAAGCCCTCATGACTCTCCTAACAAGCATCCCCAGGCCTGCACCTATTTAAAACAAAACCATAAGCCTCGATGCTTGTATGTAAAATATTTCTTTTACTTATCAAACAGTTTGCTTATTTATCTAAGGCTACAATATCTTCTACTTCCTTATTTATTTAGGGTTTTTCTCAATCCTATACTTAACCATTTCATAGTCATTTTCTCATCATTTGGTTGGATCATAATTATTTCTAAGGTATTTAAAACAATGTATTTGTATCATACATGTTTACAATTCTAGACATAAGATCTTATATAACAACATGTATCTTTCATGTAAATGCATTCTTAAAATCCACCTACCTCAATGTGGTATTCTCACTCCTTAAGGTTTGCCATAGTCTTGATCAATGTATATCTGTCAAATCATACCTATCATCCTTCTATCCAAATGTACTTCCTATATGATCTTTTAATCATCCTTAAGGAGGAGGATCTAGATCTTTTCGTTGAATCATATTGACCAAGGGTTTAGATCATCAAAACTAGAACCTATAACATACATCAAGAATTTACTCAATGCTTATATTTCTTTCTTATCATTGTTCTTTATCATTCAAGATCTCATATGGATCTTGTTTAATCATTATTCTCTTACTTATAATTTTTATTTGGATTTGGTAATTTCCTATCCTTTTTATGTTCTTATTATTATTGCTCAACCAGTTAGAGTTTTATTAGTTGGAAATGATTTATTTCTTCTTAGTTCTAGATAGCTTCTTCTTATCTCAGAATGACTAGTGCTTACTAGTTAAAGTATGCTCTAAAAGTGGTTAATACAATCCTCATGTAAGGAGGCATTTAGACCTCAACAAACATTAACAGAAGGTGAGGGAAAAGCATTGACTCTTGTATACCCCCCATAACCACAATGTTTACAGTCTACTGAAGTGGCACTAGCTCAACCTTTAACAAGGTTCCTATGAGCCCTTTACCCTAAGTCCCTTCTCTAATTGATTTTAACTTATTTCATGGATGTTTATTATTCTCCTAAATTGGGCCAAGGAAATGGTAATTGATTCCGTATATTGTCCTACTAACTATAGCCTTTAGTAAGATTAAGTACAAGTCATTCATTTATCTTATGTGTCCATGAAAATCTATATTTCAATTAAGTACACTTTCAATGATTTTCAATGTAATTTATGAACATTAAAGCAAAACAACTAATCTAACAAATAAATCTACTAACTTAAAGACAATTAGAGATAATTACACTATAATTCACAATTAACTAATTATAAACCTTAAGTAATAAAATAAATGTATATCTTATTAACAATCTAAGGCAATTACACTATACTTATGATAATCAAACTAACATGAACCCTAAGTCATAAATGTAAATTTATCATCAATCTAAATGAATATAAGTGCAATTATACTATAATTATATAATTAAACTAACATGGCCCTAACATCATCAAATCTATAAATCTACTAACAATCTAAGGAAATTTAGAGGCAATTACACTATTAAAGTAATATGGACCTTAAATCATAACATAAATCAAATCTATCAATTTATTAATAAGTTAAAGAAAATTAAACTAACAATTAAGCATATTAGAAGCTTTTAACATGATCCAACCATTAGATTTAATGTCCATTCCTTAGATCTATGGTTTTTGTTACATTAAGTGTCTAACTCTCAAATTTTCATATTTTTGACATATCTGACCCATGGTCTCATGGGATCTCATCATCAGCACATCCATCCAACCCATCCAAAAGCTCTGATCATTCTTGATCTCACTGATCAAGAAGATTCATAAGCACTTTTAGGATTTTTCTTCCACTAAGGGTATAACTCTTGATTTTTCATAGATCAGTCACATCCAACCATCAATTCCTTGTGTTCTCATCATTAGAACATTAATAGATCATAATCCTAAGTTCTGATCATCCCAGATCTTACTGATCAAGAATGTTAGTACCATATTTTCAATTAATAGAAAGTTTCTTTAATTAAATCCTAATTCTTATTATTCCAATAGATTCTTCACATCATATGGAATTCAAAGGTTATTTTTTATATATCTAAATTTGGACTTCAGATGAGTTCAAAATCTCAATTTTAATTTTATAGTCAGATTCAACGGTCCAAATTGAATTTGGAAGATAAAACAAGACAAAACGGGTGCGACCAGCATTGCCATCTCAGGGATGTAGATGCCATCACTAGTGATCAACATCTGCTTCACATGTGCAGAGCACTCGCGGGAATGCTCCGTCCTGTGCTCCCTTCCGATCTGCGTCGCTCACATGGTAGGTCACCCCCCATTATGTCAGGTTAGGCCTTTCATTCTTAGATTTATAGATTAAGGGATGCGATGGATTAGAAATCTTACTGAGATTATAGATCTGGGGGTTTTCGACCCTTCTGAATAGATTGGATGGCTCAGATTTTCCATCCGAGTTATCCAAGATACAGATCTTGGGCTAGGTCACTGGTACTAGATTTACCAAAAAAATCTTGCTAGAAAATCTAGTCTGATGAATATTAAAGCCTAAAACATACTAGAATAGAAAGAGGGGATGATGTTCCACCTACGTGTGATGTCCAAAAGTGAGAAATATGCTAAAAACTAAGAAATCCTCACTCGAGAAAAGATGTTTTATGTTTTTCCAATGAAATAAGTAGTCAATCATGAAATGACCTTAGGGATTTTGTAGGTCAGGATTTTCCAAACAGGTTTAACGATTTGGATCATGTACAACTCATTTGTAACATGATGGCTAATTCAATCTAGGGTTTCTAGGTGGAAACCCGAGTCAGTTGGGGATGACGAGTCACTGGACGTGCCCAACAAGTTCCACTCATCTGGTGGATTGGGTGTGTCTAGGGATGCGCTTATAGAGAAGAAAGAGGAGAAAGAAAGAGAGCAAGAAAGGGAAAATAGGGAAGATGGAGGAAGAGTTTGTAGCTAAAAATTTAGGGGGGTTAGGGTACTCCATGGTGAGTCAAATGAATATTTTTGGGGATTTTTCTGAGCTATTTATAGGCAAGTTTTTGAATTTTTTATTAATTTCTTATCATAATGTCAATTTTTACTTTGGATTATTTTAATTGAAAGTGGAGCTTCCACTTCCATCTTTGTCTCCACTACCAGTTGATAGTGGGTTTGTCATGATGGCTGTCTCCAGACCTTTACCTAACATTGTGGGCCCCACAATCAAGTGAAATGGTCATTTTGCTCTTTTATTTACAAAAATGGAGAAAAATAGAGATTTTTCATCCAAACTTGGAATTTATCATACTTATAGTCATTCAAATCAAATTTTTGAGTACATTACAAATATTTAGGTTTCAACTCATGATTTAATTTATATAAAAAGTGAATTTCTGACAACCTAATATTCTAGCACAATTTTTCTGAAATTTTTAAATTTCGTTTATTTGTTTAATCATTTGACAAAATTGGGGTTATTACAACAACAAATTGGCTGCAGACCACCACATACTCATGAGTCATCATCAAGAGAGAGGGCCTACCTAAAATGTTAAAAACACTGACTCACAAAGTGAGGACACTTGCGCGTTCACTTTCTCTCTCTCTTTTCTCTTCTCTTTCTTCTTCCTCTTCTTCCCCATCTCCTCCTCCTTCATCACCCCTTGTTTTGGGTAGCAAATGAGGGGGGAACAAATCATTGGGAGGGTGGGAGAAAATTGTCAGGTTTTCTCATTGGGGGCATGAAAGGGAGAGGGGGGGACTAGATCGTCGAGGGTTGAACTTATATAAGAATATATAGGATTATTTTTCCCAAGTTGTCCTATATTTAATACTACATAGGATGGCTTTATACAAACCGTCCTATATATTTTACTAAATATAGGATGTTTTAAGGGAAAATGTCTTCTTCTTTTTTTTTATATGGGATGGTTTTTGGATAACTATCCTATAATTCCTCCTGCACTAATTTTTATTTCAATAACAGAAGATAGTTTATGTGGAAATAGTCCTATATGCATTAAATTAGAACCATTCCTATGTTTTCTATAGCAATAACTTTTCTCTTTTTTGTTTTTTGATCTTGAAAATCTTTTTAAGTTGTGAAGGATAGAGGTAGCCTCCAACCCTTATTTTTGTGATGTATAACCTACGATTGGCATGACACATATATATGTATAGTGATCTTCATTATTTATATAATTCCTTCAATTACATACATATGTCAAATGTTACAAACACTTTAATTTGACCCCTCATATACAATTTGATCCAACCCATGTACCTTCCGCACCAGCATAACCACATAATCTATCTCATTCTCCCCAATTACATCGATTGATAGCATTGTTATAGTGATACAAGGGTAATCAATTGTCATGTTACCTAGGTCCTCTTCTCATAGAAGTCCCTTGGGAGGCTGATAAAATAATTGACCATCTCGTGTCATGCCCATCTTATACATAAAATACATGTGTTGCTTGAGATGCTAAAATGAACTGATCACTTTGGTAGTTGATCTTATTGAGGTCAACCAATGTCAATCCAAGGGCATCAGTTTTGATTATATCTTTATGGTGTTATTCCCAGTCACACTTAAACACAACCACGATCTACAAGTATAATCCAACACCCATATCTTATGTATAATTGTGTAATAAGTATCATTAGCTACAATTGAATTATTATCCTTTGAGATGGAAAAGAAAGTAACTTTAATAATTAATCTAACACCACTACCTTGTTGTGCTCTTGAGTTATCATGGTCCATTGCATGAAAGTGATAACCATTAATAGCATAGCCAACATACTTTATTGCTTTTGGTCGAGGTATGATCATCATCTAGCCCAAGGTTTCAAAAATGCTATGACTTGGAACATCTTGCTAATCCAAAACCTATGCCTAATATATTACTTAAGTGAAATGATTAATGTATCGCAAATCAATTAGGTGAATGAAATCATTAATTCATTATATTTAAATACCTTCTAATGAAGTCAAGTAGTGAAGGAATGACAATGTCATCTTGTAGCCACTTTTATTTCTTTGCATCTCTTGGATAACTCTCTTTTAGGAACTCTGAGTGCTCGATATACATGAAGAGATAAAAATTAATAGTTGATATGCATTTTCCTTCACAAACATATGGGAAAAGTGAAAGAAACATTAGAGAGAGAGCATTAATTACGTACTCAATCAATGGTTGAACTTCATCGACATTAATGTTTCATAACACATAAAGGTGTGCCTGGTCTTGTTCCTTATGATCAATAGTCAATACACATCCACTAGAGAAAGGTTCACCAATGCTTTGATCATTTAATCCACCTGATCATTTCTTTATAAGGATCCTAGTTATGATTTTACACATACCCATTTAACACCTTTATGTAGCTCTTAAATGTGTACATCCACCACAAATATACCGGTCCACATAGCCTAATCTCATTAGTGAGGTGCACTATTAAGTGCACCATAATATCAAAGAAGAATGGTGGGAAGATTGTCTCAAGTTAGCATAAGGTTGCCTCTAAATGCTACTGAATTTCTTGTAATTTCAAAGTATCCACCACCTTCTTACACAAAGCATTAACAAAGTAGCATAATTTAGCAATAGATCCTCTAACTTTATTTGAT
This sequence comes from Warburgia ugandensis, assembly GCA_035236585.1. Lineage (NCBI taxonomy): Eukaryota > Viridiplantae > Streptophyta > Magnoliopsida > Canellales > Canellaceae > Warburgia > Warburgia ugandensis. The sequence continues at coordinate 44,706,618 of CP141131.1, forward strand.
AGCACTAAACATATTGTTACGGGTAGGAGTTGTTGCATCAATGCATTATAATTGTATGACTTCATCCCTTAGAGTTTCAAGTCTTCCATGTTGACAATGTTTTTAAATCTTGAAGAGTATTCATCTAGGACTTTGATCTCTGATATGGGTTTTACACACTGTTCTTCTCTCTTCTCTGCCAAGAGTATAATTTGCTATGGGCATGTATGTTCCTTGGCTGCTTTTATTTTGTTTTCGCAAGATCCATTCAAGCTACAAGTCCATCCTTTATTTTTCGGATCATGTCAAGCAAGGTATCAGTCAAGCTTTCATAGACATTCTTTCTAATGTGCATGACAGCAAACACTTGTTGCACGTGAAGGGATTTCTAGTACACAAGCTCAAAGAATACTAACTTCTTCTTCCAACAACCTTTAGTGTTGCTATCACATTATGTTTAGTTGCCTTCTTCATCCCCCATGAGACATTAATGTTTTCAATTTATTCCAATACTTGTTGTCTAGTCAACCTTTATGGAGGTGTCTTAGTCTTGACACTGCCATTAAATTGCCCCCTTTGAAAATGGTGTGGATGGTTTCTATGTAACCATCTTTTGTGGCCTAGGAATGCCATCTTCTTGCCATGGTCAAATCATATGGAACATGTTTGGTCACTACAAATAGGACAACCATTGTATTCCTTCATTGTGCATCATACAAAATTACCATACATAGGATAGTTGTTGATTATCCCTAGTAGTACAGCCTTAAGGTTAAACATGCATCATAAGATTCAACCCTTTCCCACAAGGTCCTAAGATCATTGATCAACAGAGCTAGTTACACATCAATGTCAATCCCGGGTTGCTTAGGACCCGATATAACATAGTTAACATCATGAACTTCCTCTTCATGAATAGCTATAGGGGAAGGTTATAACAAACTACGATAAAAGGCCTACAACTATACTTGCTACTCATAGAACTATGAGGATTAATCCTATATGCAAATATTACAAGTCATAGGTTTCTAGATTGTTCTCCAAATTTGAGCCACATGAAGTCTACCAGTTTCCACTTCAGGTTATTTGTTCGACGGTATAAATACACACACTCTCTCCTCTGCAAGTCAAACAAGTTTCTTTGCTATTTCTTCAATGCAAAACATTCTTTGGAACCTTGGAATAGGTGAAAATTACTATAAGACCTTTGCAAGAATATCTTTCACTTGCTTGTCAGTTGAATTCTTCTTCATCTTCCATCTCGAATGTCCACAAGTTAGGCAAGTGGTTTTGTCTTTGTGCTTCTTCCTATATAAGATGCAGTCATTGTGATAGGCATGTATCTTTTCATACTTCAACACTAGTGTAGCCAGCATTTTCTTTGTCCCCCATGTCAATCTAGCCAATTTGTTCTCCTTCGATAACATTTTACAAATCATTTTTAGTAATTATTTAAAACCTTGGTATGAAAAACCAAATCATAATTTCACATTATAAAGTTCTACCAATGTAGATAGCTTAGTATGATCTATACATCCAATGTATAATGGCTCATTGTCTTCCTCCAATGTAGTTTTGAATTGTGAGGACTGTCCTAGAAACCATTGAATTCATCTCCAAATATTGGTGTTGTTGTAGCTATGTGATCATAATACATTCCATGCTTACCAAGGACTTATGATGAGGCATTCCCTCTCCATGCCACATCCAACATTGATAGCTTTCATCAACTCCATCGAAGCACAAAGGTTCTCTCAACTCATCTGCAATCACCTTCTTTAGGTTTCCACATCTCAAGCATGGACCTCATATCCTGTTACAATCACCACCCATTCCAAGTGCAAACTCTATGAACTATTCTCTTCCCTCCTCATATTCTCTTAATGATCTTTCTATAATCATCAAAGCATATTTGTTCATTTTTTCGAAACCTTCAAGTTCGGATGGGTGAAAAGACTTTCTATACATGAAATGATTAATAACATTGAGTTATCTAGTCATTCATTTAACCAAACACTTTATGTGTGAAGAAAATGTGCATAGTTGGAAAAAAACATGTATATTAGAGAGTGCTCAAAATTTCAACTTTATCATTGGGACAATTACAAGAAAGAATGGTGCAAAAACATTACTAAATTAACATGAATTATTCACACATTGCTGAATGATCCACACACAAGAATGATGCACGTAGAGGAAGGGAAAACTTGAGGGAAAAATGTTACATAATCATTAAATAAAGTACATTGGACAAAAAAGAAGAAACAATACATACCCAAACTGATATCAACAATGAAAATTGAAGTTCATGATAAAGCATATGTAAATCCAACCTAATCTTCATGTTTTTCATTGAGTAGCAGAGAGTAAAAAATACAAGGTTAATTACTATTTTTAAAAGAAGATATAAAGGACAATTTTTAAAGGCCATCTTATATAGAAAAATATATAGGATGGTTATGGTGAACCATCCTTTTTTTTTTTGTTAAAAGATAGTTGTATATAAACCGTCTTATATCTTTAGTCTTATAAGACCTCAATTTTAGTAGTGAACTGTTGTACTAGAGGGCTCTATTGGCGTAGGAAGAGAAGTAATAGAGAGAAAAATGTAAGAAATTGCTCATTTGAAGAGAAAATTTGAAGATAGTGTTTTATGGACAATGGGTTTTACATCTACTTTTTTCCTCTTGATGGGTTCACTACTAAGAGTTGTAATGAAGTGATGCACAAGAGGTGGAGGCAAATTGTTTTTGTTGATCATGCTTGTTTGCAATGAAGTGATCTCTCTTGTACTTTTGGATTACATTTGATGGAAAAAGAAAACATATGTTTTCTTTGAGAATTGGTTCAACTTTGTCTAGAACAATGAGTTCATTAAATAGATTTTGTCATATATTTTGTTTGTTCATTGATAGAAGAATTTTGGCAAAGGATGTAAGGTAGTGGTTTATTATTCCTTACCAAGTAGTCTTAAATGAGTAGTTGTAGTGGTGTAAAGGTCAATAACTAGAATAGGATGGATGGTGTGAAAGAAACTAATTTTGTTGGTAAAGTAAGCTTCCACACAAAATTTTCTTAGACCATGTGACAACCTTAGACTTATAGAAAGAATCTTACAACTCACAGGAATCATACTTATAAACTAGATGTACATCCAAAATGGAAACAATGAAGGATACAACAAAGGGAATGAAGGATGTAAGGATACAAAGATTACTAATAATAACTCATAAACTTAATGACAAAGTAGAAGAATCCATTTGAGCAATAAAAGATGTGGAAAATTTCTTCTACAAAAACTGGACAAAATTGGCCAATAACATTTGGTTTCCTAGGGAAAGGAAAATCTACACATGGAATTAATAAGAGAAAGTATTTGAAATGCCTTAAAGATTAGGCTATTAAGATAAAATCTCAAGATTGGTACCCAAGGTGAGAAAATGAAAGATTAAACTAAATTTTTTTGAAAAAGAGAAATATTGAAACATCTATACTTTCCACAACCTAATCCATATGGAAATCATCATCATATCCCAAGTTATGACCATGATCTTTTGCACACTAATCATATTGCGTACTACCCCCAAAATTGTAGCTACTCACATAGCAGATATTTTATGTTAAACATCTACAAGAATTCCAAGAATAAGCAACCATGGTAAATGCCTAACTACAAATGAGTGCAGCAACAACCTACTCGGCCACATTAGATTGCTCAACTACATGAATTATAAGAATTCAACAACCATTGAAGCACTTTAACATCCATGAGTTAATGCAACCCAGCAATGAAGTCTTGCACAACTAACATGGTTTGGGACATGACTAAGCCAATAATCAATTATAAATAAACCATTTGTGAACCTACATGCCCATAATGAATAAGCAATAAGTTGTAAATAAACCCGAAAATGGTTGCATTTAATATGATCTCCCATATACAAGTATACATCAAAAAGTTTAAATGATGTATGTTTATAAACTCAAAATTTGACATTAATATAACCCCAAAAAGTAGAGTAAAATAACCTTTTTCGTAACCCTAAATTCCCTACACTCGATATGAAGTCCTAAGTGTTCTCCTCTTACAAAACCTTGCAAAACCTCTTTGAAATGATTGAGTGGTACATGTTTCTGTCCTAGGTTGTCTTACTTGGATTTCTAGAGTGGCTTGAACACCGATATAGCTATATGTGATGGTCATAGCATGACCTTGAGACGTTGTTGCCTCCTCAACTATCCCCTTCCTTATTTGAGGTACACTATCCTAGTCCATCTATGATCTTCTTTTCTCCCTCCTTTGTTTGGCTTTAATAGCCTATTTTCTTAGCAATTCTACCCTTTTTGGACCAATAGGGGCACTCCTATTACATATCCTAAAGTTATGCCAACGAACTCACATGTTGAATGTGTCATAGCAATACCATCCTTTTCTACTCTATTGGAATCAATAACCTCATCCACTTGCTTGGCCCTCTTCATTTTAGGCATCCAAGTTGATAACCAATTGAGGTGATTTAATCTTAGTCCTTATGTTTGTTGGATGCTCTATAGGACCTAGAATAAGAAATATCTCTGGCTCATAAATTACAAGAAAGGTAGCCTTGTTTTAACGAGGGGCCACATTCTATTCACTCTTCTACTAGCTTCAAAATAGATGGTTGCACAAGCATGCCCACTTGATATTCCTATCAAGTCCCAAATCCTACATGTGCAAGTGTGCTATGTAAAGCTCAACAACCATATATCCATCCTTTGTGTGTTCAACACAATTTTATGGAGCTCCTCTATTGGAACACGCACTTGAAAGCTGCTAGCTTTGCTTTTTTGAACTTCTTATAAATTCTTAAACACAATGATTTTGAATGCAACTTCATACCTACCTTCTTCATGTAAAATGTTTTCATTAATAACATTCTAATATGTTTTAACATGGTTACTATTGGTTTGTCTATGGCCTCTTTCACCAACTTATTAAAAGATTGAGCCATACTGTTCTTCATCATGTTATCTCTAAGATGTGCACTAAAATGAGACTTTGCCCATTATGATGAGCTTTAATTGGCTACCAGAAAATCATGAGCCCCTTTATAACCCTCTTTCACATCCTCCATTATGATCCTTGATTAGTGGATTGTAATTGCCCTGGCATAGCTCCAAAAAGCCCCCTTTAGTGTCTTCTTAGGCCACCCCTTCTTCATGTTGAAGTTCAAATGGCCAACAAGTTCTTATGTTAGCACTCAATGTTTCTTGCTTAAATATGTCCACTAGTCCCTATAAGAAAAGCCAATTCACAAGTTATTATATAAACAAGTACCCTTCAATATTTTTACAACTACAAGTACTCAATATATAAGAGGCACTATATCTTAAGTACTATACTTACTTTTAAGTATCTTAATTACGTCAAGTACTCCAAACATAGGTAAGCTTATGTATCCTTAGTACTCCAAGTACTCTTGACATAACACCCTTATGTATCTTAAGTAGTCCAATTACTCTTAGTACTCATTGTACTTTAGGTACCCAAAGTACTCCATATATTAGTACTACACTTTAAGCATCTAAGTACTCAAAATACTCTAGTTACAACTATAAAGTAATCTTATATAGAAGAAATACATTATATATACCCAAATAGTCCAATTACTCGTACGTATCTAAGTAGTCAAAATACCCCAAGTACTCTTAGTACTCAATGTACTTTAGGTACCCAATCTACTCCATATATTAGTACTACACTTTAAGTATCTAAGTACTCTAGTTACTACTATAAAGTAATCTTATATGGTAGACATACATTATACATTATATAGTACTTAAGAAGACACTTAGAAATCATTGTGTTGACCTTCTGTTGGTCTAAAATGAATGTTCAAAGATGATCTTCATCAACACCAAATGTCTTGTGCATGAAGTTGGATGAACCAAGTCCAACTTGCCCTTTTCTCTATCTCAAATGTAGCATAAGCAATTAGGAATATGTTGTCATTTTCATCTTTGATTTGGTCAAAAAATTCGTATTCCCTTGTCTTGATTTCAAGAACCCTTGTAGAGCTATTTTTACTCTTACATCTTTTGACATTGCAAAATCTAGAAACCAAATATAGTAGGTCCCACATGCGCAACGTTACCATTGGAGAGATGGGAATGGAAACAAAACCAGCCCCATGAGGGAGTTCCATATGGGATTTGATGGAAAGCTTGACAAAAGAATAAGATTTCTTAGATGATGTCTTCTTATGAGCACTCACAAGAGCATGAATCAAAGTAGTATGATGATATGCAAGTGAGATCAATCCCACGAGGAATCTCACAAATTTGTATTCAATGAAATCTGTTTTGATCAATTATCCTAGCCAAGAAAAGATTGTATTTTTATTTACCCTAGAAAATAAAAGAACATGGATTTAGAAACATTTAGAAACTTAAAAACTTAACTAAAAGAAACTTTTTGAAAATAAGATTATAAACATCTAAGAATGTATTTAGAAACTTTCTATAACTAAAATTCATTCAAGAAAGGAACTAATGTGAAACTAGTAATGAGAATAAACTTAGAAATCTAAATCTAGACTGAACTTACTAAATTATAAATTAGAAACACTCTTCTAAATGGAAACCTCCTAAAACTAAAATTAGAAAGTTTCAAAACACGAAACTTCCTAAAATAAGAGCTTTCTAAAATACAACTAATCTTAAAGAAACTTCCTAAAGATGACTACTTTCTAAAATGAATGAATTTTCTAAAACTAGAAATTAGAACCTTCTAAAAACAAAATTTATAAACATGAAATTAGAAACATCCTCAAAATTAAGATCTAATATAAATATGCAACTGACATGATCCATGAACGAAATTTGATCTAAACATTGAACTAAACATGAGTGACAAATAGCAACAAACATGCATGATAGAGGTGCATTGAACTAATATTATTTATTGAATGGAAATCATTTCAAGAAGTGTGCGCAACATATAATAACATGAAAATAAACTACTTTACTTCTATCTTGAATATCTAATACCCTCCATGTATCAATCATCAAGGAGTCCATAGGATAGCATGAGTATGAGCCATTAAAGATATCCAAAAAGAGAACATTATAAGAATCATCACTAACCTGGATTGAATGTGTGGAAAGAATAGATCCAAAAACTATCTTCACTTAGATGTCACTACGAGAGATTGATGGACTTTGGATGATGGGAAACTAAAGCACTATAAGAATCAAAACACCATAGAAGAAAGTCCAATAAGATTGTGCATTAACGAAAGGAATAAACTTGCACAAGGGATAAGCAAAGATGTGTGGAACTCTAAGTGAATTACATAGAGAAAGAAGCCTAAGAAAAATTGCCTAGAAAATCTCCCTCCATAGAAAGATGAATAGAAAATAAAACTCTAGTAAGATTGTGTAGAAAGAAACTCCAAAGTAAAATTGCGTAAAAAATCTCCCTTCTCTTCTATAATTTTCATACACACACACACACACACACACACACACACACATATATATATATATAGAGATCTTGCTAATCTCTAGCGTAAGGACAAAGGGAAAGAGGGATAATAATTGGGGAAAGATGGTTAGATATGATAAGGGAACTTAGGAAGTGGAAACTTGTCACACCCATATCCTAAAGAGTAGATTAAAATGTGAATTAGAGCCTTAATCTTCCCAAATATCATTGAAAATTTTATGAAAATTCAAGTAATTAAAAAGTAAAATAAAAAACATTGAAAATTGATGATGAAAGGTCGTTCATTAGACTATGTCGATGAGAGATTTTCAACGACACTAAGAATGCGTGAAACGGAGATCAGGAACCAAAGATCAAAGGATTTTACCACTAATGTGAAGGGGGTCCTAATTGATAATGGCACCCCTCTATTGAGTGTGACCCAGAGAGTCATGTGGAAATGGCTCTACACTTGGGAGTTGAACTCACCATGTGGAGCTCTACTTCCACGTGTCAGAAATGGGGAAAAGGTCCCTGCCATCAACTTTTCCCCATTTCCTAGCTTTTCCCTCTTCCGATCAAGCTCCCTCAACGGATCATCACCCTCTCTAGTCACCTCTCTCTCAACCAAGCTCCTCGCCCTTACACCTCTCCCCATCTCTTGTTCTCTCTCCCACCATTCTCTCTAGCAAGCTATAAACAACCCAACAAACTTCATCGGTGATGAGAAGTGAGGCGGATTATGATCTTCGAGTGGCAATAGCTGCAAGCTCAACCCAAGTAAGCCTCCAACTCTCCCTTTTCATCTCTGTTTCTCTGTTTCTTTTCCATGTGTATACCAATTTATCCATTGAACTGGGACAGTGAGAAACCCATCAGATTCAGGGACCACAGTGAGAGGAACGGTATTGGATCAAAAATCCAAACCATTCATATTGTTCATTGAGTGATCCTAAGTTAAACCCCTTTGGTTTTATGAAGATCCGTTAAGGAATGGCATTGGAATAGGCAAAAAAGAGTAACATGATGATTTTTAAAATTGTTGAAAAAATTTTGGCAAAAAGAATGGTTATTTAGTAGAAGTTGAAGAGGAAATCACTAAAAAATAAAAATTCATCAAATTTTGAACATTCCCATGAAAAATCTCACAAAAATGAGGTGGTCTGTGTTGTCGACGATGACCGAAATCCGGTCACCTTCTCTAGCAACGGCGAACTTTAAAAAATTTGAAAAATTAAAAATTTTGATTTTGGATAAATCAAAACTGATCTCATCATTTGCGAAAATGGATCATCCATCAGGAATCAATTGGTTCTTGAAACTGTGATTGAAAACTTGTTAGTATGTAGGGAAAACCTGAGATCTTAGCATCCAACCATTAAAAATATGATCGAAAGGTAGATCAGGGTAAAATGTAACTCCAATTACCCATCAGTAAAGAATTATGACTAAAATGATGAACCAATTATAGACATATTGATGGGAGATCGTATCTAACCATCCAATACTCGATCAATGATCATTGAAGGTTAGGAAAGGAGATCAGACCATGAATTATGGTTAAAAGCATTGAATTGTGGAATAACTTACCTAAAATGTTGAAAATTGAGACTTCTAGAGGTACATGCTCAATCTTGACTGTCAATTTAAGACCAATGGTGCTGATCTAATTAGATAGCGACTAACTGGTGTACAAATTGTCGATCTAGATACATGAGATTAGATCAATGACATTATGAATAGAGATCTAGAAGTGATTATAACAAATTGCATGAAATTCTGAAATTTACTTAAAAACTTATATTCATTGTAGAGGTTTGAGTGCGGTGTGAATGATGTTGGTAGTTGAATTTTGAGTTGTACCTTGAGAGTAGGTAAGGATCCTAAACCTTTCTTTGTTATTAAATTCTTATTAAGCTGTTCACACTTGAAATTAACACAATAAATGTTTATAATAAATAGATTAGCATATTAGATTAATGGATGATATGAATTTCAAGTACTTATTGAAGTTGTGATATGATATCATCATTTCCTATGCTTAATTGTTATGATGATATAAATTGTAATATAATGGTCAATCCTGAGATAGTAAGACTTGAGGTCCGTCCGATAAGCTATGATGATGCCTTCCAAGATGGTAAACCTTGAGGGAAAGGGATACTTGGTTGCTTGTGACTATGGTAGAGCTACCCGAGACGGTAAACCCTAAGGAACAGATTGTCAATTATTGAGCCTCCTAAGATGGTAAACCCTGAGGGAAAGGGCTGTCTGGTTCTTTGGAATCACGATGGAGTCGCCCAAGATGATAAGCCCTGAGGGATGAGTTGTCAGGTATTGAGCCTCCCAAGATGGTAAACCCTAAGGGAAAGGGCTCCCTAGTCTTTTGGGATCATGCTGGAGATGCCTAAGATCGTAAACCTTGAGGGATGAGCTAACAAACTTGAGTCTCCCAAGATGGTAAACCCTGAGGGAACCTGACTTTGGTGCCACCCAAGATGGTAAACCCTGAGGGTCTGGCTGCCTTATTTATGATACTCATAGTGGGCCACCCAAGATGGTAAACTTTGAGGGAGATGATTACTGGATCATGGTGATAATGTCATGCCTATTTACTATTGCTGAGGAAACCATTAAAATAACATGCAGCTTTGTTGAATGTTATGCTTATAGTTTGCATTTTAATTTAGAATGAAGTTCATAACTTAGTTACTCATCTATTAAAATAGAAGTGAATGTCCTTTGGTTGGACATGAATGGAGAATTGACATTGGATGGGTTTGTTTGCATGCTATGGCTATTGCTTCTTATCTGAATTTGGAATAAATTGCAATTTTGTTCTAATACCCATATGTTTTACTTGATAATACATGCTAGCAACTTTTTAAATGATCAGTTAAAATGGAAATGAATGCTCCATGGTTGGGTTTGATTTTGCATTTGAGCGTAGCTCAACAAGAATGGTAGGATATGCATGGGTTTAGTTCTTTTCCCTTATTGGGCTTCACAGCTCATCTTATTATTTTGCAGGTACTAGTCAAGCTCATCTTATATATATGCTGACGTGGAGTATGAGTTATGTCTTATTATTCGACAACTAGCCTTATGCATTCTATATGTTTTATGTTGATGGGGCATGTATGAGACTCACTTGAACTCCTAGTTAGCAAGTAGGTGTTAGTGATGTATTATGATAAATAGTATGAAGATTGAATCTCCTTTAGGGTCTTTATAGTAGTTATATTGTTTATTAGGTAAACAACATTGCATGCGTTAAATGCATAAGTCCAAAAAATAGGGGAGACTCTGCCAAAATTTTGGTAGAACTTAGTAGTTAAAAGAGAAGAAGATTTTATTAGTTGAATGCATAAGTGGATAGGACAAGAGCACTTAGCTCTCTCAATACTTCCGCTATGATATATATTATGAAAAAAAATGAAGGTCACATAGGCCTTGCTCAGCCCAATCACTATGCTTGATTATGTTAAATCACGGTCTTGAGGATTGGGGTCATGAAAATATTGGACCAACTTTGTGCATGCTTCCCTTTCTAAGTAGTTCACGATGAAGGGAAAGAGGGAGAGAAGAAAGGAAAGTGTAAAGAATGTGGTATCTTATCTAATTGGTCCACCTAGCATGTGTCTCTTCCTTGTGCATAATATCCACTTGTTTCCTTTTTTTCCACTTTAAAACACAATTTTGGCAAGTTGGAAAATTGTGTGTTTTTTGTCAAAATGTACAAACCCTTGTGCAAATGGTTTATATTGCTTAAGTGGCTCCTCTTTATAGCTCATGACTTGGTGGCTTTGGTGGATTGAGTCCTGGTTTCATAGCTTGATTGGATTGAAATCTCTTATCCATTATTTCATGGTTCATGTGGCTCAGGTGGCGTGCATGGCTTGAAATCACATGCAATTGTGGTGTAATGCTATTACCTTTTGCGTGGATTTTGTGTGGGCCCAGTTCTAGTCACCTTGAATTCTACCAAATGTTTTTGAGACTCATCGTCTTGCTCTAGAATGATCTTGGCCCTTACTTGAACTTTGAAATTGTGGAAAATGGTTCCTAGTCTCTTTAGGTTGATCTTTATCATCAATTATGATCTAAAGTGATCTTACCATTGAATCATTCTTTTAAACCTACAAAACATCAAAAACTTAAATTAGTATTTAAAATATTATTACTAAACACATTCTTTCTTTGGAATAGCTTCTGTACATATAAAGTATCATATTTTGAGATTATTAATTTAGAAATAAATGTGCATGAATTTGGAAAAATTCCTACAATAATGTTGTATATTTTATGACACATGTATTGCTAATTGGGTACTTCTTATACAAAATTGACTACTTATCACACCCTCCTTTGTTGGTTGATAAGAGCCCAATTTTGTATAGAAGTATCCAATTAGTAGCGCATGTGTTTGTCTGAAATTTTGTAACACATCCATTTCTGACCTAATAATTCAAATGTTTGATATTTTATAGGTTTAGAAGCTAATCCACAGTAAGTATGTGAATCATAACAATTTTTTAGGATTTATTTAGAGTTTTTCATCTGTTTTAGGTGCTTAGAAGGTAATTCAAAAGTCAAGATTGATCGAGATGAAAATTGAAGATTAAGATTAAAAGATCAAACCAAGGTCTAAATGTCATCATTTCGAAGTGTGATGAAGGTTCAAGACTAGCTTAGGACAAGAAAAATAGGATAATGGGAAGCATAAAAGGTGAATCAAATGATCCATGCCAAATGGCCATGCATTTCCCTCATTTACATGAGAATTGGAGCCAAACATGAGGTTTCCTAATCCAACTAGAAAACCTAAAGAAGCCAAGCTACTCAATCCTTGAAGCCACTTAAGCCACCATGGAATGAGCCATCCAAGTAATCCATGACACTATAGATGAATATCACATGGAGCCACTTGATTAGAGCACAAACTCAAGCAACTATCCTATGTTAAAAGTGTGATTTTCAAGGGATTTTGAGAGATATTTGTACAAGGTAAGATGCCAATGCATTAGTGGACACATCAAGAGAGAAAACCCCACTTTCCTTTCACATTTCCCACCACACCCTAGGGTTTCCACTTTTCCATCAACCATTCATCATCCAATTAGAAGGGAATAAGATCCACTTACCTTCCAAAGAAAAAGATGCCTCCCCCCCTTTTCTAAACATGGAAACTAGGCCATGTCATCCTTGATTACATCATCACCCCACCTATCTCTTCACCTAACTTTCCTAATTGAATTATTAGATCTAGATCCATCTCCCTTTCCTAGAGTAAGCCTTCACCAAAATGGAAACAATTCATCTTTAAATTCAATGACTCTCCATGTTTTCTACTAAGTAGATGTTGGCTAAGACAACCTTGAAACATTTGGTGATCTTTGGCGCTGGACTTTTGTTTTCTTTGTTACTATTCTTCATTTGAATTTCAAGTTATTTCTTTGATTATTTTCTCTCCAATTGAGTTTAGTTGTTTTCTTTCATTGTTTTAGTATAATTGCCTTAGTTTCCCATTGTTTTTCTTTCTAGTTCTAAACTCATCTTTCCACTTAACCTTCCCACTTTTCTTTGCTTCACTTTCATTAGGTTTTCTTGTTAGCTTGTTTACTAAGTTCATAGCTTAGGTTGCATGTTAGTTTGCATTTAAAGCATTGACCTTATCATCTTTCAACCTATGAACTATGTGTACAATCCCTGGATCATGTGCATCGTACTAGGTTACATTCCTCCTTGATCTTTTCTTAATTAGTTGTCTAATCTTGTTTTAATAGTTGTTATTTAGTTGTGCAACTTAGTTTAGGTTTAGAATGCTTTCTTTTTAAATTTAGAAAGTTTTATGTTTAGGAAAGTATTAAATTAGGAATGTTTCCTTTTTTAATAATTTCCTTAAGTTGGTTGCTTTGTTTAATTTGTGCTTGTTTTGCATTGATTTCTTTTGTTATTAGTTAGGTAAGTTTCTAATTCCATTGCTTAGTTTTAATTTTGCAAATTTCATTTAATTGTAATTTTTAATTTCATGCATTTACTTTCCTAGTTTAAACACAAATCAATTCAATCTCTCTTTGCCCAAAATTAAGCACTTTAAATAAGATCCATCCAACATGCAAAATTGTGAGATTCCTCATGGGTTCAGAAAGAGAGCGAATTCAACTCACGAATGATTAGCAAGTGAAGAAAGGCATCAATACATTGAGGATTAGGCCTTATGGAGTAAGGGGGTGGGGAAGGAAGTGAATAGAAAGTCAGTTAGGAATTGCATATAATAAGATAAGCCTTGCTTATGCTTAGCCACTCTAGCTCTTAGTGATAATTTTTTTATTAATTAATGCAATAAAGCTAACACTTAATGAATTAGATCTAACCAAAAGCTACGCTAGAGCGTGATTGACCTACTAGACTATAAGCAATTGAGAATTGCAAATCAAGATCAGAATGAAGGAGAAGAAGGGATATAAATAAGTAGAAGAAGCGGAGTGAATTTGGCAGAGTACATGCATAAGGCACATGCATGACATGACTAAATACAACATGAGAGAATTAAGGAAAAAAGTGCTCATGCTCTTGCAAGTAATTTTAATGCTACACCAAGTTTTTAGCGTTGTTGCTGGGGAATCTCATTAGATTTGTGATTGGATCTTTATTTAAATTGTTTATCTTTAGTCGCAGTATTAGGTTGCATTAAATTATGATTTTTTCATGTCATTTGCATATCTTGCTAATTCCTCACAAATTGATCCATCTTACTTATTTTGTAAGAGGGAAATTTGACAAAGGAGTGTTGGCGATCCTATGGCCCAAAGATTCATCAAATTTGATTGCCTTCCTAGATTAGTGTTTTTCTTTTTCTTTTCTTTTTTTCTTTTTTTTGAGTGAATTTGTAGTGAGGCCCTATTATAACTTAAAATTTATTTATTCAATTTTAAATGGATTGTATTAATACAGGGCAAATGTGGGGTATGGTGGCCCACACTTGATCTTCATTAGAAACCTCACTGTAAGCCTTTTCACTCTCTTTTATTTTCTTAGTATAGTTGCATTTAGTATAAATGCATCTTGGTTAGTAGAATATTTCACATAGTTTAGGGTAATTCATCTTATTTGTCACATCTTATTTAGGGTTGTTACATTATATTACACCTATCTAACCCTTAGTTGGATATCATGTAGATTGTATTAGTTTGATTTCTCGTACTTGCATTACACATTTATTGCTTTATGGTGGATGGAACATAATGTTAGTAAGGGCCCTACAGGAACCCTCATAAGATGAGGACTATATTTCATCATTAGATCCTTGGTATACCTAGGAAATTGAACCAATTCTTTATATGCTTGCTATTCTAATCTTTAATCTTAATTTAAAATCAAGTAGCAAGAGTTGAGCTCATAGGATCCTTTTTGAAAGAGATGATCTATTGCCACTTCAGTGGTTCTTGTAGTTTGTGGTTATAGTGAGTATCCAAAATTTAAGTGATTTGCCCACACCTTTTAATGATGGTTGTTGAGGTCAAAATACCTCTTCCCATGAGAATTGTATTAACCAACTTAGGTGGGACGTAATTGGTAAGCAGTAGTCTAGTCTAGATTAAAGGCGGGAGCTACTTAGCTTTAGGTTTCAAAGCTACAACCTCACAGATTAACATAGATAATAAAATAAAGCTCATTGTAAGCAGGGAGTGGTTGTGCATCATTTAGAGTTAAGAGTCGCATTTAGTTAGGTTGCAGAATATAGTTAGGGCTTCTCATTATTTTCACAAAAAAGTACTTATTCATTGTATATAATGATTTGTTTTCATTATATGTAAAGTTGAGTGCATTGGCCTACCAAATAAGGGATGGAAAATGACCACTTTTACACTATTTCACTCCTAAGCCATTCAATGTATAAGACAAAGGCAAGGTATACTCCTAATGTGTCCAATTCAATTGATAGTTGATTGGATAGTATGGAAAGTCAAATGAATAGGTTAATTTCTTCTAGGCAAGATATTGAGTCATATTTGCCATATCAACAACCTTAGTACGAGAATTCCTACACCTATTCTGACCACACATATTGTAATAGCCCGAGGGCTCACCCATTGCAACGATATTGTCTGTGCCAGAGTGCCCATACACCGTGCACGGTTTTGTTCTTCCCCCGTAAGGGAAAATGCGTCGTTACAAGGGAAGTCCACAGCACTATTATCAACCACCCAGGAACCTTTTCCCCGAGCGATGTGGGACTAACTCTTAAGGTCTTTGGCTCCATGCACCTTGCACTAACCTCACCCCTCACCCACCCTAGGGAATGGACATCCTCGTCCATCGGTAGCCACACACTGGAATGGAGTTTGGGCTCTGATACCACTTGTAATAGCCCGAGGGCTCACCCATTGCAATGATATTGTTCGTGCCAGAGTGCCCATACACCCTGCATAGTTTTGTTCTTCCGCTGTGCACTCTGATACACACAATGATGCATCCCAAGGAGAAGGTCACTATAGGGAATAAAACATTGAGGGGCCAGGCCAAGGTGGCTGGGGTACCCAAAGAGGACAATATTGTTGCAATGGGTGAGCCCTGAAGCTATTACAAGTGGCATCAAAGCCTAGACCCCGTCCCTGTGTGTGGCTGCCCGCGGATGAGGAGGTTCGTTCCCTAGGGTGGGTGAGGGGTGAGGTTAGTGCAAGGTGCACAAAGCCAAAAGACCTTAAGAGTTAGTCCCACATCTCTTGGGGAAAAGGTTCCTAGGTGGTTGATAATAGTGATGAGGACTTCCCTTGTAACAACGCGTTTTCCCTTACGAGGGAAGAACAAAACCGTGCAGGGTGTATGGGCACTCTGGCACGGACAATATCGTTGCAATGGGTGAGCCCTCAGGCTATTACACATATCCCACTATTTCATGCCCATCAAGCTCCACCTATAATGTATATTATCAAGAGCCAATGTATGCACACACTACATTCCCTGAACCTAGCAATCATTATTATATACAGACAAAATATCAAGACTATAATGGATGGGCTAGCCATAATAAATAACCATGGTCTCAAGAATATCAACCATATCAGGGACAACAATGATGTTACAACCTAATTAATCCTTTCTTAGCACCTCATTGCCATACGAGTTGTTTCCTCCACAACGGAGGAAACAATCATTTGAAGAAACCTTTAGGATATATATGGAAGAAACTCAAAAATGCATTGAGGAAATGAAACAAATGAGAGAGGAGAGTGAAAAAACACTCAAATTAATTTTAAAGTGGGAATTACTGTCTATCCCTAATGATCCATAGAGTCCACAAACATCTCACATCCACTCGAGTCATGTCTTGATACTTTTTGTCATTATGATGAAGAGACATCCTTTTTGTCATTGGTGGATAATTCTTAATGGCAAGACCCAATGAGGACCTACATACCTTATTTGATCACACTCTAGATAGCAATATAGGTTTACTTGAAACCTTACTTGTGTCTATAGAATAGGAAGAAGAAGAGTCAATTGATGTTCTTTGATCTATCATCAACTAACTTTAGGGTACACATTAGAAGTCAACAAGGGTTTAAGCACTCTTTGTCCATTAGATCAGGAACAACCTTTTAGGGAAGTGCAGAGTCAGCTTATACCCCATTTTCAAGAAAATGTAAGGGAGAAGGAGGAAAAACATATACTAGTTAGGTCTTGGACTAGGATAGAGTAGAAAACTTATAGAATATGTCTGGCTAGAGTCCTTAAACTTAGTTCTCATTGGGAGGCAACCCAAGGTCTTATGACTCTCATGGTTCTGCATCAATTATTCATCATATAAGCATCCTATATTTCAAAACATTAAGGACAATGTTTAAATTAGATTAGGGGGTGTAGACATTATAAGATTTATGAGTTTTTCTTCATAGTTTTTTGAAAAAAAAAATATTAAAATTTTTTGAGTTTTCAAGGTCAAGTTGCTTTAGTATGATGAGAAATAGATTGTTTGAAGATTAGTATTTCCACTACTTTAACTTCTTAATAGAAATGTATATGGTTAATTTGACATTTTATTCATGTCCTAAAGTGCTTTATAAAAGTTAAATATAAAAAAACACTTACTCATAGTGCATGTCTAGACAGATAGATGATTATGACTTAGAGACCCTAAGAAAAATCAATGGAGACATATATACTCAAATGAGTTTTAGAGACTGTTATCTTTTTTAGAGTTAATATAATTCCCTATTTTCTTCGTCAAACATTACTTTGAAAAGATCTCAAGGCTCTTTGTCTTGGACAATTGCCAAGAACTAAAAGGAGTACTAACTTAGTTTCTAGAACATTTATTGAATCTAATAGGTTTTAAGAAACCTAGGACATGATATAGGCCATCCTTATTTTAGTTTAGGGACATAAATCCTAGTGAGTAAATTATACCACTAGTTAGACCTTTGAGCCTCTTGGTAAGACTTTTCTATTCAAAAGTTATTTACCATAACCCAGAAAACTAGTTAAAAATATCCATTGTCTATCTTTCAAAAACTGAGTAGAGATGGTAGAAAAATTTTGAAGGGACAAAATTCAAGTAAGTAAAAAATATCAAAAGTACAAAGAAAAATGTTCCTTCTCAGAAATAAAAAAAAAATTATCAGAAAAAGAAAAGGAAAGAAAAGTTAAATTAAGAGAAAGGGAAGAAATATAAAAGATATTCACTTCAAATGTACTCAAAAGAAAAAGTTGTCCAAGCAAATATACATTGAGGACCTCTACTTATATTTGAAACTTTGAATCCTATACCCTTCTTTTCAAAACTTTTCCCTAGCCTACGTTTCATCCTATCTAAATACCTAATGATCTTAAGGTAGAATATAGCCCTAGTGAGGATATAAATATGAAAGAATTAGGGTGAATTAATACTATTGATCATGGTAATGGCATCTATTCTTAAGGATCACATTTCTTTGTCTCATATGTGCTTAAGAAATTATGTGAATCATTAGTCTTATTAGATTCAGTCACACAATGAGAAAATTGTGTTTTGACCTCTTTCTTTGAGAGCTTTATTTTTTAGGGTAAACTAGTGAGAATTTGAGGTCAACGCATTTTTCCAATGGAGTGATAAGCATATCTATTTAGAAGTCCTGACTTATGTAGCCTGTACACATACATGTACTCTAATATTGAACTAGAATAAAATGGCTTTGGTATATGAGTAACTTGTACAAATTTTCATCCATTTTTATTAAATTGTTAATGCAAGTAAAATGCTAATAGATGATAATTCTTGAAGAGAAAACAAAGGACTTAACCTTATGTAATTTTGTGGGTATATTAGCTACCAACACTTACGAAGCCAAACTCGTCCACTACAGGTAACTTAGGGGTTTAAGGGCTTATTGCATGTGCTAAGTGCAACCATGAGTACATATGAAAACGATAACCATTTTTGTTTAAGTAATTTTTTGCATCTTTTGCTTGGACCTAGCAAAATTCTAGTTGAAGGTGTGATACATGTTTAATTTTGTATAAAAAGTATCTAATTAGTAGCCCACATGTTATAAAATATAGCATTATTCTAGGGTTTTTTTTGTTGAAATTTTACAACACAAGCATTTATGACTTAATAATTTAAAATTCTGATATTTTATAGATTCATAAGCAAAGTCAAAGTAAGTATGTGAATCATTGTAATTTGTAGGATTTAATTACAATTTTCATCTGTTATAGGTGTTGAGAAGGTGATCCAAAGGCCGAGATTGATTGGGATGAGAATTGAAGATCAAGATTAAAAGATCAAACCAAGGTCTAAATGTCATCATTTCAATGTGTGATGAAGGTAAAGACCAGCTTAGGGCAAGCAAAAGGGGGAAATGGGAAGTATAAAAGGTGAATCAAATGATCCATGCTAAAATGGCATGTATTTCCATCATTTTCATACGAATTGGAGCCATACATGAGGTTTCCTAGTCCAACTAGGAAACCTAAGGAAGCCAAGCTACTCAAGCCTGGAAGCCACTTAAGCCACCATGGAATGAGCCATCCAAGTAATGCATGGAGCCATGGATGAATACCACATGGAGCCACACAATTGGAGCACCAATTCATTCAACTATCCTATGTTAAAACTATGATTTTCAAAGCATTTTGAAAGATACTTGTAAAAGGTAACATGATTGTGCATTGGTGGACCCATCAAGAGAGAAAATCCCAATTTTCTACCCTTTTCTCCACAGCACTCTAGACTTTCCATGTTTTTTGTGACGACCCGGGTTTTTGAAACATGATTTGTAAAGTATTTTGAAAGGTAGGGCCCTTAAGAGTGTAATTTTTTTTCGCAAAACAAAGCAGCAGAAATTCTTTTCTTTAGAACTTGTTTTGAAAACCCAAGTCACCACTTCATACATAACATGAGTACAATTTGTGTACAAAATAAAATTCCATTGAAGGAATATACTTTTATTAAACTCCAGGATCCATCCAGTGGTTAACAGTACAGCCAAATCTAGTACAATACTTGTCCAAATTACATAATCCAAAGCTCAAGCTCACCATACCATAAAACTCTCAACAAAGAAAAATACATGTCTTCAAGGGTATACCTTGAAGATTATTTTCTTCAAGTCTTCTATAGTCTTCAGCTCCTAACTCTCTTTCCCTGTAACAAGTACAATATCTCAATAAGCAATGCTTGGTAAGGGATTCAAGAAACATAACATTGATAATGTAATTCCAATAATTCATAATCCCATTATCCTTAAACATACTCTTTACTTTGTAAGTTAGATGATACATACATACCCTTCATGGGTAAACCAATTATATTCGTGAAAATTGTCAAATATCATTCCCAACTAAGCTGATCAATTCTCTTTATTTTGAGAATTTAGTATTACAGCTAATCTTATACTGGGAATTTCCCTTCTTGGGAAATATTGGTAATATACAATTACCTAGCATTTCATTATGCTATAACATAAGGCATTGCACTATGCCTATTCTCATATGCATCATAGTGCCAAATAATCAGAAAGGTTGCTTGCTGCAGTCTGATCCGTACTAGCGCACTCGAATAACAGCCCAGTTCACCACTGATACTACGGTGGAAAATATTATGTCACTGCCCGTATGGGGGGGCAAGACTTTCACAGTGGTGGCCTTCCCATAATTGCCACTACCCGACTTTTAGCCTCTCATTGGGCAAGGTATCATCATATCATCAAATTTCAAGGAGCGGGTGGCCAAACCCTCATAACTCCTCTAGCAATAGCATTCCCCTAGGCTTATACCTATTAAAACAAACTCACAAGCCTCCAAGCTTGTATGTAAAATAGATTCCATATATATCACACCATATGTCTGTTTACTTAGGGCTGAAATATTTTCTAGTTCCCTATTTACTTATAGTTTAGTCTTTAACCATCTTATATGTGTTTGGTTGGATCATAAGGTTTTCAAGAGATTTAGTACAAGTATTATCATTACTCTTGTCAACATAAGATCATGAGTACAATCATGTATATCTCATGTAAATGCATTCATCAAATCCTCCTACCTTTAAGGATTGATCTCTTTTCCCCAATCTTCCATGATCCTGACTGATGTATGTAATCTGTACATCCATACATATTGTCAATATATAAATTATGAACAATCCTATTGATCACTAGATCTGATATTTAGAATGATCTTTAGATCATTCATATCTAAGTATTTTTCTATCTATAAGTCTTTGTATGTCCATCTCCTTGATCTTGATCTTTCATAGATCCTTTGATTGACAATCTACACATGTTGATAAAGATCAGGGTCCTAGATCTTCTATCATCTAGTTCTTCTTTGATCTAAGTTCAGTTCTTGGATCATCCCTATGGAGGATGATCCTGGTTTTCTTCCTTGAATCATCTTTGATCAAGGGTTTGGATTATCTAATCTAATGAACTATAACAAATATACTAATAAATATGCATACTAAGTACAATATAGTGTTCTTATTCTTATTGTTCTTGATCATCCAAGATCTAATGGATCTTGTTTGATCATCCTTATCTTACTTACTATTTTTATTAGGTTTAGGTAATTTACTAACCTTTTATGCTCTTATTATTATTATTCAACCAGTTAATGTGCTGGTTGAAGGTAGCTTATTCAAGCCTAAATCTAGACTGCTCCTCTTATTTCCAATTGGCTAAGGCTTACTAGCTGAATGGGTGAACACAAAGTGGTTACTTCAATCCTCATGTAAGGAGGCATTTAGACCTCACAAACGTCAACAGAAGGTAGGGGAAGAGCGAGGCTCTATTAGATAACCCCCTTAACCATTATGTTCATCATTCACTAGAATGACCATAGCTCAACCTTTCATAAGGTTCCTATAAGCATGTTTACCCTAGGTACTCTTCCTAATGGATTTTAATTAAGTCCATGAATATTTATAATGTCATTCATGAGGTTTATTATTCTTTTCCTAATTTGGGCCAAGGATTTGAAAATCCTTATATTGTCCTACTAACTATAGCCCTTACTAATTAAGTCCAAAGTACTCCATTCTTATTTGTGTCATGAAACTCTACTTTCTCATTAGAATACATTTTTGATGCTTTATGCTCTTTATCTCATAAGAAGTAAATCTACTAATAACATTTAACCATAAATCAATTATAAATTCAAAGCATAAAACTACCTAATTTAACATTTAATGATAATGAGGCAAGGTACTCAAATTAAATCTAACACCTTATGATAACAATGAAATCACATATCATGCTAAGTCTAAATGTTATACTAGCATGCTTTATAACATAATCATATTTAAAATGCTATGAAACTAATTACATTAATATTTTTAGAAACCTTTACTTATGATCCAACCATTTGATCTTAGATCTTTTCCTTTGATTAAGGATTTTAGTTGTATTTAGGGAATTTTCTCTATTAAGGTCAAAAGATCATATTGATCTATTTTTGTCATAATCCATTCATGATTTCCTTGGATTTCATCATATCAACATTTATTCTTTCCATCCCAAGGGTCTAATCACACTTGATCTCATTGATCAAGTGGGTCCCTTTGTATTTTTAGGGTTTTTCTACCATAATGGGTAGATCCCTTAATATATCTCATATATATCCAATTAAACCATAGATCTCACTTTATTTTAGTAGTATATCATTATTAAAACATGTTTTTAAGATCTGATCATCTCAGATCTTGAAAATCTAGGTAATTGGAAACTTATTTCTTTAATATAGAAAGTTTTTACTAAATAACATGTCTATTTTATCATTTCATAAGAAAACAGAGATTTCAAGCTTTCCATAGCTTCTTTCCGATCTAAATTTGGAGTTCAGATGACTCCGAAATTGAAGCTGGAAGTTCACAGTCCTTCCTAGGGCCTGGATTTGATTTGGGCCCAAGGAACGGACGGCCGAGATTAGTCGGGCGGAACGAAAGAGGCGGGTCATCGGGCACGTCTGCTCAGATGAATGGATGAAGCACCTGTGAGGAGGGTCCACAGACGTGGACGGGACGAGCGAAACACTCGTCGTCCGCGCCCCCGCGAACGGGGTTTTCGTCTGGCGCATCCGCTCGTGGATTTGACGGATGCTCCGTCGTGTTGCTTGGAACGACACTCCACACGCAGCGTACGCGCCGTTCCGACAATGAGTCACGTGTGCGTCTTGGGCACCGTCTGATCCGGAGATGGGACAGTCCATTCTGGACCGTCCAATCAATCCTCTTTCAATTGAGGGCCCAAAATGTCTTTGATTTTTTTGAAAATTGTACCCTAGGGGTTTTGGACCCTTCTCGATCGATTGGTGCAGTCAGATTTTTCATATGAGCACTCTATCATCCATAATTAACAGTTCTATTGTTTACTTTATTTTTACCTTTTTATTACCAAAATAAATTACAATAAAATAAAAATTACATAAAACAGTACTAAACATCTATGAAAAGGATTTCCACCAACCTGATTGGAGAGAAAACCTCAGTTATATGCCCAATTTAAAAAAATACCTTGTTGATGAAAATATGGCCTAAAATCCACCTTTCTTGCAAATATCTGTTGTTTGAACCATTGGATCTTAAAATTTCTTTGGGGGTTTTGTAGAATAGATATGTTGGGAAGTTTTGGATGGTGGAATTGATCAAATTAGATCTGGAACAGAGTGCCTAATTGATTTTAGGTCTCTTGTTCCAATCTAAAAAGAAAAACAAGTTGAAAAGAGATCTATCTCTTGGAAATTTTGGGTTTTTGGGGATGGATCTAGATCTAATTTTTCAGGGAGAGTGAAGAGAATTTCGTAGGATTTTATGAGGATTTTTGGGGTTGTATTTATAGGCATTTTGGGTCTTTTTCCATGATTATAATATTTTATTTTTTTTATTATTAAATGGCATGAAAGTCTTCCATGCTCCATTTTTTCTTCCCCATGCCTAATTTTTCTTCCCCAAGATCAACTGATGTTTGTTGACCTATGATTCAAGTGGGTTGCTGATAAAAGTAGTTGTTGGGTCCCTTGTGGACCCCACATGGTGTAAAAAGATCGTTTTTCCATTTATGCATAAAATTTTGGGTTTTATTCCCATGATCTCAGATTTGAGTGTACTTAGTAGCGTTCGATTCGTATTTCTCAATACATTCTAAATTTTGATGTCTCATATTTTGATTTTTGGGTAAAATTACTATTTTACCCCTTTTGTCCAAGAAATGAAGAAACTTAAGGATTTCTTATCCGAATTCGGAATTTGTCATGCTTACAGTCATTTTGAAGGGTTTGCTAAGTTTAATTTCAATTTTACATGTCTTATGATTTGATTATACTTTTATAAAAGTATATTTTAAATAACCCTAATATTTCAGCACGAAATATTTGAAACTCAAACTTTATTGATTTTTCTTAATCAATTACAAAAATTGGGGTTATTACAATCTTCCCCCCTTACAATAATTTCATCCTCGAAATTTTTAATACAACTCACTTAGGAGTTTTCACAATTCTTTCATAGCCTTACACATGTGGTCTTGCCACTTATGGAAATTCTATTCCCTTTCGTCCCTTTTCTATACTACCTTTTTCTCAAAGGTAAAAATGCTCATCCATGACTAACCTTAATAATGCGCTATATACTAAATCTAGTTCTTGCTAGAATTTCCCAAAAAAAAAGGATTAATAACTCTTATTGAGTTATCCCTTTTTGTTTCAAAACCTTCTATTTCACTTGACTGGTAATTTTCACCAATCCTTCCATACTTCACAATTTTCCATCATACCTTCTATTGCTCATCCTCATTCTTTTTCAACATATAAAGTTTTGACATAGCTTTCCTACTAAGTATCAACATATAAAGTTTGGACATAGCTTTCCTACTATGTATAGTCCTTAGACTTCCTATAATACATATTGATTAGATTCTATAACTTCAACTATTGTTCTTTGTAACAACCTTCCAATCTTTGGAAGTAATTTTCTCTTTTCTTATTCTTCCATTATTTGGAAGTGTATACTCTATTTATTCTCTATAGTTCATACTTCTTTGCTATTTTCTTCTATTGACAACTTCTTGTCAAATTCTGTCCTTGACTAATAGTTTCCTTGTAATGAATCTTTCCTCATTCCCATCCATTATTTTTGTAACACTCTCTGAGTGCCATTTTATTCATAATACTTGACTTTCTATATTTTTCCATCCAAGATAGTGTCATTTAACTCTGCATATATATTCCTAATCCTCTTTTGTTATTTCTTTCTCATATTTAGAACAATATTCAGAACATTCTCACAATCTATGATAATATTTATCTCTTTTCCTCTTATATATATATTTATATGTCATAGGCTTCAACATTTCTAGATTTTGCATTTCCTCATGCTTCTTTCAAAGCATACCTCATAGCCTTTATCATATCATACTAACTCTTTATTTACGATATTCTTGATAATTTCAATTAAAAGAGTCCATATTGACTTTGTAATCATCCCTTCTCAAATCTTTACAAACACCATAATTTATCAACTAGTCTTTAATTCTCAACAATCTATTATGAACTCATTTAGGCCAATGGCAAAACTTCACCGAAAGAATGTCCTTATGTTATAAAATCAATAAGAGATACATTTCTCTAATTGTCATTGTCATTTCATATTTCGATATCATATTCCACCATTGTTGGGTCAAATTCCATGCTATCCTTAAAATTTATATAACCTAAACTTTGCTTTCTTTAATCACATGTACACTTACAAGACAAGTTTTGTAAGTGTCTAACATATATCCCCTAAATGCTCTTGATTTCTTGAAATCTATTTCCATATATCATTACCACTTCATTCAATATATTTCATTCTCCTCAAATTCATGAACATCTGTTATCTAACTCATAGAACTTTTAAAATTTGTTTTTTATTTTATACTTTGATGTTGCATTTTCAATTCCCAATTAATAATAAATTTGAAAATGCCCATCCTTATAGAGAAAAAGGATACTTAATTTCCTCAACATCATTTATGCATCCTTATATTGATTCCTCCTTTTTCTTTTCCTAAAAGAAATTTGTTACTCTCATAATGTAAATTGCTATAATCACTCCATATCCTTAAAAAGTTGTTCTTTCAACTCATTCATATAATTTGATGTTCTTTTCCTCAACTATTATAGATATTTTCTCATTGAGTCTCATGTAAGATTGAAAATCCTCAAACTATCTTAAAATTTCTAACCACTTATTTCTCCAACAATTTGGATTCATAACTCATTCACAATCATCTTTAAACTTAAATTCAACAACCAATATTTGTTTTCATTTCTCATGTTTTATTTCACTTTTCCTCCAAAAATATATTTCTCCTTACTATATTTCTTAAATCTTTCAATATCACCAACTCCATCATGTAATTGGAATTAACATCTCTATTCATAGTTAGCTCTTCATTTGCCTTGATCAATAAGATGTACTCCTCTTCATGATATTCAATGACTATATTTTTCTAATCAATATTTCTGTTTGTTTTCATGTTCCATGACCATGATAATCAATGACTATATTTTCCTAATCAATATTTCTCTTTGTTTTCATGTTCCATGACCATGATAATCAATGACTATATTTTCCTAATCAATATTTCTCTTTGTTTTCATGTTCCATGACCATTTTACCATCTATACCAAAGGTACTTCTATTTATGATAGTCCCAAAATCAATTTCAATAGCACCAAAGTTATTATATCAATAATTCTTTAATCCTTGAAAATCCTCTAGTGCTAATTTCCATAATGATTTGTCATACCTTTATAATTTCTAACTTGGTGATTTCATAATTGTTGTACCATATATAGAGCTATAATTTCTTCATCAACCATATATTCTCATGGTTTAATTGTCTTTCTTAATAAGTTTGGGATCATATTTTTGTCCCTTTAACATATCTAACTCTCTTTTTCCTTTTCATGTTATTCTAATATCAAAGATCTTCTCTTCATGTTCTAAAATTTTATCATTTCTCCACTAAATCCTTTGCCTCACTAATTTTGGAGAAAAATACTTCCTTAACACCTTACTCATATTTATTTCAAACTATTCTCATTTACAAATCTTGAACTTTCTCACCTATCTCCTTAAATTTCTTTCAAGCCATATCCTCTCCATTTTGATGATTAATTTCATTTAACTAATTGTCATAATACCATACATGTAGCAATTCTAATTCCTACATTTATATTTCTTTATATATTTAATGTTAACTTTGAATTTTACAATACTTCTAATGTTTTCATCTTTAACACCTATTTCTCATAAATCTTCATTTCACCTTTTCTATAAGGTTGGAATTTTTATTTTTTTTCTCCATCTTATTTTCCAATTTATCAATTTTTTTCTCTTTATCTCCATTTCTTCACTTAGTAATGGTTATATACATACTTCACTTAATAATGGTTATATACATATTAGTATTAACGTACTTTGTATGTTTACTCAGGACTTTAGGTTAAACCTGAACATCATACCTTACATCTATTGTAATGTTTTCCCTATGGATTTCTATATCTTATTATTTCCTCTATTGGGATTCTTATTTGCTAAGTAGTATTTCTAGTCCTTTCACTAAGTAATATCTACTTATACTATACTATTCCTTCATTACACTAACTCTTTCTAAACTCATTCTCAACTAATGAGTTTAACTCTTTCTTTACTCATCCTTCACTAATGAGTTACTCTTTCTTCACAAATGAGTCTACTCTTTCCATATTCCTCAACTAATGAGTTTAACTCTTTTCTCACTAATGAGTCAACTCTTTACATCCTCTTCAACAAATGAGGCTACTCTTTCAAGACTTATCCTTCACTAATGAGTTAACTCCTTTTATACTTATCTCTTAACTAATGAGTTTATCACATAACTCCTTCTCATCAACTAATAACTTATCTCTTATTCACTCACTTCAGGTTGAACCTGAGCCTGCGTACTTGGTATTTCTACAGAGGTGATTAACCTTGGGTTTGTTGTCGGTGACGAAGAAGGTTCTTCAACACCCTTGTCATCATCTCTTGTCATCATCTCTTCCACATTGCTCATTGTTACTCTCTCCATATTCTCTTCTGGAGTATTTTGGGCTGCCTGTCTTGTGACTCTCTTTGGTGGCATTTGTTCATAATTTCTATCAATCCTCTATACAACTGCTTCTATCTTAATCTAGACTTGGATTATAATCTCTCCTTTGGACATATTTGTATTGTACTGTGACTGGATGAATCCCTCTGATACCAACTATGATGACCCGGGTTTTTGAAACATGATTTGTAAAGTATTTTGAAAGGCAGGGCCCTTAAGAGTGTAAAATTTTTTCGCAAAACAAAGTAGCGAAAATTCTTTTCTTTAGAACTTGTTTTGAAAACCCAAGTCACCATTTCATACATAACATAAGTACAATTTGTGTACAAAATAAAATTCCATTGAAGGAATATACTTTTATTAAACTCTAGGATCCATCCAGTGGTTCACAGTATAGCCAAATCTAGTACAATACTTGTCCAAATTACATAATCCAAAACTCAAGCGCACCATACCATAAAACTCTCAACAAAGAAAAA
Organism: Warburgia ugandensis; assembly: GCA_035236585.1. Lineage (NCBI taxonomy): Eukaryota > Viridiplantae > Streptophyta > Magnoliopsida > Canellales > Canellaceae > Warburgia > Warburgia ugandensis. Next base: position 44,735,135 of record CP141131.1, read on the forward strand.
TACATGTCTTCAAGGGTATACCTTGAAGATTATTTTCTTCAAGTCTTCTATAGTCTTCAGCTCCTAACTCTCCTTCCCTGTATCTGAGATATTGCAACAAGTATAATATCTCAGCAAGCAATGCTTGGTAGGGGATTCAAGAAACATAACATTGACAATGTAATTCCAATACTTCATAATCGCATTATCCTTAAACATACTCTTTACTTTGTAAGTTATGTATATCTATATACATACATACCCTTCATGGGTAAACCAGTTAAATTTGTGAAAATAGTCAACTATCATTCCCAACTAAGCTGATCAATTCTCTTTATTTTGAGAATTTAGTATTACAACTAATCTTATACTGGGAATTTCCCTTCTTGGGAAATATTGATAATATACAATTACCTAGCATTTCATTATGCTATAACATAAGGCATTTCACTATGCCTATTCTCATATGCATCATAGTGCCAAATAATCAGAAAGGTTGCTATGCTGCAGTCTGATCCGTACTAGCGCGCTCGGATAACTGCCCTGTTCACCACTGATACCACGGTGGAAAATATTATGTCACTGCCCGTATGGGGGGCAAGACTTTCACAGTGGTGGCCTTCCCATAATTGCCACCACCCGACTTTTAGCCTCTCATTGGGCAAGGTATCATTATATCATCAAATTTCAAGGAGCAGGTGGCCAAACCCTCATAACTCCTTTAATAATAGCATTCCCCTAGGCTTATGTTGGGAAGTTTTGGATGGTGGAATTGATCAAATTAGATCTAGAACAGAGTGCCTAATTGATTTTAGGTCTCTTGTTCCAATCTAAAAAGAAAAACAAGTTGAAAAGAGATCTACCTCTTGGAAATTTTGGGTTTTTGGGGAGGGATCTACATCTAATTTTTCAGGGGGAGTGAAGAGAATTTCGTAGGATTTTATGAGGATTTTTGGGGTTGTATTTATAGGCATTTTGGATCTTTTTTCATGATTATAATATTTTATTTTGTTTATTATTTAATGGCATGAAAGTCTTCCATGCTCCATTTTTTCTTACCCATGCCTAATTTTTCTTCCCCAAGACCAGTTGATGTTTGTTGACCCATGATTCACATGGGCTGCTGATAAATTTGGTTGTTGGGTCCCTTGTGGTCCCACATGGTGTAAAAAGACCGTTTTGCCATTTATACATAAAATTTTGGGTTTTATTCCCATGATCTCAGATTTGAGTGTACTTAGTGGAATTGGATTCGTATTTCTCAATACATTCTAAATTTTGATGTCTCATATTTTTATTTTTGGGATATTTTGATTTTTGGGTAAAATTACTATTTTACCCCTTTTGTCCAAGAAATGAAGAAACTTAAGGATTTCTTATCTGAATTCGGAATTTGTCGTGCTTACAGTCAGTTTGAAGAGTTTGCTAAGTTTAATTTAAATTTTACATGTATTATGATTTGATTATAATTTTATAAAAAGTATATTTTAAATAACCCTAATATTTCAGCCTGAAATATGTGAAACTCAAACTTTATTGATTTTTCTTAATCAATTACAAAAATTGGGGTTATTACATTTTTTGACTTGAGGAGGGAGCCACATTCGTAGAAGGGGACACCACCTCTTGCTTAGTTGTCAATTTTGGTCTTCTCCTAATTAGGAAACCCCTAGATCTAAGTCTATTTAAAGCATATAAAAACCCTAGATTTTTCTCCATATTTTCATGCTTTTTTTTTCCCCCACTCTTTTTCATCAACCACGCATCATCCAATTGGAGGGGAAGGAGATCCACTTACCTTCCAAAGAAAAAGATGCCTGCTCCTTTCTAAACATGGAAACCAGCCCATGTCATCCTTGATTACATCATCACTCCACTTAACTCTCTACCTAACTTGCCTAATTGAATTCTTAGATTTAGATCTACCTCCCTTTCCTAGAGTAAGCCTTCACCAAAATGGAAAATATTCATCTATAAGCCAAGTTTTCTACTAAGTAGAGGTTGGGAAAGACAACCCTGAAACATTGCCCTTGTTGTTTGGTGATTTTTATATTTATGTCTTTGCACTTATTTTCTTTTTTATTTATATTTATGTCTTTGGTTATTTATTCTTCAATTTAGGTTAGTAGTTTTTTTTAATTATTTTAGTTGCATTACCTTAGTTTCCCATTATTTTGCTTTCTAGTTCTACACTCATCTTTCCACTTAGCTTTCCACTTAGCTTTCCCTATTTTCTTTGCTTCAGTCTCATTATTTTTTCTTGTTCATTCACTCAAATTTCAAGTTAGTTCTTCTCTGATGGTGATATCTAAGAGAACAAATAGCTTGCAATCTTGCTTTTTCCCTTAGGAATTTCATGTTTTTCTCCTTCAATTCCACTTAGTTTTAGGCATTTTTCTATACTTAGTTCATCATCCTAGCCATCTTCTCCCTTAAATTCCTTTTTCAATTTTATTTTCATGTAATTATACTTTAGATTGGAAGATTTATATTAAGTTTTAATTTCTCTTTAGATTAGGTTTTAGGGCTTAGTTTCCTATGCAATTTCTAGATTTATACACTGGTAGAATTTTGATGTAATTTGGCATGATTTTAATGAAATTCTTTGATGATTCTTGTTATGGAATGTTTCTATCATAAAATTACTTTAGATCTGGGTTGTTAAGTTGCCTAAAAGTTATTGTTTTAGTTGATTTATGTGCTTGGTTTAGGTTGAAGTTCTTAATTGCTGAGAATCTGGAAAATTTTCCCTTCAATCCTTATGCTTTGTTACCAGCCATCAAAACATCTTAATTACTTGAATCCTTAGGAACATATTTAGATTTTTAGGTTGTTTAATGAGTTCATAGCTTAGGTTGCATGTTAGTTTGCATTTAGAGCATCAAATCAGTCATTTTTCAACCTATGAACCATGTGCACAATCCATCAATCATGCGCATGGTACTAGGTTACATTTCTCTTTGATCTTTGTTTAATTTAGTTGTTTAATTTTGTTTTACTAGTTTTTATTTACTTCTTTTCATCTTATTTTAGGTTTAGAAAGATTTTTTTTTGAATTTTAGAAAATTTCTTGTTTACAGAAGTGTTAAATTAGGTAAGTTTTGTTTTTATTAATTCCTTTAAGTTGGTTGCTTAGTTTAATTCATGCTTGTTTTGCATTAGTTTCTTTTGTTAATTAAATGCTAGTTAGTTAAGTTACTAATTCTATTGCTTAATTTTAATTTAAGAAAATTTCTTTTAATTGTATTTTCTAATTTCATGCATTTATTTTCCTAGTTTAAATTCAAATCAATTCAAATTTTTTCTTCGGTCGAAGTTAAGCACTTTAAATAAGATTTGTCTAACATAGAAATTGGTGAGATTCCTCATGGGTTTGACCTCTCTAGCATGATAATACTGCATTGATTTGTGCACTTGCGAGTAATTTGAAAGCTATACTATTAGTCCCAAGAAAAATATGTAAATAAAAATCACAAAAGACTATCATTTTTGTAGGTACTCATGATTGCATTTAGCATATGTAACAAACCCTTAAACCCGTAATTTACCTTTAGTGAATGAGTTAGGCCTCATGAGGGTTTGTAGAGAATATACCCACAAAATTCAATAAGTCTATGTTCCTTAGTTTATCTTAGAGAAATCTTATCCATTAGTACTCTACTTACTTTAACAGCTTAATAAATATGAATAAAAAATTCTTCAAGCTACCCACATGCCAAAGCTATTTTATTATAGTTATATCTTGGAGTACAATATGTGTACATGTGACATAAGTCTAGACTTCTAAACAAAAATGCTGATGCTCTGTTGGTAAAATGTCTTGACATCAATTTCTCACTAGTATTCACTCAGAAATGAAGCTCTCGGAAAAGGGTTAAACAAAAATCTCTCACTGGTATAACACTAATGTTTCACATAAGCTTATGAGCATAGATGATACAAAGAATTGTGATCCCCAAGAATGAATGTCATTACTAAGACTAGAAGGGGTACTTCACCTTAATTCCTTAATATCTATATCCTCATTATGACTATATTCCACCTTAAGATCAATAGAACTTTAGATGGGATGAAACTTAGTTTTGGGACTGGTTATGACATAAATGGTAAAAGGATTGAAAGGTTTCAAATCTGAGCAGAGTTCTTCAATGAATGTTGGATAACTTCTCTTTTGAGTGCACTAAAGTGAAAATCTTTTCTATTTATCCTTTCTTTCTTTGCTCACAACTTTGCTTTTATTTTTTGATAAATCTTTTTGACTTTCTTTTTATTTCTTTGAATGAAGGCCTTTTCTATGTAAATACTTTGATGTTTTTCATTTCTTAGACTTTTGTCATTTTTGAACTCTTTCTACCATCTCTGCTCATTTTTTAGTGATAGGTTATAGATATTTAACTAGGTTTTTGGTTTAAGTTAGATGGTTTTGGAAAGGGAAGGCTTACTAAGAGGCTCAAACGGACTAACTACTAGTATAATATACTGATTAGGCTTTATGTCTCTGGGATAAAATAAGGATGGCCTATATCATTTCCTAGGTTTCTTAAAGCACATTAGATTTAGTAAATATTTAGGAAAGTTAGTACTCCCATTGGTGACTCTTGGCAATTGACCAAAATAAAGATAATGGGATCTTGCAAAGTTTGATGTTCATTAAAGAAAATATGGAATTATATATAACCATTAGAAAGATGATAGTCTCTAATCCTCACCGTGTATAGGTCTCCACTAATTTTCGTCATGGTCTCTACGTCATAACCATCTATCTATCTAGACTATGCACTGTGTTTTGAGATTTAACTTCGTAAACACTTTAGACATGAACAAAATGTAGAATAAACCGTATGCATGTCTATTAATAAGTTAAAGTAGGATAAATACTAAGATTCAAAAATTTTTATTCTCATCATAGTGAAGGAACTTGAACTAACAAGACTTTTTAACTGTAAAAGACGAGGAAGACTTAGAATTCTCATGCATATTAAACCCCCTAAGCTGAACTAAACATTGTCCCCAATGTTTTGAAGTATAGGACTCCTATATGCTAACTGGATAATGTAGAAAAATGAGACTCTGAAAATGCTGAGTTGCATCTTAACGAGTGCTAAGTTTAACATCTTTAGCAAACTTATAGTGTTAGTATAGTGATGAATGTATGCCAAACTCATGAAAAATGCAAATTTCATGGAACATGTAGTGGTGGGTCTTGACAAATAAGATCCTTAAGAAAAATCTCCTCCACTTTAGGTTTGACCAATTTGAGAAAGAGTTTTAACCTTTGACCATTCACTTTGAAAATTTTTTCATCCTTTTATATCTCAACGGCTCCATAAGGATAAACAGTGTAGATAATGTTGGGTCCAGTCCATTTAGAGTGAAGCTTGCTAGGTAGGAGATACAACCTACAGTTATACAAGAGGACCTTTAGTCTTAGTGTGAAGGACTTATGCAAGTTGTGCTTATCATGATGAGCCTTCATTCAATCCTTGTATATCCCAGTCATCTTATATGCATCTTTCCCATAATGCATCACTAAGCCTAAGTGACTATTCTTTTCGACTAGGGTTAACTATCTTTTCTAAGATCTGCTTAATTTCTCTATTGGACGCTTCTACTTGCCCACCAGTATGAGGATGGTATCGGGTAGCAATTTTATGGTTCACACCATATTTCTTCATTAAATTTTCAAAAACTATTACCAAAGTGTTTTTCCTCATCATGAATAATGGCTTGTGGAGTACCAAAGCATGTGAAAATATTTTCCTTCAAAAACTGGACCACCACTTTATGGTCATTGGTCTTACATACTATGACATCCACCCATTGGGACACATAGTCCACTACCACAAGGATGTAAAGGTGACCAAAGGAATTGGGAAATGGTCCTATAAAGTTGATGCCCCAAACATTAAAAGGCTCATTAATTAGAATGGTGTTTAGTGGCATCATATCTCTTTTACCAATACTCCCTAACTGCTAACATCTTACACATGCTATGCAGTAAGCATGTGAATCCCTAAAGATGGTGGGCAAGTAGAATCCACAATACAATGGTACCTGCATGCATGGTCATGGCAAAAGGAGATGATTTGCTAGTGCTCACTATCTTGTATGAATCTCCTAATTACCTGATCAGGACAGTACTTGAATAAGTACAAATCGTCTAATAAAAAGTGTTTGACCTCAACAAGAAATCTATGCCTATCTTGTTTGGACCAATGATATGGCATTTAAAATGTGATAATATAGTTTACAATGTCTATATGCCAAGGTAACTCAGAGATAGTCATGAATTGTTCATCAAGAAATGACTCAGTGATAGGACTAGACTCATTATTAGATTGAATGACTAACCTCGACAGATGATCTGCTACTACATCCTCAGATCCTTTCTATCCCCGATCTTAATGTAGTACTCTTGTAGTAATGGAATTCATCAAATGAGACTGGTTTAACATCTTTCTTGGAAAGAAGGTACTTCAAAATGGCATGTTCAGAATAGATAATAGCTTTAGCCCTAAGAGGTAGGATCTAAATTTGTCCAAGGCAAACACAATTATAGCAACTCTTTCTCTTTAGTGGAATAATTGAGTTGTGCACCATTCAATGTTCTACTTACATAGGAGATCACATGCAGAAGTTTATCCATACATTGCCCAAGACAACACCAATTGCATAATCGAAGGCATCACTTATAATCTTGAATGGTGCACTCCAATTAGGTGGTTGAATAATGGGAGCAAAGTTTAATTCTGCTTTTAACCACTCAAAATCTCATAAGTAGTCTTCATTAATGTCGAATGAAGCCTCTTTAGTAAGGAAGTTGCATAAAGGCTTGGAGATTTTGCTAAAATCTTTAATGAAGCACCAGTAAAACCTGACATGGCCAAGAAATGGACAAATTTCCTTTATTGTCCTTGGAGGGAGAAGGGTAGCAATTTGATCTAGCTTGACTTTATCAACCTCCATCCCATTAGCTGAGATCACATGCCCTAAAACAATGCCATGTGTCACCATAAATGGCATTTCTCCCAATTAAGCACTAAAATTTTCTTCTAATACCTAATAAGACCTAACTTTAAATGGTGTGGGCATTCATTGAACGATGACCTAAATACTAAAAAATCTTCCATGAACAATTCAAATAATCTCTCCACCATATAAAAAAAAATGATCAACATAGACCATTAGAAAGTAGTTGTAGCATTACTTGATCCAAAGGGCATATGATGGTAAATGATAGTTCCAAAAGGGTAGGTGAAAGTAGTCTTTTCCTGGTCCTTAGGTGCTATAGGGATTTGGTTATAATCGTAATAACCATGAACAAAAGCAATAATATTTGTGGCCGGTTAACCTTTCCAACATTTTCTTAATGAAAGGAAGAGGAAAGTGATCTTTCCTCATGATTGAGTTTAGCTTATTGTAATCAATACGAACTCTCCACTTAGCGGTTATTCAAGTGGGGATCAGTTGATTGTCCTAATTATAGACTACTGTGACTTTAGATTTCTTATGTACAACCTGAACTAGCTAACCCCTTTATCTCTAACAACCTCTTTCATGTTGGCTCAAGCCTTCTTTGTGTGTTTCCTAGATGGTTGAGCATTCTCTTCAAGGTGAATTCAATGCATATACATAGTAGGGCTAATCCCTTTGACGCCTACTATAGTCCACCCAATGCTATCTTATGTTCACGTAGAACATTATGTAGCTTTCCTTCTTGTTCTTGATTGAGATTTGAAGCAATGATGATAAGCAAGGAACCATCTGGTCCTGGGTAAGAGTATTTCAAGTTATTAGGCAATGATTTAAGAACCAAAGTGAGCAGTTTATCAATTGAAGGTCCAAGAGCAAATTTGGATGGGGGAAGAGGCTCCACTTGAGGTTCGCATTTAGAGGTAACCATGATAGGTGCAACATCTAGAAGAGAATTCACTTCATCTATACACTTGTCTATGTCAAAATCAAGATTAAAATGTGCAAGACAGGCCTCAAGTGGATCTTAGGTAGAGGACAGTGGGAAACATTTGGAATTAGACCTTCGATCATGTTTACTACAAAGGAGTCATCAAGGTCTAGATCCTGATGATTAGCTGTGACGACCCGGGTTTTCTCATGCATTTTTAAATGCAAGATCTAAATTCCTAAGGCGGGATGCATCCCTATTTGAAAACCATTTTATAAAAACCATGCAATGCACAGAAAAATCTTTAGTTTTAAACTTATTTTGAAAACCCCGAGTGTTATTTGCTTTCACAACAACCAAAGTAGTTTTTAAAAAAACTTCAGAAATCATAAATGTTTTTCCCCAGGTCTATCCAGTCACAACACACAGCCCAACTGTAAATAAATACAAATACATGTCCAAAGGGTAGAGGGTTTACTCACATGTATAGTTGTCTCCTTTGTTTATTCACTTGCTTACAGCACTAATATCTCCTGAGGTGTCTTCTATTTGTAAGTGGAACTATCCTGAAAAATGTTAAGGATAGGGTGAGTATATACTATACTCAGTAGGAGTCTATCACTACTAGTTTTACAATGCAGGCTATGTTTAAAAATCATAGGCTCTTTAAAACATGTGCATGTTCGAACAACCACGTTCAATATCGATATTAAAAACCATTATCGAATTGAAATACTGACGACTTAAAGAATAGCATAATCCAAGTCGAAAGTATCATATATCATAAACATAATGATATGCATACGATGCTCCACTGAATCCAACTCATGGATATCTAGTATGGTATGGTCGACCAACCTCATGTCATGCCATATGCAATGCAAGTAAATCCACGAAACCATAGGGCCCAAACTATGCCCACGACCTCGCCACCGTGTAGTCCCCGGGTACCTGAGAACACAGCATCATAGCCTCCACGGGGCATATGACACATCGACCGAGTGCCGTGACACCAGTGGTAGCCCCCTGTACCACATGCAGTCGACGTAGGGACATGCCCTTTTTGGGCGTGGTACCCATTCCACCTAGTAGTGGTAGAGGCTGGGTGGCCAACCCAAACCCCTCGACATAGCGCCCACGAGCTTTCTAGCCCAAATCATATAAGATCAAACAAGCGAAAAACCTTTTTTTCAAAACCTATCCTCTTTGGGTCCCTCACAACTGCCTAGCCGGCGTCTTTTGGGCACTCCAGCGTCTTTTGGTAACCCTCAAGGACATGCAATTTTGCAAGAACTCAATGCTCACAAATCATGCAATATATGTAATTATTTGCAAAACATGTTTATGGATAATGTATTTATCATATGCATGCTGAATTCATTTATATGCTAAACAAGTCATAAAATAAGTCGTGCTAAACAAGTCATATACGTATACTTAAAACATGTAGTCTCAACAGTCATGGCTCTTAAAAGTCTAGTAGCGATAGAGCACCTACCTCAAAGTCTCCTGGAGTCGTGTCCTTTATCACTCAACCCGTCCCTGGGTCTCATTTATAAACTCCTGGGCTTGAATGGATAGAAGGAGTCCTTATTAATTTCAATCTAGTTAGGCATTAGACTGCTAGATCTGCCTATTGGGTCCATGGTCCTTACCTAATTCATTTGTTAGGCTAGATCCTATGGTATGGATCTACTTTCCAATAGTTAGATTCTGTAATTTATCCTCTAATCCTTACTTTAAAGTCTCATTAGGTCTGCGTGCCCCAGTTCCCAAGACACCCATGTGTCCTGGTTGAACTGTGACCGCCTTATGTGCGTGCACGCCTAAAGGCCATGCCAGGGATCCCGTTTTGCATGCGCACATGCATGCTCAAGTGACGCGCATCATCGCATGGACGCACCTTGTAGCATGGCGTGTCTCAGCTCCCAGGGCACCCCGTGCACCCTGGTCGAGCCAGGACCCGTGACCTATGTCATGTGTGCACCCGAAGGTTGCACTTGGAACAGTGTACGCACTGTCGTACGCCCGGAGCCCATCCCTGGGACCCTGTCCCAGGCGCACATGGAGCAAGGCGTCCCTGGGATGCTTGGCTCGTGCAAGGTTGTCTGAGCCGGTTGGGGACGTTTTTCGGCCAGGAAATCCGGCTAGAAAACGTCTGAGAAAGCTAGATCTAGCATGGATCTAGCCTGAAAGGGGAAGAACTAAGAGAGAGAGGGAAGAACAGGTTTACCTAGACAGCTTGGGGACGCCCATCACCGGTGGTGGAACCCCATTTCCGTCTGAAACCCCATCTTGCCGGAATTCTATGTTTGTCCAAACCCACGAAGGGGAAAACCCCAATGTCAGACCAAAACAAGAGGAGAGGGGAAAATGGCAATGGCATGCCTGACTTGGGCCTGGTCGTTGCTGGAAAATGTAGAAAGACGGGTTTCCGGTTTTTGCAGGAAACCTAGTCCAAAAACGCCAAAAAACTCGAGTTTTGAGAGGATGAGATGGGGCTTTTATAAAGGGGAGAAGGGGGTGCCCCTCAATGGCAGTGTCACCCTTTCCCCTAGGTTGTTCTGGAGAAATCGGGAAAAGCGGGTTTCTGGAGGGGTTTAGAGGTTGAAGACGACACGGGGTGCTATTATCAAAATGGCCCCCTGCGTTTTTCGTCCTTTTTCGTTTTTCTGTTTAATTTCCAAAAATACCCATATCTTTAAATGGCTGTAACTTCTTCATACAAACTCCGTTTTGGGTAATTTTTAGGCATTGAATTCTATTTTTCAAGTAGAATCTAATGGTACTAACTCCCTCACAAAATCCTTCTTTTACTATTTTAAATAAAGTGAAATATTTAACTCAATTTATTTCCTATAGAATGTTCAATTTTCATTAAAAATAGTGTAAATTGCTTGGGTATTACATCAGCATTAAACACATTAATTTTGACTTTCAAGGTGCTGAAAGAAAGTTTCATCACACCATTGCAATAGTTCATGATGGCATTGGACATTCCAAAAAAGGACGTCCAAGAATAACCAGGATATGATATAGGTTGGGTTTTAGGATAATGAAATTGATGGGAAAATAAAACTGGTCCACCTACATCAAGACATCTTCAATGATACCACATAGAATTTTAATGGATCTATTTGTAAGCTCAATAGTATTATTTGACTTTAATTCATTGGGCCTTAGTTGTACACAGACAAAGTATGACAACAAGTTCACACTAGCTGCTAAATCTAATAGTGCCCATCAATGACATGGTCTCCAATAACACATGAGATAGTAGGAGAACCTAGATCTCTAAACTTCGAAGGAGTATTATGCTAAAGCAAAGAGCTCACCTACTTGGTGAGGAAGGCTTCTTTTGCACATTTAGCTTGTACTTTTGCGTGTCAAGCTCTACGAGGAACTTGGCATAGACAGGGATATCCTTGTTTACATTGAGCAATGGAATATTGACCTAGACATGTTTGCATACGTCTATTATCTCATGAAAGTTGGTCCCTTTATTTGCTTTGTCTAAAAGCTGAGGGAATGGGGCCTTAGGCACATAAAGTGCCTCCACTAAGGGAGTTTGAGATTTCTATCCCAGTCATTCTCCTTTAATTTATTTTGAGTCTACCCTACTTTGTTGTTTATTTGATGTCCACTTCTAAGGGTATAATTATGGATTTGGCTCACTAAGATGGTTTTTGTGAATTTGAACTAGTGCCTTTTCAAACTGTCCCCTAGGGTTTAGGATTGGCTAACTGGGAATTTTCCCTTATCTCTATCTTTAAGGGCAGCAAATAGCTAGCTCATTTGCTCGTCTAGTTTAGCAATATCTTGGGAATTAACATTGGAGTTCTCTCAACTCTCATTTTAGAGACGGGTTATGGCTTGTCTAGTTTCATCCTGGTTTTTAAAAGTTTTCTCAATAAACAATTGCATGGTTTCCTCAAATGTTGGTTTCTTTAGTTCCTAAGGGAGTTGCTGAAAACTAGGAGACTACTAGAGAACTGAAGCTCTGGGGAAATTTGGAGTAGAGGGTTCATAGATGGACCTACCTAGCAAGTATTCTCCAACCATGAGACATTAGGATACCTAGCCCATCTGGGATTGTAGGTCTCAGAGTACGGGTTGTTGCTAGGATTGTAATATGCATTAATAGCAGTAGCTTGCTCAATATGATTTTCAGTGTACACATAATTTGATAGAGAAGTTGATGATAAGTGTGCCAGGCTAGAACAAGTGGAGCAAACTTTCTATGGAGGTTTCATGGAAGATCTTCCAGCCATGTAGGCATCAAATCTCTAGAGCATGGTATCGAACTTGTCCATGCTTTTTGATAAGTATTCATTGTTTTATAAAAAATACCCAAGTATTAGTCCATGTGTTATAAATTATAGGCATTATTCTAAGGTTTTTTCAAAATTTCATAACACATGTATTTCTGACCTAATAATTCAAAAGTTTGATATTTGGTAGGTTGAGGAGCTAATTGAGAGTAAGTATGTGAATTTTTCCAATTTTTAAGGATTTTCATTTTTGTAGGTGTTGAGAAGATGATCTAATGGCAGAGATCAAGTAAGATAAGATTTGAAGATCAAGACCAAAGGAGGGTTAAGGACCTAAATTTCATAATTTTAAAGCTCAATCAAGGTTCATGATCATCTTAAGGGCAAGCAAATGAAGTCCAAGGAAGCAATTGGAAGCATTAAAGGTGACTAAGATGGGCCCATGCAAAAAGTGTTGCAATTTCACCACCTTGGCATTAGATCCAGAATGAAGTTTTCCTACTCACCATATTACATAATTAGAAAGGAAGGGGTTCCACACCACCTTCCTTGAAAATTGGCACCTCCCCCTTCTAATTCTGCCCACTCTACCTACTCCACTTGCTAATTCCATTCCCCACTCAACTACCTCACCTTCGTACTTCGCTCCTTCATCTTTCTTACCTTTTATCCAATTTTTTTTCCATCTCAACATGTAATATACCTTCAGGAAACGGATTCCATGCCTCATCCTAGGGTGGAATTCAATGCCCCCCTTTCCTTTGCTCACAATTAGAAAGTCCACTCACTCACCTCTCTTTCTAATATTCAACTGCCTAACTTTTCTACCTAGAGTTCTAATTATAATTCTCTTTTTTATTCTTAGAAAGCATACTAATCAAGTTAGAAACTAAAACTCTATAAATACCCCATGAATTCTGTGCCCAATTCTGGTAGATGGTTTGCTTCTAACTCCTTGAAATCAAGCACATCAACTTGGAGGAATTCTTAGATCTTTCGACTTCAACATCTTGGTTGCTTTTCCTTATCTTCCACACATTTTTCTTGCCTTGTTTATTTAGTTTTTGCACTTCAATTCTAGGCTGGTACCTTGCTTGAATTCCTTACTTTCATTGCTTGTTTATTGCTTTCTCTTTTGTTTAAGTTTCCTACACATAGTTCCTCTTTGGTCTCCTTTCACTTTTACTTCCACTTCTCTTAATTTTCTTAATTAATTCCTTAAGATCAAAGTTATATTCCCTCTTGTTGTGTTAGCCAAGAGGATAGTAGCTTTGAATCTTTTTGTTTCCCTTCACATTTTCATGGTTTCTCACTTAGATTTAGGACTAGTTATTGTTGATTCTTTCCCATCTTCATGCTCTTACTCTTTTGATTTCTCCTTTAGGTTTCATATGCACAAAATTAGAGATTAGTTTGAGATTTTTGGAGTCTATGTAACCTTGTCTTTGAATCAAATTCTAGACATTAGAATAGTGCAAAATTTTCAGCTTTGTTGTCTATGTATATGTGCACAATTCATGTACCAAAATCCATCCAACAAAGTTTATGATTCTTGCAAAGTTTCTCTTGGTTATTTCCATGCTTGAAGTTCATTACTTTTATGGTTTTATGATCACGTTTTATGCCTTCAATCACATGCATCATGTTAGTCCATGCCTTATTTTATTTAAGTTTCATAAGCACCTTATTTCTTGAATTTTACCTTTCATGATTCATGCATAATTTCAAGTAGTCCATACACCTTGTTTGTTTGATTATTTAAGATTCTTTTTAGATTTTAGTTACTTTAGTTACTATTCTGATTGGATGCCATTTTAGCAAGCTTTTAGTTCATGTATTATAGCCATTTTCTCACTCATGAACCATGTGCACAACTCCATGGATCATGCACATGGTGATTTGACGATTTATCTTTAAGTGGTTTATTGTTCCCTTGTTTCATGATAGGTTAGCATTACTTGTTTAGTTATTTAAATCTTAGTCTAGCTTTAAAAACTTTTTAATTTAGTTTTAGAAAGTTTTTGGATTAAAAAAGTGTTAGCTTAGAAAATTTTCATTTTTAGTAAGTTTCCTTAAGTAAAGCTTACTAAATTCATTCAATCTACTTTTGAATTAATTTCTTTTATTGAATGCAAGTTAATTAGGACAATATATATTTACAATGAAATTCTTTATTTTTAGAATGTTTGCTTTAGTTCATGTTTCAAATTTAATGCATGTTTCACATTCCATGTTGTTTAAATCCTAGTTTAATCAAAACCCTCTTTCTTTGGCTAAGATATGTAACTTTAATAAGATCCAATCAATTGAAAATTCCATGATTCCTTATGAGATCAACCTCTATTGCATACAATTACTACTTTTCTTCATGCACTTGCGAGTACGCTATGCCAATGACTCAAGTTTATGTGACACATCTGGGGTCACTCCTATTTCATAGAGGCCTCCTTTCTTTAGAGGCTAGGAATTTTGATAACGTGAATTTGAATAATCCAATAGCTAGGAATTTTCAACTAAGGCTTCAAAGAATTCCCAGGCCTCTATATCATTTTTCATAGTGAGGACCCCTCCACTAGCGGCATCCACCATTCTTCTATTCATAGGTGCAAGAACTTCATAAAAATACTAAACTTGTAGCATTTCTCAAATCCATGGGGGGGGGGGGGGGAATTTTTTACGCAATTCATTCAAATGCTACTAGAAATCTATGATATTTGTATGTTAAGTGTTTAATTTTGGCTAAAATACCCCTAGTTTATCATTCAATAAGATCATCTAACCGTCCAAATTTTAAAATTTAGCTTGATTGACCATCCAAACCTTAAATTTCTCAAAATCAATGGTTACATGATTATTAGAACTTATTACATGATTAATGTACCGTTTAGATGATTCTAATTTAGCCTTTTATTTTGTAGATCAACTGAAGGAAGGTTGGATGGCTCAGATCTGTGATCAACGGTGTAGATAAAAAAGGCAAGAGTCCTAATCAACAAGGATTCCTAAAAGGGATGGAGTTCTAATTGGAAGAGGAGAAAGTTTCCCCATAGAACTCTAACTCTTCAAGGATAGAGTTAAGGAAGGAGTTGATGAAGATAAGGAAGAAGGTGGAGAAAAAGAAGGAAGGAAAAGGCTATAAATAGTAAAACCGTATGAGGGGGAGGGGGAGCTATTTTCCTTAAGTTGCTTGTTTCACTTTTCATTCCATGCAATTGCACCTTCCTTGTTTCACCATCTTCATTCTCAATTTCTAGTTTTTTTTACCACATCTTCCACAACTATCTCCTGTTACTTCTTCTTCCCAGTACTCTCTCTAACATCTACCCATCTCCATTAACCGCATCAACCCTTCTTCTTCTCTTTTTCTTTACCTGCTCTATTTCACGTTCACAACCCAGCACGGCCTTTGCATCAGCCTACCGCCCATCTCCACGCACCAAACCACAGCAGCACCGACCAAGCCCTTCTTCCTCTGCTCCACGCACCTCTTCATAGGACACGCAAATCACCTACTCCAGTAACGCCTCTTGCATTAGGTGGGTCTGCGTTCTCTAGCCCCACTCCCAAACCAGCCATCTCCTTTCACTCTCTTCCACCAACCCCTTATCACGCACCTATCTTTCCCGGCTCCACTTCTCTTTCACTCTCCCTCTCTTGTTCTGCCAGTCCAACGCACCTTCCCCTCTTTTCTCCAAGTCAAAACCAAACGACGCCTAGAAGCCTAGATGTCGTCTCCCTTTTTCCTTCTTTCCACTAGTCTTTCCCATATCATTTCCCCTACCTAGCTCCTCCTCTGCGCCCCATTGTGTCCACCGGCCAGGAGCAAGCCAAATGAACCCAGACGTGTGACACCCATCTTTTCCAAACGATCACCGTCTCCGACCATCTATGCCGGAACGATATAGATGACCCATCCTCCTCCTGTGCCTAGGCAAGCACTAGAGCCCTTCAACGATCGGATCACGCGCCCAGCCAACGACTCCGGCATTTTTCTCACCTCTAGACGTCCCAGCGAAGGAAACCTGAACTGGGTTTTGCTTCCGTGTTGCTGCCCTCTTATCCCTCCTCTGGATCCATCTCTTCCATTCACCAGTCATCTCCTTTGTTGGGTTTTTCTTGGTTTTTGTTAAAAACCAGATTTTGAATAGAATTCTAGTTTTGCCCTTCCTGTTTAAAACAATGACATTTCTATTCAATTCCATTAATTACATCTGTGTCCCTGTTCCATTTAAGCTTTATGTTATCCATCTTTTGAGAGTGTTATCCAGGGACAATGCTATCCACGGACAGTGTGATTCAGAGATGTTTTGATTAGTTTTATTTTATTTTTTGGAATTGAAAATTATTCAAAGTGCATCATTTGAATAAATCTGAATGGTTAGGCTAGTTTTGTTATTCCCTTTTAGTTTTAAATAATTAAATTTTATTAAAAACTCCACTTAAAGCGAGTCCTTGTGGGTTCGACCCATATTTGCATAGCTATACTACAATAGCCCGTGCACTTGTAAAAAATATCAACAAGTTTTTGGCATCCTTGCCAGGGACTTGCAAAGGAGTTTTTATAAAATTTAATTAAAAAATCCAAAAAAAATAAAAAATATCTAGAAAAATAAAAAATATTAGGAATTGCATTTTAGGAATTTTTAGGTGCATAATTTTTTATTTTTTATTTTTTTGTGCATAACCACCTAATTTCCTAAAATTGGTACTTATTTCTAATTTTCTTTTTCAGGGAAATAGGAAAGCAAAGAAAATTGGCAAGAAAATCATCATCAACATGAAAAGGTCCCTGCTTTCCTAGATTAGGATTCTTTTCTTTTGAGTGAAGCTTGTAGTGAGGACCCTTGTAAACTGCACTTTCTATTTTCATTTTAAAGGGTTGTATAATACAGGGCAAGTGTGGGATAAGGTGGCCCACACTTAATCTTTATCAGAAACCCCACTGTAACTCTCCTCACTCATTTAAATTCCTAGATTAGGATTTGCATTGTTTGGTAGTATAAATCATATAGATAGCATCCTCTTATAATTGTTGCATTTTTAGGTTTTGCATTAGTTTATTGCTTTTATTTGCATCTTAGGACACGGTTAATGCTTTAAGGTGATATATTTGCTGATCGAACTACCATGGAGTGTGGAATTAATTAGTAAGGGCACTCTACCCCCATAAGATCAAAGGTGGATTTTATCACCACTCCTTAGCCCACCTAGGATAATCACCTCAAGCGCGCTACCCTAGCCTTCAATTCAAATTAAAATCAATTAGAAGAGACCTATAGGGCTATCACATGCTCGCAGGACCCTCTTACTAAGACTCTATTTATTGTCACTCTAATGGCTTTGGAGCATTGTGGTTATTGAGGGTTGTCTAATAGAGCCTCGCTCTTCCCTCACCTCTTGTTGATGTTTGTGAGGTCTAAATGCCTCCTTACACGAAGGTTGTATTACCCACCTTGCGAAGAATCTAACTGGTCAGCAATAATCAAGTCTAAAGGAGAGGAGGAGCACTAGATTAGGCTAATTAAAAGCATTGTTCACACACATATTCAAGAAAATCAATATATTGCTTATTAGCCTAAGGTGTTTGACTGTGCCTTTTTGCTTGCATCACATAGAGTTAGCATTTAGAAGTAGGACATTTTAGATTAGGAATAGTTCATGCAAGGGCATCTATCTCAGAACCCTGAGCTACTACCGTTAAACCCAGAGATTCAACGCATCCAAAACCAAGGGGAAAGAAAACTAGTTCCTATCCATATGGCTGAACCACCAATAGATATTGAGAGCAAGACTATTAGAGATTTTTATGCACCGCTCCAACTTAATAGCCCCTCCTGCATAGCATTACCTCCAACTAATGCTGACCACTTTGAGTTAAAGCCGGGAGTAATTCAGTTACTCCCTAGTTTTTATGGTCTAGATCGAGAAGACTCGTACCTACATATCAAGGAGTTCCTTGATATTTGTGCCACATTTAGGTTCCAAAATGTTTCGGATGATTCAATTAAGTTAAGGTTATTCACGTTCTCACTTAAGGACAAAGCCAAGTCATGGCTTAATTCCTTGGAGGTAGGTTCTATACATACATGGGACCAATTGTCTAAGAAGTTCCTGAACAAGTTCTTCCCTATTCACAAAACAAATGCCCTGCGTCGTGAAATTATAAATTTCCAACAAAGGGATGATGAACAATATTATGAATGTTAGAAACGGTGGATTGACCTGCTGTGAAATGCCCTCACCATAGATTTGAGAAATGGCAGCAAGTTCAATACTTCTATGAGGCGTTAACACCTCAAAATAGACAAATGATAGATGCAACGAGTAGAGGGACCCTCATGTTAAAAGATGAAAGTGAGGCTTGGGAATTCTTTCAAACTGTAGCCGATTATTCTCAGCAATGGGATTATTCAAATAGGAGAGAAAGAACTAACCAGCCCACTAAGAAAGGAGGTATCTACGAGATAGGAGCACATACTGATCTATCTGATAAGCTCGACTCTATCTCTCAAAAATTAGATGGAAGAATGGACAAGCTTGAAATGATGTTTCAATCTTTCATAGCTATTACATTGTCTCAAAAACCTCCACAAGAGGTATGCACTACTTGTTCTAGTCCAGCCCATTTAACCTCTGAGTGTCCATCTAATAAAGCATTCCCTGAATATCTTGTAGACCAAGCGAATGCATTGAATGCATATTGCCAACCTAGTGACAACCCATATTCTGAGACCTACAACCCTGGATGGGCTAGGCATCCCAATTTGTCTTGGTCAAAGAATAACCAAAAAGGGGGGCCATCTGGGAATCCCCCTGTTCAAGATTTTTCTCTTAGAACTACAGTTCCCCATCTACCACCTGGCTTTCAACAACCTTTACAGCAAAAGAAACCATATTTAGAGGAAAACATCCACACCAAGGTGGACCAATGTGCAAAAGATAATGATTACACTAAAAAAGCCTTACACCAATTGCAAAATGAAAGTAGATAGTCAGCCAATGTCAACTCTCAAGCCATAGCCAAGTTAGAGGCACAAATAAGCCAATTGTGTGCTGAATTACATAATAGAGGAAAGGGTCAGTTTCCTAGTCAACCCATTCCTAACCCTAAGGGTCAATTCGAGTTAGGGTCAAGTTCTCAAAACCATAACCCTCATGAGCATGCCAAGTCCATAATCACCCTTAGGAATGATTGTCAAATTGATAACAAAGAAGGGCAGGCTATGGAAATTATAGAGGAAAAAGAGGTAACAAAAATACATGAAAAAGAGAAAATACAGAACAACCTTGTAGAACCTATAATGGAGGCACCCTCTATGCCTAAGGCCGCTTTCCCCAATTATTTAATAAAGCTAGGAAGGGATCAAACTTCAATGAGTTAATGGAAGTATTTAAACATGTACAAATCAATATACCATTGCTCAATGCAATTAAAGACATCCCGGCTTATGCCAAATTCTTAAAAGAGCTCTGCACAACAAAGCGAAAGCTTAATGTGCAAAAGAAAGCCTTCCTCACTGAACAAGTGAGCTCTTTGATTCAACACAAGACCCCACCAAAGTTTAGAGACCCAGGATGTCCTACAATCACTAGTGTCATTGGAGATCATGTCATAGATAGGGCACTTCTTGACTTAGGGGCTACTGTTAATTTGTTGCCATACTCTGTTTATGAGCCACTAAAACTCAGTGAGTTGAAACCAACCACTACCACACTGCAATTAGCTGATAGATCTATCAAGAGACCTCGTGGTTTGGTCGAAAATGTCTTGATACAGGTGGATAAGTTTTATTACCCTATTGATTTCATTGTGCTAGACACCCAACCTGTATCAAACCCTGGTAGTCAAATCCCAGTCATCCTTTGACATCCATTCTTGGCAATGTCCAATGCCATTATTAACTGTAGGAATGGTGTAATGAAACTCTCATTCGGCAACATGAAGGTTAAGCTTAATGTTTTTAATGTTGATCAGCAACATTTAGACCTTGATGATCCCTGTGATGTCAACTTGATTGAGAGTCTAATTAATGGGAGTCATTCACCATTGTCCATCTCAGACCCACTAGAGGCTTATCTAATGCACTTTAATAGAGAATTTGATGTAGACAAGTCTATTGAGGAGGTGAACAATCTTTTAGATGTTGTACCACTCATGGATACCTCTAAGTGGGGTCCTCATGTGGAACCACTCCCACCGTCTAAATCTATCCCCATACCCTCAATAGAGCACCCATCGTCTCTGGACCTAAAACCCTTGCCTGATAACTTGAAATATTCATATTTAGGTCTAAATGAAACCTTACCTGTAATAATAGCATTAGACTTAGATAAAGAACAAGAGGGTAAGCTTTTAGATGTTCTTAAGGAACATAAAACTGCTCTAGGGTGAACAATAGCAGACATAAAATGGATAAGTCCAGCCTTATACATGCATAGGATACATCTAGAAGAAACTACAAAACCTTCTAGGGAGACTCAAAGGTGACTGAACCCCCACATGAAGGATGTGGTTAGAGATGAAGTCCTAAAACTCTTAGACGTTGGCGTCATATATCCTATCTCTGATAGTACTTGGGTCAACCCGTTCAGGTTGTACCTACGAAATCTGGGATCACGGTAGTAAAAAATGAGGATAACGAGATAGTCCACAACTGCATGACCACTGGGTGGAGAGTTTGTATTGACTATCGAAAGTTGAACGCGCTCACGAGGAAAGATCACTTTCCTCTACCATTCATTGACCAAATGCTTGAAAGGTTAGCCAGACATAGCTATTATTGTTTTCTGGATGGATATTCTGGTTATAACCAAATTCCTATAGCACCAAAAGATTAGGAGAAGACCACCTTCACCTGCCCTTTTGGAAACTTCGCCTATAGACGTATGCCTTTTGGGCTTTGTAACACTCTAGCTACATTTCAAAGGTGTATGTTGAGCATTTTCTCAAACATGGTAGAAAGATTCCTTGAGGTGTTTATGGATGACTTCTTAGTATTTGGGTCATCATTTGATGAGTGCCTACACCACTTGAAGTTAGTCCTTGTAAGGTGTCAAGAGGAAAATCTGGTCTTAAATTGGGAAAAGTGTCATTATATGGTACAGAGTGGGATAGTATTAGGCCACATAATATCACCCAATGGGATAGAAGTTGATAACGTAAAAGTGGATTTAATAGCCAACCTTCCTCCACCAAGGACGGTCAAAGAAATTTGCTCCTTTTTAGGACATGCTGGCTTTTACAGGCGATTCATCAAAGATTTTAGCAAAATTGCCAAGCCCCTTTGTAATTTACTTACAAAGGAGGCCACTTTTGACTTTGATAATGAATGTAAGAAGGCATTTGAGCAACTCAAGGCTGAATTGACTTCGCACCTATTATTCGACCACCAGATTGAAACACACCATTTGAAATAATGTGTGATGCGTCAGATTATGCCATTGGAGCTGTTTTGGGGCAGCACATTTATAAACTTCCCCATGTGATATATTATGCTAGGAAAACACTAAATGATGCGCAACCCAACTATTCCACCACTGAGAAAGAGTTGTTAGCTGTAGTGTTTGCTTTAGATAAGTTTAGATCTTACCTGTTAGGGTCTAAAGTTATAGTATACTTGGATCATGCGGCTTTAAAATACCTCCTTTCTAAAAAGGATACCAAACCTAGGTTGATCCATTGGATACTACTGCTACAAGAATTTGACTTAGAAATTTGAGACAAGAAAGGTTCAGAAAATGTCATAACAGATCACTTATCTAGATTGGTAGTGGAGCACACTAGCGATCAAGGGCCTATAACTGAGTCATTCCATGGTGAACAATTATTGCATGTTTCCCAATTACCTTGGTATGGAGATATTGTTAATTATCTTATTACAGGACAAATGCCTAATCATTGGACCACACAAGATAAAAAGAGATTTTTAACCAAGGTTAGATATTTTACTTGGGATGACCCAGACTTATTCAAGTACTATCCTGACCAAGTAATTAGGAGATGCATACCCGATAGTGAACATAATCAAATCATCTCCTTTTGTCATGATCATGCATGTGGGGACCATTTCAGCTCCAAAAAGACAGTTGCAAAAATTTTGCAATGTAGATTTTATTGGCCTACCATATTTAAGGATGCCCATGCTTACTGCAAAGCATGTGCACGGTGTCAAAGGTTAGGATGTTTAGGAAGAAGACATATGATGCCCTTAAACCCAATCCTTGTCATAGAACCTTTTGATGTTTGGGGCATAGATTTTATGGGACCTTTTCCTAATTCTTTTGGAAATCTGCACATCCTAGTAGGAGTGGACTATGTGTCCAAGTGGGTGGAGGCTATACCATGCCAAACCAATGACCACAAGGTTGTGGTAAAGTTTTTAAAAGAAAATATTTTTGCAAGGTTTGGTACTCCAAGAGCTATAATAAGTGATGGGGGAAAACACTTTGTAATAAAGTGTTTAAGAATTTAATGAAAAAGTATGGTGTTAACCATAGGATAGTTACCCCATACCATCCTCAGACTAGTGGTCAAGTAGTGGTATCCAATAGGGAAATAAAGCGAATTCTAGAAAAGACAGTCAATCCAAATAGGAAAGACTTGTCTGTGAGACTTATTGACACTTTATGGGCTTATCACACAGCATATAAAACCCCTATAGGAATGTCACCTTACTGCTTGGTCTATGGAAAGGCCTGCCACTTACCAGTAGAGTTAGAGTACAAGGCATATTGGGCAATCAAAAAGCTAAATTTTGACTTAGATTCTGCTGAAACCCACAGAAAACTCCAACTTAATGAGTTGGAGGAATTGAGGAAAGATGCATATGAGTCTGCACGTTTGTACAAAGACTGAATGAAGGCTATACATGCTAGAAACATTCCAAGAAATTCCTTCACACCAGGTCAAAAGGTCTTACTGTATAATTCTAGATTGCATCTGTTCACAGGAAAACTTCGATCTCGATGGACTGGACCATATATAATACGCACAATCTATCCTCATGGGCCCATCGAGATTGAAATGGATGGAGACATCCAAAAGGTCAATGGTTAAAACCTTTCCTCGAACTGCTTGATCTTGAACTTGATGAGACACTTTTACAGGTACTCGAGTATCATGATCCACCTTAGAGTACCACTCCAGGAGCCTTACAACATATCATTATTGCACTCATCATTACGTCTAGCTGAAGACACTAAACTTAGCGCTTTTTAGGAGGCAACCCAAGGGTTTAGAGTTTACATCTCTCAACTTTCGTATAGAATCCTATGTTTTCAAACATTAAGGACAATGTTTCATTCAGGTTGGGGGGTGCACTAGAGATTTTGAGTTTTCTTGAGGAAAAAAAAAATATTTTGAAAAAACAAAAAGTCTTTTTAAGTAGAGTTCCCTTACTGTGATGAGAATTGAATGTTCAAGGTTTAGTAAATATACTGTTTTCACCTCTTAATGGGAATGCATATGATTAGTTTTGCATGTCATTCATGAGTTGAAGCATTTTATGAAAGCTACTTCTCGGAAACCATTTATACACAGCACATAATCAAGACTAATATAGAGGCATGACTTAGAGACCCTGAGGAAAATTAGTGGAGACCTATAACCTAGTGAGACTTGAGACTATCTTCTTTTACAGAGTTATAAGTAATTCCCAGATTTCTTCAGCGTACATACATTAGTGTGATCCTATTATCCTTATTTTGGTTAACCATCAAGAATAGATAGGAGTAATAGCTTTAATTCTAGAAATTTATTGAATCTGATAGGCTTTAGGAAACCTAGGAAATGATATAGGCCATCCTTGCTCAACCCAGAGACATAAAACCTACCCAATATAGTATACCACTAGT
Organism: Warburgia ugandensis; assembly: GCA_035236585.1. Classification (NCBI taxonomy): domain Eukaryota; kingdom Viridiplantae; phylum Streptophyta; class Magnoliopsida; order Canellales; family Canellaceae; genus Warburgia; species Warburgia ugandensis. The sequence continues at coordinate 44,759,141 of CP141131.1, forward strand.
TAGCCTTTTAAGCTTGTTATTAAGCCTTTTCTTTCTTAAACCCATTCACCTTAACCCAGAATAACCCATTAAAATAAATAACCATTACCCATATTCAAAATGAGTAGAGTAGAAAAAAATTCAAAGAAGTGAGAAAAAGAATTAAATGTCTTTCTTCCAAAAAAAAAAAAAGAGAAAAGAAAAGAAAGACCAAAGTTTGAAGGAGAAATTCACTTCAAGAACAAACCCAAAAGAAAAGTTGTCCTATAAGATATTCATTGAAGACATATACTCAATTTTCAACCTTTGAAATCTTTATACCTCTCTTTTCTAAACCTGTCCTAAGCGTACATTTCATCCTAGTTAAAGACCTATTGATCTTAGGTGGACATAGCCTTAAAGAGGAGATAACAAGAAAGAATTAAGGTGAAAGACCCCTCATATTCTTGATGTTAACATCCACTCCTAGGGAGCACTTTCCTTTGTCTCATGAGCATTAAAAAGAATTATGTGAACCATCAGTTTGTTGGATTCGGTCACATAATGAGAGGAATATGTTAAACCCCTTATCTGAGAGTTTATTTCTGAGGGTATACCTGTGAGGATTTGAGGTCGAGGCATATTTCCAATGGAATGTAAGCATATCCAATTAGAAGTCAAGATTTATATGACTATACACACACATATGCACTCTGAGAAATAGCTCAAATAAAATGTCTTTAATATGTGTATGATGTGTAAAATTGTCAAATCCTCTTCATTAAGTTGTGAAAAACTAGTCAATTTGCTAATGAATGAGGATTCTCTAAGAGAAAATAGGGAACCCGACTTTACTGAATTTTGTGGGTATATTCACTGCAAACCCTCACGAGGCATAACTCGTCCACTAGGGATAACCTAGGGGTTCAAGGGATTGTTGCATGTGCTAAATGCAATCGTGAGTATCTATGAAAGTGGCATCTTGTATCAGTTTTGTCAAATAGTTGTTTGCTTGTTTTGCTCGGGACTAGCAAAATGCTGGCTGGGGATGTGTTAAGTGTTTAATTTTGGCTAAAATACCCTAGTTTAGCATTCAATAAGATCATCTAACCATCCAAATTGTAAAATTTAGCTTGATTGACCATCCAAACCTTAAATTTCTCAAAATCAACGCTTAAATGATTATTAGCGCTTATTAGATGATTAATGTACGGTTTAGATGATTCTAATTTAGTCTTATATTTTGCAGATCAACTAAAGGAAGGTTGGAAGGCTCAGATCTATGATCAACGGTGCATATCAAAAGGGCAAGAGTCCTAATCAACAAGGATTCCTAAAAGGGATGGAGTTATAATTGGAAGAGTAAAAAGTTTCCCCATAGAACTCTAACTCTTCAAGGATAGAGTTAAGGAAGGAGTTGATAAAGATAAGGAAGAAGGTGGAGAAAAAGAAGGAAAAGGCTATAAAGATTAAAACCGTATGAGGGGGAGGAGGAGCTATTTTCCTTAAGTTGCTTGTTTCACTTTTCTTTCCATGCAATTGCACCTTCCTTGTTTCACCATCTTCGTTCTCAATTTCTAGTTTTTTTTTTTTACCGCATCTTCCACAGCTATCTCACGTTACTTCTTCTTCCTAGCACTCTCTCTAACATCTACCCATCTCCATTAACTACATCAGCCCTTCTTCTTCTCTTTTTATTTACCCGCTCTATTTCACGTTCACAACCCAGCACGGCCTTTGCATCTGCCTACCGCCCATCTCCACGCACCAAACCACAGTAGGACCGACCAAGCCCTTCTTCCTCTGCTCCACGCACCTCTTCATAGGACACGCAAATCACCTACTCCAGCAACGCCTCTTGCATTAGGTGGGTCTGCGTTCTCTAGCCCCACTCCCAAACCAGCCATCTCCTTTTACTCTCTTCCACCAACCCCTTCTCACGCACCTATCTTTCCCGACTCCACTTCTTTTCACTCTCCCTCTCTTGTTCTCCCAGTCCACCGCACCTTCCCCTCTTTTCTCCAAGTCAAAACCAGATGACACCCAGACGCTTGGACGTCATCTCCCTTTTCCCTTCTTTCCACCGGTCTTTCCCATATCGTTTCCCCTACCTAGCTCCTCCGCCCCGCATCGTGTCCACCAGCCAGGAGCAAGCCAAAGGAACCCCGACGTGCGACGCCCATCTTTTCTAGACGATCACCGTCTCCGCCCATCTACGCCGGAATGCATCAGACAACCCATCTTCCTCCTGTAACCAGGCAAGCACTAGAGCCCTTCAACTACCGGATGACACGCCCAGCCAACGGCTCCGGCATTTTTCTAGCCTCCGGACGTCCCAGAGAAGGAAACTCGAACTGGGTTTTGCTTCCGTGTTGCTGCCCTCTTATCTCTCCTCCGGATCCATCTCCTCCATTCATCGATCATCTCCTTCATTGGGTTTTTGTTAAAAACCATATTGTGAACAGAATTCCAGTTTTGCCCTTCCTGTTTAAAACAATGACATTTCTGTTCAATTCCATTAATTACATCTGTGTCCCTGTTCCATTTAAGCTTTATGTTATCCATCTTTTGAGAGTGTTATCCAGGGACAATGCTATCCACGGACAGTGTGATTCAGAGATGTTTTGATTAGTTTTATTTTATTTTCTAGAATTGAAAGTTATTCAAAGTGCATCATTTGAATAAATCTGAATGGTTAGGCTAGTTTTGTTATTCCCTTTTAGTTTTAAATAATTAAATTTTATTAAAAACTCCACTTAAAGTAGGTCCCTGTGGGTTCGACCTGTATTTACATAGCTATACTACAATAGCCTGTGCACTTGTGGAAAACATCGACATTGTACAAAGAGAATTAGTTTGGTGTACGAGGAGGAGCTTATTTAGAAACTTTTTCAATAATTGGTCCTATGTGGTGATGGAATAGACCTCTAATGAATTCAGTTAAGAATTAGCCTTGTCTTTCAATGAGAATGGAAATAACCTAAGTCTAATAGAATCATCCAAAAGGTTTTGGAACATGAATGTGGAACATATATCAAAGAATTCCTTGATATGAAGGTATGGATACTCTCTTTCTAAACCATAATAAGATGGGAGCAGCTGAACGACTCTATGTTTTAGCTCAAAATGGTCTACATTGGTAGGTGATAATGTTACGAGATTGATGACCATGCATACACTATGATACTATCCTAACTAAATGCAACTACTAACTTTAAATGGTATGTAAATAATCCTTAATGGTTTGCTAGTGAACAATTTTGTTATTCTATGTTAATTTGTAGGGAGTAGCTTTTAGACCTAAATCTACATAGCTCATCCTTTATCTAGGATCGACTATTACATACCAATTAGGTCCTACTAAGGGTGGTTAATACAATTCTAATGTAAGGAGGATTTTAAACCTTAACAAATGTCGATGAAAGGATTTACATTTGTACTATAACCTTAATGCTCAGAAGCCACATGAGTGATTGTAGATCCACTCCTTCAAAAAGGGTCATACAAGCTCAAAAATCCTAAGTCTCTTCCTACTTAATTTTGAATTAAAATTTAAGGGTTGGGATCTCAAGCATACAAGGATTGATTTGATTACTAAGGTGTGCCAAGGATTCGGTGACAAAATCTGGTCCTTATCTTATATTAGGGTTCTTGTGGGGGACCTTACTAACATTTCGATCATCCACCAAAAAGCAGTAAGGAAAGTAGCACACATGGAGTACAATGTAAGAAAATAAAACTAATGGTTACCTATTTGATATCTAACAGATAGTCCACACCTTAATAGATGGGGCACTATAATTAGATAGACCATGCCTTGGTTATAGCTAAGCACTAGCTATCTGTTGTAAGATGGAACCAATTCTAATGCAGTAGTCCCAAAATATTATGCAATAATTTAATATACATGATTTATACTACATGAATTACACTACCAATCATAATGCAATTTATACTAAATGCAATTACATTAGAAAAATAAAGAGAGGGTTAGCTACTTACAGTGAGGTCTTGGATGTGAGTAGGTTCATAAAAGTGTGGGTCCATCCTAAACTATAGTGGAAGTGGCCCACTTTTGACTTGCATTATTACAACTCATTTTTAAATAAAAATTACACTTGGCCTCACTACAAGTACTCTAAAAAGAAAAGAAAAAGCTAATCTAGAAAAATAAGGAAATCCCAATTACTTTGATGGAGCTGTAGCCCACAGGACTTTTGTCACTCCTTTAACGAAATTTCCCTCACACAAAATAAATAAAATGTGTTAATTCTAAGGATTTAGCAAAATATGTAAAAGTTGATGTAAAAATTCTAAACTAATGCAACCAAAACTACGACTAGAGATAAATCATTCTAACTAGAATCTAATTGCAAATACATTGGGATTCCCCAGCAATGGCACAAAAAACTTGATGTCTTCTAATGAGTACTTGTAAACATCGGAATCAAAATAATATGAAGATATGTAACTAAGGTCAATCACATGAGGAATCTCACAAATTTGTATTCAATTGACATTTATTAATATTAATTATCCTAGTCAAACAAAGATTGTATTTTGATTTTCTCTAGAAAATAAAAGAGCATGGAATTAGAAACATGATAAAGTTAGAAACTTAATGTTAAGTGTTCAATTTTGGTCAAAATACCCTAATTTAGCATTCAATTAGATCATCTAACCAATCAAAATTGTAATTTTTAGTTTACTTTTTATTTTAGCCCTAATTGATCATCCAGCCATTAAATTGTCAAAATTAATGGTTGGATGATCATCAGAGCTCATTAGAGGTATAATGTATGGTTCAAATGAATCTAATTTGATCTTTTGTTTTGTAGATCAACCAAAATATGCTTGGATGGATCAGATCATATTTCAATGGTGTAGATCATCTTGAAGATCAATAAGGCAAGAGGGGATGGTTTCCTAAAAGAAAATAGTTCTAATGAGGAGAGGAGATTAGGGATAAGATTTGAAAGAAGAGGAAGTTTCCTAGGAGGAAAATAACTCCTAGAGGATAAAGAAAGAGGGGGTGAAGAGAATTAGAAGGGTGGAAAGTTTATAAAGAGGGAATTGTGGGAGTCTTTTGGGTTTTTACTTTTTACTTTTGTCTTCCTGTAGTTGCCACCCTTTTGCTTCCTTGTTTTCTTTTGTTTCCTATTAGTTACTGTATCCCTCTTCTCTCCACTCTCTCTCTCTCTCTCTCTCTCTCTCTCTCTCTCTCTCTCTCTCTCTCTCTCTCTCTCTCTCTCTCTCTCTCTCTCTCTCTCTCTCTCTCTCTCTCTCTCTCTCTCTCTCTCTTTCACGTATTCCTCCTCCCCTCAATCTCCATCTCTCCCTTCTTTGCACCTCACACACCTATCCTTTCCCAGCTGCCTTGTTTGCCCACTTCACCGTACCCTCTTCTTTCCTTCTAATTTTTTTCTCTTAATTCCTATTTTGCATTTTCATTTCTCCCTTTGGTTTTAATTCTTAGTGTCAATTGTTCGAGATTTCACACTTTTCCCTCTTTGTCTCTCATATATCTGTTTCATTCCATACAACCCATACCAACAACTCCCTTACTATCTCTGTTGGGCTTCACCACCAACTCGACACCATTTTCCTATCTCCCTTTCTTGTCCCTCTATTCCCCTCCCCCTCTTTTGGTTTCTCTTATATTGCTCCCAGCCCTCTTGTCCCTTGGCATCTTTGGTTCACCATCCACCTAATCTCCACCAACTCTTCACTGCGTTAGATAGATTGGCATCAAATAACTAGAATTCCCACCTTCTCTATCTCTCCCCCTCAATCCGACCAAGTCACTAGTGTTTCCTTTTCGGCAGCCTAGTCCACCATGCTCCCTCTCTCCCCTGATCCTTGTTCATCGTCAGTTGCCAAGTTGTTGTAGATCACCACCAACCGACCAACCCTTTTCTCCACATCTATTGTCAGTGTTAGAAGCTGGACAACATCCATTCATCAATCGACTGGTAGTCATCCATCATCGGCCGCCTCGGTTGTCCCCCAATAGTGAATCAGATCATCACACTCTTCTCCACCATCCCCTATGCTCTGTCTCTCTCTACCAGACAACACCATAAGCTGAATGATGGACTAGGGTCCCCTGTCTGCACTTCTCCTCTCACCATTAGATGCACTGCACCAGCCCTCTACTTCACCTAAGCTCAACCAACCTCTTTCCACCGGCGTCATAGTTGTTTATTGGGAGACACATCACCAGCGTCTTCATAGGACAAATCCCATGTTCTTCCTCTTTCACCCACTCTTCTCATCTTCTTCTCTCCCTGTTCACCATCTTCCTTGTCGGGTTTTTATTGGTTTTAGTTTAAAACCAGAATTAAAATCTCATTTGAATCCCTGTTTGGTCCTTTAATCTATTTTGTCTTTCTCTTTATCTAGGTTTTGTGTTATCCAAGTTCTACTTGTTCTCAAATAATTTTAGAAATAAGATCTTGGTTGATTTATGCATAATCGAATCAATAGTTTAGCTTAAAGCAACAGGGTATTATTAATTCCTCATATATTTCACATCAAATTTTCAATTAATTTCTAGATCTTGTAGTTAAGACATCCTATATCATGTTTATCATTCCTGATCTTCAATCTAAGAATCAAAATTTAGATCTAAGCTTTTAAAACTCAATTTTCATATCTAGCCTAGATCTCTCAAAATTTTTAGAATTTTCCTAATCCCTCTAGTGGATCATCAGTTAGAAGCACTAGGAAGAGACTAATGAAGGCTGATTGAAGTTTGTGATCCCAGTTCTAAAGAAATTGATGTAATTGGTCTAGGGAAGTAGATTTTTCGTGTTTCTTTAGTTAAATTGCTCTCTTTTTTAATTGGATTTATGTAATTTTCATTGATTAAATACATTTGAAGTTTGATTACACTTTCTATTAATTTTTGTCATTTAATTTCAATCTTGGAATAATTAAATTTTATTAAAAATCCAAATTCTTAGAGTGAGTCTCTGTGGGATCGACCCATATTTGCACACACTATGCTACAATAGCTCGTGCACTTGCAAAAAGCACAACATTTAATTAAAAGGAAACTTTCTAAAATTAAGATAAAAAAGCTTCTAAGAATAGAATTGGAAACCTTCTATAACTAAAATGTATTCAATAAAGGAACTAATGCAGAACTAATAATATGAATAAAATTAGAAATCTAAATCTGGAATGAACTTACTAAATTGGAAATTAGAGACTCTCTTCTAAGTGGAAACTACCTAAAACTAAAGTTAGAAACTTTGTAAGCATGAAACTTCCCAATAGGAACTTTCTAAAATACAATTATTCTGAAATAAACTTTCTAAAGATGACTACTTTCTAAAATGAATGAACTTTTTAAAACTAGAAAATTAAAACTATCTAAAAATAAAACGTCTAAAATAGAAATTAGAAACTTTCTAAAAACTAAGATCTAATCTATACATGGAACTAACATGATCCATGAATGAAATATGATCTAAACAATGAACTAAACATGAGTGACAAATAGTAACAAACTTACATGATAGAGGGTGCATTGAACTAATATTATTTATTGCATGAAAATCATTATAAGAAGTGTGTGCAACATTCAATAGCATGAAAATAAACTACTTTACTTCAATCATCAATATCTAAGGCTTTCTAGGTATCAATCATCAAGGAACCCATAGGATAGCATGTGTGTGAACCATAAAAGAGATCCAAAGTGAGAACCAAAAATTGAAACAAAAAGATGGGAAACGAATCCTAAAGGGCTAAAAGAAGATGATGATGATGGATGTAAATCCTAGGCTATGATATCCAAGAAACTAAAGCATAAGGCATGATGATACTTAGAAGAGAAGATGGAGAATTCTAAGTTAACAACTAAAGAAAAGCAAGAATCACTAATTTGGATTGAATGCATGGAAAGAATATCCAAGACTATCCTCTCTTGGCTGTCATTACAAGAGATTGACGGCCTTTGGATGAAGGGAAACTAGAGCACCGTAAGAATCATACTACTGTGGAAGAAGGTTCAAGAAGAGTGCGCATGAATCAAGGGAACAAACTTTTCACAAAGGATAAGCAAGGATGCATGGAATTCCAAGTGAATTACTTACATAAGCCTAAGACAAATTACACGGAAAACCTCCGTCCAAAGAAAAGTGCGTTGAAAAGAAAACTCTAATAAGATTGCATAGAAAGAAGCTCAAAAGTAAAATTGGGTAAAAAATATCTCTTCTCTTCTACAATTTTCACACACACACACACACACACACACACACACACACACACACATAAAGGTAAATCTCTTGTTAATCTCTAGTCTAAGGTAGAAGGAAAAGAGAGATAAGAATTGGGGAAAGATGGTTGGGTAAGATAAGGAAAATATGGAAGTGGATCCTATACCAAAATTGTGCTTGTTTCTCCTTTCTATGTAGTTCATGATGGTGGGAAAGAAGGAGAGAAGAAAGGAAAGTGTAAAGAATGTGTTCTCTTCCCTAATTGGTCCACCTAGTATGCCTATCTTCCATTGATAACATCCACTTGTTTCCTATTTTTCCTCTTTAAAACATGACTTTTACAAGTTGGAAAATTGTGTGATTTTCGTCAAAACATGTGGACCCTTGTGCAAATGGCTTAGATGGTTTAAGTTGTTCCTCTTTATGGCTTCTAACTTGGTGGCTTGAATGGCTTGCCTCCAGGCTTCATGAATTACATGTCCTGAAATCTCCTAGCCATTATTTCATGGTTCATGTGGCTTACATGGCTTCAAATCATATGCTAAGGTGGTGGAATGCTATTGCCTTTTGCATGGACCCATTTCTAGTCACATTGAATTCTACCAAATGTTTCTTAAAACTCATCTACTTCCTCTAGAATGATCCTAGCCCTTACTTAGACATTGAAATTATGGAACATGTGTCCTTGTCTCTCTAGGTTATCAGTTATCATCTAAAGTGATTTGGACTATTGGATCAATCTTTTAACAAATACAAAAGATTAAAAATTCTATTTAGTATCCAGAAAATTATGATACGTTACATAGTTACATTGGACTAGCTTCTGAACTTGAAAAATATTTAATTTTTGGATTATCAATTTAGAAATGCATGTGTCATGAGTTTTGAAAACTTCTTAGAATAATGCCCTATATATTTTATGACACATGTACTACTAATTGGATACTTTTTATACAAAATTAACTGCTTATCAATAGATGATGGTAGTTGGGGTCCATCAATATTTCATGTTTGAAGTTGGTGGTTTTCGTTCATTGTGCTTAGTAGTTGGGGACTGCCTACCATATTTATACTTTTCTTCTTATTAGCAAAATTTTCTCTCCATTTGAATGACAGATTTAACTTGTGATAGACTTATCTCTTACTAAATTATTGATAGAAATAAAATCCTTCATCGAACTATCAATGATAAAGATATTAATGATAGATTTTCTTTTGTCACTAATCCATCAATAGAAGTCATTAATGAAATTTCTTTCCAATAACAAAATTTTTCATCATTGATGACCTGTTTCTTTGGTAGTAATGAGTCATTGATCCAAAGGTTCATCGACACACTAGATGTACGCAATATTGTTTTTGGAGTCAATGATTTTTGTACATGGCCCATAGTTTTGGATCCAAAAGTACCAAATGGCTTTAGAATATGATTTATTTAGTACGTCTAAGACTCCACTAGGAAATTTGTCATGCTATCCAAAAAACCTAACCATTAGGACCTACCAAATAAGAATATCTAATTGTTTCTAGCCATCCTTAATGGGACCTATTAAATAAGTGGAAAATCACTACATCACTAGGCTTTTAGCTAAACACACAGTTACATGAATGATGGCATGCAAATATTTTATGCGGAAAAATATGAGTGATAGAGGTAGACCTCATTTCTTTCCTAATTAAAATCACTTAAAATATATTGTCTTGCTATTAATTGGCAATACACCAAAAAAAATTCGTCATTGGATGACTCCAAGTTAGGTAAGGCAGAAGTTGGAGCCAATTAAGAAACTTGAGTAGAATTGACCTATTAGTGTTAAGCTAGTGGCAAGAAATTTGTAGCCTTAGCAGGGTTAGGTTAGAAATGAGGTTGTAATTTATACTTCAGTCAGCCAATGAGTAAAGCATTATGGACCTTTGAACAATTTTCTATGTATTATATGTTCAGTAAAATACCCTTGCATATATTTTCTAAAAACTACAAGTGAAAGGGCATTTGGTAATCTATTGAATGATATATCCAAATTATATTTTCTTCCACATGCTTGTTTATGTGTAGCTTTAAAGGTACTCACAAGTGCACGAATCAATGTAGTAATTTGCATGCGATGGAGGTCAATCCTGCAAGGAATCTCACAGATTTGGATATTGATTTTATTTTATTTAAATTACATAGCCTAGCCAAAGAGAGATGTGTTTTGATTAAACTAAGAATTTAAACAACATGGAATTGGAAACATGCATAAAATAAAAAAACATGAACTAAAGAAAACTTTATAAAACTAAAGATTTTATATGGAATTAGAACCTTTCATAACTAATAGGCATTCGAAAAAGAAACTAATGCAAAAGTACAATGAATGAATCTAGGAAACTAAAACTAAGGAAACTTGCTAAAAAAGAACTTTCCTAAACCTATAATTAGAAACTTACTAGAAAACCATTCTAAAACTAAATAAGGAAACTTTCAAAACTAAACTATGATTCAAAAAACTACCAAATAATGCTAAACTATCATTTGATCAACAAAGAAACAACCATTTAAAGGAAAATCACCCAATCACCATGCACATGACCATGGAGTTGCGCACATGGTTCATGAGTGAGAAGATGTGGCAACCCAAGTTTTTTCAAACACTTTTTCATGTTTATTTTCAAAAGGTGGTTAGACAAATTTTTAAAAAAAATTAAAACCTTAAACAATGGAAACATTTTCTTTGAAATTCTTTTCTAAAAACCCGAATGCCACTTTTCACACTCAAACATATATACACAATTTTGTATACATCATATATTTCTACTAAAATAATCAATAGAGATTCATTTATTTTAAAATAGTAGGATTCATCTAGTGGTTCACATACACAGCCCATTTATTGCATATGATGTCCAAAATACACAAATCCAATTATAATCCAAACTTTCCATAATCTTACATAATCTTGATCAACAGTATGGTTGTTGTATTCCCCTGTTGTATCCATCCATTCCTTTTTTTGTATATCTGAGATATTGTAAACATTCAAACATTTACAATATCTCAACAAGCTATGCTTGGTAGGGAATTTAAGAAGCATGTGGAATAGCAACATCATATAATTCAATAAATCTATCATAAGTACAAGATTCATAACCATCATATTTCATATGAATCAAATAATTCAATTTCCATGAACCATACCATACATGATAGCTCTATCATGTAATTTCTCATGCAAGATTTCCTATGAATACTCTCCTTGTAATAACCCCAATTTTTGTAATTGATTGAGAAAATCAATAAAGTTTGAGTTTTAGAAATTTTGGGCTGAAATATTAGGGTTATTTAGAATATACTTCTTATAAAAGTATAATCAAAGAATAAGACATGTAAAATTGAAATTAAACTTAGCAAACCCTTCAGAATGATTGTAAGCACGACAAATTCTGAATTCAGATGAAAAATCCTTAATTTTCTTCATTTCTTGGACAAAAGGGTAAAATAGTAATTTTATCCAAATAATCAAAATCCGAGACATCAAAATTTAGAATGTACTAAGAAATACGAATCCAAAGCCACTAAGTACACTCAATTATGAGATCATGGGAATAAATCCTAATTCTTTTATATATAAAGGGCAAAATGGTCTTTTTACACCATGTCGGGCCCACAAGGGACCCAAAAACGAATTCTATGGCCAGTCCACGTGAAATCATTGGTCAAACCATACCATCTGGCCTTGGGGAAGTAGGTGGAGAATGGGAGAATTCAATGCTTATTTAATAATAAAAATTAACCATCATTAATGCATATCATCATGAAAGAAGACCAAAATGCCTATAAATACAACCCCAAAATTCCTCCAAAAAAACTCCTAAAATTCGCAAAAAAAAAATTTCACTCTTCCTATAAAATTAGACCTAGAACCCTCCCCTAAAATCCAAAAATCCCAAGAGATCTCTCTCTTTTTAATTTCTTTTTCTTTTTAGATTGGAACAAGAGACCTAAAATCAATTAAGCACTCTGCTCCAAATCTAATATCAACAATTACACCATCCAAAACTTCCCACCATACCTTAGCTACAAAACCCCCAAAGATATTTCAAGATCTAATGGTTCAAACAACGACAATCGCAAGAAAGGTGGATCTTGGGCCATATCTTCATCAAAAGGGTATTTCTTTTAAATTGGACATATAACCAATGTTTTTTCTCCAATCAGGTAGGTAGAAAAGTTTCTTGGACATGTTTACTACTGGTTTATGAAAATTTTATTTTACTGTAATTGCATTTTGGTAATAAAAAGGAAAAAATAAAGTAAACCACATAACCTTTAATTCAGGACAATGGAGTGCTCAGATGAAAATTATGACCATACCAATCGATCTAGAAAGGTCCAAAATCCCTACAGTAGAATTTTCACAAAGATCGGATACGTTTTGGGCCCTTAATTGATAGAGGATTGATTGGATGGTCCAAAATGGACTGTCCGATCTCCTGATCGAACGGCAACCAAGACGCACGATGCAATGCAGCACGCGAAAGCATTTCCTTGTGCACGTTGTACGTGGGATGTCGTCCCAAGTAGGATGACAGAGCTTCCGTCAAAAAGATGAACGGACGCGCCCGCCTCGCATCCACGTTACGAGCACTCGACAATGAGCATTCCGCTCATCCCGCCTGCTTCTGTGGATGTCCTGGAAGGGAGCATCCATAGCACCTCTGTGGCGGACGCACCCGAAGAATGGGAGCGCTCTGCCCGGCTCGTTTCCGCCCTAAAAATCTGCGCCATCCATTCCTTGGGCCCAGATTTGATCTGGGCCCTAGGAATGACTGTGAACTTCTAGATCTAATTCTGGAGCCATCTGAACTCCAAATTGAAATCAGAAAGAAGCTATGGAAAGCTTGAAAACTCTATTTTCTAATGAAATGATAAAATCTAAAAATTATGTAGTAAAACTTTATGTATTAAAGAAACAAGTTTTCAATTACCAAGATCTTCAAGATCTGGGATGATCAAATCTTGGAGATGTGTTTTAATAATGGTAAAATATTGGAATGACATTATATAAATGGTTTATTTGGACATATCTAAGAGATATTAAGGGATTTACCCACTATGGTAGAAAAACCCTAAAAATTACAAAGGGACCCGCTTGATCAATAAGATCAAGTGTGATCAGATCCTTGAGATGGATGGAATGGATGTTGATATGATGAAATCCAAGAAAATCATGGATGGATTATGACAAAAATAGATCAATATGATCTTTGGACCTTAATAAAGAAAACCCCCTAAATATAACTAATACCCTTAATCAAAGGGAAATATCTAAGATCTAATGGTTGGATCATAAGTGAAGGTTTCTAAAAATGTTACAATAATTAGTTTCATTTTCTATTAATTGAAAATACGATTTATGTTATAAAGCATGATAGTGTAACTTTTAGACTTTAGCATGACATGTGATTAGATTGTTATCATAGGTTGCTAGATTTAATTATCCTAGGGGCATGATAGTGTCATTTAATGCAAGTGTAACTTAGGACCAAGTTAGTATGATTTCATGCCATTGTAACTTAACATCATGCTAGTTTAAGTATAGTTTTATTCCATTAAGTTAAGTTACATTCATAAGGAGCATGTTAGTATAAATGTTTGTTAAATTTATATTGGAACCATGCTTTAAAGTTTATGATTTAATTGTTGTCAAATTTTATTAGTAGATCTACTTGTTATGAGATAAAGAGCATAAAACACCAAAATGTACTCTAATGAGAAAGTAGAGTTTCATGACATAAATAAGAATGAAGTACTTTGGACTTAATTAGTAAGGGCTATAGTTAGTAGGATAATATAAGGATTATCAAATCCTTGGCCCAAAGTAGGAGAATAATAAACCCCATGAATGACATTGTAAATATTCATGGACTTAATTAAAATCAATTACAAAGAGTACTTAGGGTCAACATGCTTATAGGAACCTTATGAAAGGTTGAGCCATGGTCACTCTAATGAATGTGGAATACAGTGGTTAAGGGGGTTATCTAATAGAGCCTCGCTCTTCCTCTACCTTCTGTTGACCTTTGTCAGGTCTAAACGCCTCCTTACATGAGGATTGAAGTAACCACTTTGTGTTCACCCATTCAGTTAGTAAGCCTTACCCAATTGTAAATAAGAGGAGCAGTCTAGACTTAGGCTTAAATAAGTTAATAATAATAGTAAGAGCATAAAAGGTTAGTAAATTACCTAACCCTAATAAAAACTATAAGTAAGATAAGGATGATCAAACAAGATCCATTAGATCCTGGATGATCAAGAACAATAAGAATAAGAATATTATATTGTACTTAGTATGCATGTTTATTAGTATGCTTGTTCTAGTTCATTAGATTAGATAATCCAAACCCTTGATCAAAGATGATTCAAGGAAGAAAACCAAGATCATCCTCCTTAGGGATGATCCAATAACTGAACTTAGATCAAAGAAGAACTAGATGATAGAAGATCTAGGACCTTGATCTTTATCAACATGTGTAGATTGTCAATCAATGGATCTATGAAAGATCAAGATCAAGGAGATGGACACACTAAGACTTAGAGATAGAAAAATACTTAGATATGAATGATCTAAAGATCATTCTAAACATTAGATCTAGTGATCAATAGGATTATTCAAAATTTATATATTGACAATATGTATGGATGTACAGATTACATACATCAGTCAGGATCATGGAAGATTTGGGAAAAGAGATCACTCCTCAAAGGTAGGAGGATTTGATGAATGCATTTACATGTGATATACATGATTTAACTCATGACCTTATGTTGACAAGAGTAATGTTAATACTTGTATTAAATCCCTTCTAAACCTTATGATCCAACTAAACACATATAAGATGGTTAAGGACTAGACTATAAGTGAATAGGGAACTCGAAAATATTTTAGCCCTAAGTAAATAGACAGATGGTTTGATATATATATGAAATCTATTTTACATACAAGTTTGGAGGCTTGTGAGTTTGTTTTAATAGGCACAAGCCTAGGGGGATGCTATGCTAGAGGAGTTATAAGGGTTTGGCCACCCGCTTCTTGAAATTTGATGATATGATGATACCTTGCCCTATGAGAGGCTAAAAGTCGGGCGGGGGAAATTATGGGATGGCCACCATTGTGAAAGTCCTGTCCCCCCATATGGGCAGTGACATAATATTTTCCACCATGGTATGAGTGGTGAACAGGGTAGTGATCTGAGCACGCTAGTACAGATCAGACTGCAGCATGGTAGCCCTTCTGATTATTTTGCACTGTGATGCATATGAGAATGGGCATAATGAAATGCCTTATGTTTTAGCATAATGAAATGCTAGGTAATTGTATATTACCAATATTTCCCAAGAAGGGAAATTCCCAGTGTAAGATTAGCTGAAATACTAAATTCTCATAATAGAGAGAATTGATTAGCTTAGATGGGAATGATATATGACTACTTTCATAAATTTAACTGATTTACCCATGTATAATATGTACGTATATGGATGTACATAACTTACGAAGTAAAGAGTAGAGACATGAATATGTTTAGGGATAATTGGATTATGAAGTATTGGAATTACATTGTTAATTATTATGCTTCTTGAATCCCCTACCAAGCATTGTTTGCTAAGATATTGTAAATGTGGCAATATCTCAGATACAGGGAAGGAGAGTTAGGAGCTGAAGACAATAGAAGACTTGAAGAGAATAATCTTCAAGGTATACCCTTGAAGACATGTATTTTGCTTTGTTGAGAGTTTTATTGTATGGTGAGGTGAGTTTTGGATTATGTAATTTGGACAAGTATTGTAATAGATTTGGCTATACTGTGAACCACTGGATGGATTCTGAAATTTAATGAAAGTTTATTCCTTCAATGGAATTTTATCTTGTACAAAAAATTCTACTTATGTTATGTATGAAGTGATGGCTTAGGTTTTACAAAACAAGTTCAAAAGAAAAGAATTTCCACTGCTTTGTTTTGTGAAAATCTTTTACACTCTTAAGTACCCTGTCTTTCAAAATACATTACCAAACGTGTTACAAAAACCCGGGTCATCACAGTTGGTGTCAGAGCCATTCATCCAGTCATAGTATAGTACAAATATGTCCAAAAGAGAGATTATAATCCAAGTCTAGATCAAGATAGAAGTAGTAGTATAGAGGATTGATAGAAAATTTGGTTTGTGAGCAGATTCCACCAAAGAGAATCACAAGTCAGGCAGCTCAAAACACTCCAGAAGACAATATGGAGAGAGTAACCTTGAGCAATATGGAAGAAATGATGACAAGGATGTTAAGGAACCTCCTTCCTCACCTACAACAAACTCAAGGTTCATCACCTCCTGTAGAAATACCAAGTACACAGGCTCAGGTTTAGCCTGAAGTGAGACATACTACACCAACACCAACACCAGCTACTCCCACATTAGCACAAGGGCAATCTTCCCTTGTACCAAGTGAAGAAGTTAGAAAATCCCCATTAGCACCAAAAAAAGTTGACAAAATGATGGTGAGATTTCAAAAGATGACTACAGTATATAGTGGCAAGGGTGAAGCTGAGAAGGTTGAGGAATGGATATATGAAGTAGAAAAGACTTTCAGTGCACTACATACTCCTTCAAAGTTGAAGGTGAAATTTGCCACCTACTTATTCAAACAAGATGCTGCATTTTGGTGGAGATCAGCAAACAACACCTTTTTCTCAAATTCTGAAGACACTACATGGGAGGATTTTAAGGAAGTATTTAACCACAAATATTTTCCTTCTCATGTACAAGAAAGGAAGTTGATAGAGTTTTTGGACCTAAGACAAGGGAATATGTCAGTGGTGGACTATGATAACAAGTTCACACAGTTAAGGAGATTTGTGACTCATGTGTGTAACACTGAAACACACACCGTAAATCAATTCATTGAAGGGCTGCACCTAGGGCTGAAAATAAAGGTGCTAGGTACTAAACCCACTACCTTGGCAGACTGTGTGGAAATGGCCTCCAAGTTTGAAGAAGAATACAAAAAGGGTCAAATTACCAAGTTCAATGGAGGAGGAAACAATAACCCAAGGCTTTTCCAGAAGAATAAAAGACCTTGGAACAATTTCAAGCCTCAAAGAAATCAGAGGAACAATGGACCAAGGCCAAATAGACAACCATGTCCAAGATGTAGAAAATTTCACCAAGGCAATATCTGCCCGCAACCTATACAACAACAAACACAATGATTTCCAATCAAGTGCCACAATTGTGGGGAGTATGGACATGTCGCCACCTATTGTACAAAACCATTGGCAGTCAAGGAGGCAAAACTTGAAATTGCTCCTCGACACCAAGAAAGGGCCTTCGCCATCACTGACAGCCAAGCTAGACCATCCAATGCGGTGATTGAAGGTACACTACTTGTAGTAGACAACTATGCAAAAGTACTGTTTGATTCTGGATCTACGCATTCCTTTATATCTTGTGAATTTGCATCTAGTATACAACTATCAGTGAAAAACTTGGGATTTGATCTAGACGTAACAACTCCAGTTGGAAAAATAGTTAAACTACAAGAATACTTACATAATGTACCTCTAGAAGTATTGGGCAAAAGAATGGACATAGACCTCATTTTATTGAACATGGAGGATTTTGACATCATACTGGGTATGGACTAGTTAGCAAAATACTAGGTAGTTATGGACTGTCACAAGAAGAAAATCACATTTAGTATACCAGGGGAGAAAGTATTAGTACTGCATGGGAAACACAATGACTTAGACAAATCTATCATCTCAGCTATGAAGGCAGTCAAACATATGTCCAAGGGGTGTTAGGCATTTCTAGCAACAATGGTTGCCTTAGATGTTGAACAGCCCAGGATAACAGAAATTGAAGTGGTCAGGGAATTCCAAGATGTTTTTCTTAAAGAACTACCAGGGTTACCCCCACACAGAGAAATTGAGTTTACCATTGAAGTATTTCCTGGTACAACTCCAATTTCTAAAGCACCTTATAGGATGGCCCTAGTAGAGTTGAAAGAGTTGAAGGGTCAATTGCAAGAATTGTTAGAGAGGGGGCTTGTTAGACCAAGTAGTTCACCATGGGGAGCACCAGTAATATTTGTGAAGAAGAAAGATGGGTCAATGAGATTATGCATGGATTATAGAATGTTGAACAGTGTCACAGTGAAAAATAGGTATTCCTTACCTGGCATTGATGATCTCTTTGATCAACTCCAATCTACTAAGGTCTTTTCCAAAATTGACCTTAGATCAGGATATCATCAATTGCATATTAAGGATGAAGACATACCCAAGTCAGCATTCAGAACTTGATATGGGCATTACGAGTTTCTAGTCATGTCTTTTGGGCTGACCAATGCACTAGCAGTGTTTATGGATTTGATGAATAGAATCTTCAAGGAATTTTTGGATAAATTTGTGATTGTATTTATCGACGATATACTAATTTACTTACCAGTATCAAAGAACATCAAGAACACTTACGAATTATACTAAATACCCTCAAAACACATAAACTGTTTGGTAAATTTTGTAAGTGTGAATTCTGGTTAGAGAAGGTCAATTTTTTGGGTCATGTAATTTCCAAGAATGGAGTAGAAGTGGACCCCACCAAAATTGAAGCAGTAATGAATTGGAAGAAACCTAAAACAGTAACAGAAATACGTAGTTTTCTTGGACTAGCAGGATACTACCATAGATTCATTCAAGGGTTCTCTCATATAACTCTTCCTTTGACTTCCGTGACAAGAAAGGGGGTACAATTCACTTGGACTGAAGAATGTGAAAATAGTTTT
The DNA here is from genome assembly GCA_035236585.1 of Warburgia ugandensis. Classification (NCBI taxonomy): domain Eukaryota; kingdom Viridiplantae; phylum Streptophyta; class Magnoliopsida; order Canellales; family Canellaceae; genus Warburgia; species Warburgia ugandensis. The sequence goes on from CP141131.1 coordinate 44,778,141, forward strand.
CAAGAGCTAAAGAAGAGGTTAACCACAGCACCATTATTGACTTTGCCAACTGGGAGTGGGGAATATGAAATATATTGTGGTGCTTCAGGCAAAGGGTTAGGAGGTGTGTTGATGCAAAATGGGAAGGTCATTGCTTATGCATCTAAAAAATTGAAGAAACATGAAATAAATTACCCAGTCTAGCTAAGTTATACATCAAAGAAACAGTAAGTCTTCATGGGATTCCACTATCCATTATCTCTGATAGGGATGGACGATTTACTTCAAGATGTTGGAAGAGTGTACAACCAGTCTTGGGAACCTCACTTAAATTAAGTATAGCATTTCACCCCCAAATAGATGGTCAATCAGAAAGGACTATTCAAACCTTAGAAGATATGTTGATAGCATGTGCATTAGATTAGAAAGGGAGTTGGGATGAACATCTTTCGTTAGTGGAATTTGCGTATAACAACAGTTTTCAAGCAAGTATTAGTATGGCACCATATGAAGCATTGTATGGACAACCATCTCGATCACCAACCTGTTGGAGTGAAGTTGGAGAGAGAAAGCTAATAAAGTCAGAACTAGTGGAACAGTGTATAGACAAGGTTAGATTGATACAGAAGAGGTTGTTAACAACACACAATCGACAGAAGAGTTACGCAGATAAAAGACGTAGAGACCTAGAATTTGATGTGGGGGAGCACATATTTCTAAAGGTATCACCTATCAAAGGAGTAATGAGGTTTGGAAGCAAAGGAAAACTTAGTCCTAGATTCATCGGTCCATTTGAAATCCTATAAAGAGTTTGTTCAGTGGCCTACAAATTGGCCTTACTGCCCCAACTCTGAGAAATACATAGTGTCTACCACGTGTCTATGCTAAGGAAATACCTCTAAGATGACACACATGTACTTCAAAGGGTACCAAAAGAGCTAAAGCCAGACCTAACCTACAAAGACAAGGCAATACGAATTTTGGATTGCAAGGAACAAATGTTAAGGACCAAAAGCATTCTGTTAGTCAAAGTCCTGTGGCAATATCACTCTGTTGAGGAAGCCATGTGGGAAACAGAAGTAGAAATGAGGAAGACACACCCTAGTCTATTTGATTAAGTATTGTATTACAAATTTCGAGGACGAAATTATTATAAGGGAGGAAGATTGTAATGACCCCAATTTTTGTAATTGATTAAGAAAATCAATAAAGTTTGAGTTTCAGAAATTTTAGGCTGGAATATTAGGGTATTTAGAATGTACTTCTTATAAAAGTATAATCGAGGGATGAGACATGTATAATTGAAATTGAACACAGCAAACCCTTCAGAATGATTGTAAGCACAACAAATTCTGAATTCGAATGAAAAATCCTTAGTTTTATGGACAAAAGGGTAAAATAGTAATTTTATCCATAATCGAGATCTGAGACATCAAAATTTAGAATGTGCAAAGAAATACGAATCCAACTCCACTAAGTACGCTCAATTCCGAGATCATGGGAATAAACCCTAATTTTTTTACATAAAGGGCAAAATGATCTTTTTACACTATGTGGGGCCCACAAGGGACCTAAAAAGGAATCCTATGGCCAGCCCAGATGAAAACATGAGTCAAACCACTACCAACTGGTCATGGAGAAAAAGGTGGAGGTAGAGAATCCAATGCTAAATAAATAATAAAAAAATAAACCATCATCATTACACATAATCATGAAAAAAGACCCAAAATACCTATAAATACACCCCAAAAATCCTCTAAAAATGTTCATAAAATTCCCACCAAATTATCTTAACTTCCACTACAAAACCAGATATAGATCCATCCCCAAAATCCCAAAACTCCCAAAAGATCTCTCTCTTTTATTTTCTCTCTCCTCTCTCTAGATTGGAATAAGAGACGTAAATTCAATTAGACACTTTGTTCTAGATCAAATATCATAGATCTCACCATATAAAATTTCCTACCATACCTTAGCTACAAAACACACAAAGAAATTTCAAGATCCAATGGTTCAAACAACGGAAATCACAAGACAAGTGGATCTTGGGCTATCTTATCATCAAAACTAGTATTCTCTTAATTTGGACTATATAACCAAAGTTTTTCTCCAATTAGGTAGGTGGAACTACTTCCTAGACATATTTATTATTGTTTGATGAACCTTCAAATCATGATGTTTGAGGGCTCAGATTGAAAATCTGACCCTTCCAATCGATCTAGAAGGGTCCAAAAATTCTATTAAGTTTTGGACCCTCAATTAAGAGGGAATGATTGGATGATCCAGAACGGACTATCTAATCTCTCGATCGAACCGGGTTCCCCAGATGGCATGCTAAACGCTGCACAGAAACGCCACATGCGAAAGCATTTTCACGCACGCTATGCGTGTGATATCGTCCCATTGGAATGACCGCACTCGAGGGCCGGTTATCAGGCGAGCGCATCATGCTTTTGTCCCGGTGATAGAGGCGCCCGCCCGACTACTCCGCCCAACCCGTTCCACCCGAATGATCTGAGCCGTCCATTCCGATGGGCCCAAATCAAATATAGGCCATGGGAATGGACTGTGAATTTTCGAACTCAATTCAGGAGTCATATGAACTCCAAATTGAGATCGAAAAGAAGCTATGGAAAGCTTACAACCTCTAGTTTCTTATGAAATTATAAAATGGAGAAAATATCTTATGAAACTTTCTGTATTTAGGAAATAAATTTTCAATTTCCAAAATCTTCAAGATCTGAGGTGATCAGATCTTGGTAATCTGTTTTAATAATGATATACTATTAAAATAAAGTGATATATATGGTTTATTCGGACATATCTGACATATACTAAGGGATCTACCCGTTATGGTAGAAAAATCCTAAAAATACAAAGGGAGATCAAGTGTGATCAAATCCTTGGGATGGATTGAATAAATGTTAATATGATGAAATCTAGGAAAATCATGGATTGAATATGACAAAAACAAAGCAATATGATCTTTGGAACTTAATAAAGAAAACCCTAAAAATACAAAGGGACCCACTTGATCAATGAGATCAAGTGTGATCAGATCCTTAGGATGGATTGAATGAATATTAATATGATGAAATCCAGGGAGATCTTGGATTGGATATGACAAAAACAAAGCAATATGATCTTTGGACCTTAATGAAGAAAAATCCCTTAATGTAATTAAAACCCTTGATTAAAAGGAAAAGATCAAAAATCAAATAGTTGGATCATAAGTAAAGGTTTCTAAAAATATTACATATAATTAGTTTCATTTTATATTAATTGATAATAGCATTTTGAATGTGATTTATGTTATAAAGCATGTTAGTGTAACTTTTAGACTTATAGCATGTTATGTGATTAGATTTTTATAATAGGTTGCTAGATTTAATTATTTGAGGGGCATGTTAGTGTGATTTTATGCAAGTGTAACTTAGGACCAAGTTAGTATGATTTCATGCCATTGTAACTTAGGACCATGCTAGGATTTCATGTAGGATTATGCTATAGTATGAGATTGTACCTTAGGTCCATGTTAGTTTAAAATTGAGTTATTAAGGTATATTAGTTGAAATTCATGCTAGTGTGATTTTAAGTACCTTGTATCATTATCATTAAGTTGTTCAATTATGAAATTTTTATGTTATAAATTTATAATTCATTTATGGTTAAATTTCATTAGTAGATCTACTTGTTATGAGGCAAAGAGCATAAAACACCAAAAATGGAATCTAATGAGAAAGTAGAGTTTCATGACATAAATAAGAGTGGATTATTTTGGACTTAATTAGTAATTGCTATAGTTAGTAGGACAATATAAGGATTATCAAATCCTTGGCCCAAACTAGGACAATAATAAACCCCATGAATGACATTGTAAATGTTCATGGACTTAAGTAAAATAAATTAAAAAGACTACTTAGGGTCAACATGCTTATAAGGTCAGCCCAAACAAGGAGAAAAATTCAATGTATTTATAGATCATAAGAGTCTCAAATACATCTTCACTCAGGCTGATTTGAATATGAGACAAACAACATGGATAGAGTATATCAAAGACTACGATTTTGTCATCCAATACCATCCTGGAAAGGCAAATGTAGTAGCTGATGCATTAAGTAGACAACCAAGAGCTCTACTCACAAACATCACAATTAAATCAGCTTTTGTAGAAAGAGTCCTTAAAGCCCAAGAAGAAGATACAACAACTCAGGAATTGTGTGAAAAGAAAGGATTTATTAAAGGTATAGATGGGGGCATACGTTTTCAGGAGAGATTGGTGGTTCCTTCAAATAAATGTCTGAGAAAGGAATTGATACAAGAAGCCCATCAGTCAAAGTTTTCTATACACCCTGGAGGTACAAAGATGTATCAAGATTTAAAAAGAAACTTTTGGTGGGAAGGCATGAAGAGAGAAATAGGAGAATTTGTTGCTAAATGTCTAAATTGTCAACAACTAAAGGCTGAACACCAAAGACCAGCTGGAATGTTACAAACATTGGAACTTCTAGAATGGAAATGGGACAATATCATTATGGACTTTGTAGTGGGATTGCTAAGGACCCGAGTAGGCCATGACATGATTTGGGTGGTTGTGGATAGGCTAACAAAGTCAGCACATTTCCTTCCAATTAGATAAAACTAATCAGTTGACAGTTTGGCTAAGTTATACATCAAAGAAATAGTAAGACTTCATGGGATTCCACTATCCATTATCTCTGATAGGGATGGAAGATTTACTTCAAGATGTTGGAAGAGTGCACAACAAGCCCTGGTAACCTCACTTAAACTCAGTACAGCATTTCACCCCCAAACAAATGGTCAATCAGAAAGGACTATTCAAACCTTAGAAGATATGTTGAGAGCATGTGCATTAGATTGGAAAGGGAGTTGGGATGAACATCTTCCTTTAGTAGAATTTGCATATAACAATAGTTTTCAAGCAAGTATTGGTATGGCACCATATGAAGCATTGTATGGATGGCCATGTCGATCACCAACTTGTTGGAGTGAAGTTGGAGAAAGAAAGTTGATAAATTCAAAACTCGTGGAACAATGTGTAGATGAGGTCAAATTGATACAGAAGAGGTTGTTAACAGCACACAGTCGACAGAAGAGTTATGTTGATAAAAGACATAGAAACCTAAAATTTGATGTGGGGGAGCACGTATTTCTAAAAGTATCACCTGTCAAAGGAATAATGAGGTTTGGAAGAAAAGGAAAACTTAGTCCTAGATTCATTGGTCCATTTGAAATCTTAGAAAGAGTTGGTTCAATGGCCTACAAATTAGCCTCACCACCCCAACTCTCATAAATACATAGTGTCTTTCATGTGCCTATGCTAAGGAAATACCTCCAAGATGACACTCATATACTTCAAAGGGTGCCAAAAGAGCTAAAGCTTGACCTAACCTTCGAAAAGAAGGCAGTACGAATTCTGGACCGCAAAGAACAGAAGTTAAGGACCAAAAGCATTCCGTTAGTCAAAGTCCTATGGCAACATCACTCTATTGAGGAAGCCACGTGGGAAATGGAATTAGAAATGAGGAAGACACACCCTAGTTTGTTTGATTAAGTATTGTATTACAAATTTTGAGGACGAAATTATTGTAAGGGGGGAAGATTGTAATAACCCCAATTTTTGTAATTGATTGAGAAAATCAATAAAGTTTCAGTTTCAGAAATTTTGGGCTGAAATATTAGGGTTATTTAGAATATACTTCTTATAAAAGTATAATCAAAGAATAAGACATGTACAATTGAAATTAAACTTAGCAAACCCTTCAGAATGACTGTAAGCACGACAAATTTTGAATTCAGATGAAAAATCCTTAATTTTCTTCATTTCTTGGACAAAAGGGTAAAATAGTAATTTTACCCAAATAATCAAAATCTGAGACATCAAAATTTAGAATGTACTGAGAAATACAAATCCAGCGCCACTAAGTACGCTCAATTCCGAGATCATGGGAATAAATCTTAATTTTTTTATATATAAATGGCAAAATGGTCTTTTTACACCTGTGGGGCCCACATGGGGCCCACAAGGGACCCAAAAATGAATCCTGTGGCCAGCCCACATGAAATCATCGGTCAAACCATACCAGCTGGTCTTGGGGAAGTAGGTGGAGAATGGGAGAATCCAATGCTTATTTAATAATAAAAAATTAACCATCATTAATGCATATCATCGTGAAAGAAGACCAAAATGTCTATAAATACAACCCCAAAAATCCTCCAAAAATCCTCCTAAAATTCCCACGAAATTGTTTTCACTCTCCCTGAAAAATTAGACCTAGATCCCTCCCCAAAAACCCAAAAATCCCAAGAGATCTCTCTCTTTTCAATTTCTTTTTCTTCTTAGATTGGAACAAGAGACCTAAAATCAATTAGGCACTCTGTTCCAGACCCAATATCACCAATTTTACCATCCAAAACTTCCCACCATACCTTTGCTACAAAACCCCCAAAGAAATTTCAAGATCCAATGGTTCAAACAAAGGCAATCGCAAGAAAGGTGGATCTTGGGCCATATCTTCTTCAAAAGGGTATTTCTTTTAAATTGGAATATAGCCAATGTTTTTTCTCCAATCAGGTAGGTGGAAATGCTTCTTGGACATGTTTACTACTGGTTTATGAAAATTTTATTTTACTGTAATTGCATTTTGGTAATAAAAAGTTAAAAATAAAGTAAACCACAGAACCTTTAATTCAGGATGATGAAGTGCTCAGATGAAAATTATGACCATACCAATCGATCCAAAAGTGTCCAAAACCCCCAGGGTAGAATTTTCATGAAGATCGAATATGTTTTTGGCCCTCAATTGATAGAGGATTGATTGGACAGTCCAGAATGGACTGTCTGATCTCCTGATCAAACAGCGCCCAAGATGCACTGCGCGACACAGCACGGAAATGCCGCACGCAGAAGAGTTTCCTCATGCACTGCACATGGGACATCATCCCAAGCGGGATGACGGCGCTTCCGTCAAAAAGATGAGCAGACGCGCCTGCCTCGCATCCCGATTATGGGCGCTTAAAGACGAGCGTTCTACTTGTCCTGCCCGCTTCTGTGGACGTCCCGGAAGGGAGCGTTCGTAGCACCTCTGTGGGGGACGAGCCCGATGAGCGGGAGCATTCCGCCCTGCTCGTTTTCGCCCGAAAAATCTAAGCCGTTCATTCCTTGGGCCCAGATCAAATCTGGGCCCTAGGAATGACTATGAATTTCCAAATCTAATTTCAGAGCCATCTAAACTCCAAATTGAGATTGGAAAGAAGCTCTGGAAAGATTGAAACCTCTATTTTATGATGAAATGATAAAATCTAGAAATTATGTAGTAAAACTTTCTATATTAAAGAAACAAGTTTCCAATTGCTAAGATCTTCAAGATCAGGGATGATCAGATCTTGGAGATATGTTTTAATAATGATAAAATATTGGAATGAAGTTATATAAATAGTTTATTTGGACATATCTAAGAGATATTAAGGGATTTACCCACTATGGTAGAAAAACCCTAAAAATTACAAAGGGACCCGACCGACTTGATCAATAAGATCAAGTGTGATCAGATCCTTGAGATGGATGGAATAGATGTTGATATGATGAAATCCAAGGAAATCATGGATGGATTATGAAAAAAATAGATCAATATGATTTTTGGACCTTAATAAAGAAAACCCCCTAAATAACTAATACCCTCAATCAAAGGAAAAGATCTAAGATCTAATGGTTGGATCATAAGTGAAGGTTTCTAAACATGTTAATATAATTAGTTTCATTTTCTATTAATGAAAAATAGCATTTTAAATATGATTTATGTTATAAAGCATGATAGTGTAACTTTTAGACTTTAGCATGACATGTGATTAGATTTTTATCATAGGTTGCTAGATTTAATTATCCTAGGGGCATGATAGAGTGATTTTATGCAAGTGTAACTTAGGACCAAGTTAGTATGATTTCATACCATTGTAACTTAAGAGCATGGTAGTTTAAGTATAGTTTTATTCCATTAAGTTAAGTTACATTCATAAGGAGCATGTTAGTATAAATGTTTGTTAAATTTATATTAGAACCATGCTTTAAAGTTTATGATTTAATTGTTGTCAAATTTTATTAGTAGATCTATTTGTTATGAGATAAAGAGCATAAAACACCAAAATGTACTCTAATGAGAAAGTAGCATTTCATGACACAAATAAGAATGGAGTACTTTGGACGTAAGGGCTATAGTTAGTAGGACAATATAAGGATTATCAAATCCTTGGCCCAAACTAGGAGAATAATAAATCCCATGAATGACATTGTAAATATTCATGGACTTAATTAAAATCAATTACAAAGAGTACTTAGGGTCAACATGCTTATAGGAACCTTATGAAAGGTTGAGCTATGGTCACTCTAGTGAATGTAGAACATAGTGGTTAAGGGGGTTATCTAATAGAGCCTCGCCCTTCCTCTACCTTTCGTTCACGTTTGTGAGGTCTAAACGCCTCCTTACACGAGGATTGAAGTAACCACTTTGTGTTCACTCATTCAGCTAGTAAGCCCTACCCAATTGGAAATAAGAGGAGCAGTCTAGACTTATGCTTAAATAAGTTACCTTCAACCAGCAAAACATTAACTGGTTGGATAATAATAGTAAGACCATAAAAGGTTAGTTAATTACCTAACCCTAATAAAAACTGTAAGTAAGATAAGGATGATCAAACAAGATCCATTAGATCTTGGATGATCAAGAACAATAAGAATAAGAATATTATATTATACTTAGTATGCATGTTTATTGGTATGCATGTTCTACTTCATTAGATTAGATAATCCAAACCCTTGATCAAAGATGAATCAAGGAAGAAAACCAAGATCATCCTCCTTAGGGATGATCCAATAACTGAACTTATATCAAAGAAGAACTAGATGATAGAAGATCTAGGACCTTGATCTTTATCAACATGTGTAGATTGTTAATCAATGGATCTATGAAAGATCAAGATCAAGGAGATGGACACACTAAGACTTAGAGATAGAAAAATACTTAGATATGAATGATCTAAAGATCATTCTAAACATCAGATCTAGTGATTAATAGGATTGTTCAAAATTTGTATATTGACAATATGTATTGATGTACAGATTACATACATCAGTTAGGATCATGGAAGATTTGGGAAAAGAGATCACTCATGAAAGGTAGGAGGATTTGATGAATGCATTTACTTGGGATATACATGATTTAACTCATGACCTTATGTTGACAAGAGTAATGTTAATACTTGTATTAAATCCCTTGAAAACCTTATGATCTAACCAAACACATATAAGATGGCTAAGGACTAGACTATAAGTGAATAGGGAACTAGAAAATATTTTAGCCCTAAGTAAACTGACAGATGGTCTAATATATATATGAAATCCATTTTACATACAAGCTTGGAGGCTTGTGAGTTTGTTTTAACAGGCATGCCTAGGGGAATGCTAGGCTAGAGGAGTTATAAGTGTTTGGCCATCCGCTCCTTGAAATTTGATGATACCTTGCTCTATGAGAGGCTAAAAGTCTAGTGGGGGCAATTATGGGAAGGCCACCACTGTGAAAGTCCTGTCCCCCCATATCGGTAGTGACATAATATTTTCCACCGTGGTATCAGTGGTGAACAGGGCAGTTATCCGACCGTGCTAGTACGGATCAGACTGCATCTGGTAGCCCTTTTGATTATTTTGCACTATGATGCATATGAGAATAGGCATAGTGAAATGCCTTATGTTTTAGTATAATGAAATGCTAGGTAATTATATATTACCAATATTTTCCATGAAGGGAAATTCCCAGTGTAAGATTAGTCGAAATACTAAATTCTCATAATAGAGAGAATTGATCAACTTAGTTGGGAATGATATTTGACTACTTTCATAAATTTAACTGATTTACCCATGCATAGTACATATGTATATGGCTGTACATAACTTACAAAGTAAAGAGCAGAGACATGAATATGTTTAGGCATAATGGGATTATGAAGTATTGGAATTACACTGTCAATTATTATGCTTCTTGAATCCCCTACCAAGCATTGTTTGCTAAGATATTGTAAATGTTGTAATATCTTAGATACAGGGAAGGAGAGTTAGGAGCTGAAGACGATAGAAGACTTGAAGAGAATAATCTTCAAGGTATACCCTTGAAGACATATATTTTGTTTTGTTGAGAGTTATATTGTATGGTGAGCTTGAGTTTTGGATTATGTAATTTGGGCAAGTATTGTAACATATTTGGCTGTACTGTGAACCACTGGATGGATTTTGGAATTTAATGAAAGTCTATTCCTTCAATGGAATTTTATCTTGTACAAAAATTTTTACTTATGTTATGTATGAAGTGATGGCTTGGGTTTTACAAAACAAGTTCAAAAGAAAAGAATTTCCACTGCTTTGTTTTGTGAAAATCTTTTACACTCTTAAGTGCCTTGCCTTTCAAAATACATTACCAAACGTGTTACAAAAACCCGGGTCGTCACATCTCCAACAACTCATAATAATACCTTATATATATATAAATGGTTAAAATAGTGAAAATAGTTAATATCTCAAATACCAATACCAACATAATCATACCCATATTACATTGGGTTGATTAACCATCCAGCCTCTGCTGGAAAATATCCCTTCATGGGAAATTTCAATAATGAGCATTTATTGGGAATTTCATTATGCCATATCATAAGGCAACTCATGCCATCCATCATAATGCAAAAATACACAAAGAACTACTATACTGAAATTAAACCCATAATAGTGCACCTGGAAGACTACCAATTCACTCCACTGATACCACAGTAGAAAATATTATGTCACTGCCACCATGGGGAGATAGGACTTTCATAGTGAGGCCTTCCCATAATTGCCCCATCCGACCTTTACCTCACTTAGGGCATGGCATGTATCATATCATTAGTTTTCAAAGAGTAGGTGCCTAGACCCTACAACTCTCCTAGCATAGTATCCCTAGGCCTTATGCCCATCAAAAAGAAAATCCACAGGCTTCCATGCCTATATGAAAAGTAATAGTAATATTAGTAGATGATTTGTCAGATTATAAAAACTTATCCCTCCTCATATTTTGGTATACTTATACCGAGTATATATTCTCACATCGAAGTTTAGGGATAATCATTAATATAAATGATACCCATGTTCACTAATTAAGTTTAGGGATAATCATTTAATGTAAATGACACCCCTATTCATTTTATATTCTCATCTAAGTTTAGGCATAATCTTTAATATAATTGATAGCCTTGTTCATTTATTTAGTCTTTTCATATTAAGTTTATGGATAACCATTCAATATAAATGATACCCATTTTCCTTAATTTTCGTATTCATATACCAATGATTTAATTTTATATTTAAGTGTAGGGACAACCATTCATAAAAATGGTACCCAAGAATTTATCATGTATTTAACCTACTAGGACAATTTTATTCTAACATATACTCATCAAATAGTAATCACATAATTCTAAGCATGATATTATTATCATTAAATCACTAAACATTTAATTCTACAATTTTATTTTCAAAAGGTGGTAAGCCAAATTTGTAAAAAAATTTAAAAACTTAAACAGCAAAAATAATTTCTTTGAAATTCTTTTCTAAAAACCCGAATGCCACTTTTCACACTCATACATATAAACATAATTTTGTATACAACATATATTTCTACTATAATAATCAATAGAAATTCATTTATTTAAAAATATCAAGATCGATCCAATGGTTCACATACACAACCCCTTTGTTACATATGATGTCCAAAATACACAAATCCAATTACAATCCAAATATGCAATAATCTTACATAATCTTGATCAATTGTATGGTTGTCGTATTTCCCTGTCCTATCCATCTATTCCTTTCTTTCTATATATGAGATGTTGTAAACATTCAAATATTTACAGTATCTCAGCAATCTATGTTTGGTAGGGATTTTAAGAAGCATATGGAATAGTAACATCATATAATTCAATAAATCTATCATAACTACAAGATTCATAATCATCATATTCCATATTAATCAAATAATTCAAATTCCATGAACCATACCATATACGATAACTATCTCATGTAAGATTTTCTATGAATATTCTCCAACAACTCACAATAATGCCTTATATATAAAAGGTTAAAACTATGAAAAATAGTTAATATCTCAAATATCAATACCAACATAGTCATACCCATATTACACTAGGTTGATTAATCATCTAGCCTTGGCTGGGAAATATCCTTTCATGGGATATCTTAGCAATGAGCATTTACTGGGCATTTCATCATGCCATATCATAAGGCATCTCATCATGCCATGCATTATAATGCATAAATACACAAAGGATTACTATGTTGCAGTTCAACCCATAATAGTGTACCTTAGCAACTGTCAATTCACTCCACTGATACCACGGCAGAAAATATTATGTCACTGCTAACATGGGAAGACAGGACTTTCACAGTGGGGCCTTTCCATAACTGCCCCACCTAACTTTTAGCTTCACCTAGGGCATGGTATACATCACATCATTAGTTTTAGGAGAGTGGGTGGCCAGACCCTATAACTCTCCTAGCATAGTATTCCTAGGCCTTATGCTTGTCGAAAACAAAATCCATAAGCTTCCATGCCTATAAGGAAAGTAATAGTAATATTAGTAGATGATTTGTCAGTTTATAAAAACTTATCCCTCCTCATATTTTGGTACACTTATACTGAGGATGTATTCTCACATCTAAGCTGAGGGATAATCATTAATATAAATGATACCAATGTTCATTAATTAAGTTTAGGGATAATCATTTAGTGTAAATGATACACCTATTCATTTTATATTATCATCTAAGTTTAGGATAATCATTAATATAAATGATACCCTTATTCATTACTTTAGTCTTTTCATATTAAGTTTATGGATAATTAGTCAATAAAAATGATACCCATTTCCCTTAATTTTGGTATTCATATTCCAATGATTTAATTTCATATTTAAGTGTAGGGATAACCATTCATATTAATGGTACCCAAGAATTTATCATGTATTTATCCTACTTGGACAATTTTATTCTAACATATACTCATCATATAGTAATCACATAATTCTAAACATGGTACTATTCTCATTAAATCAGTGAACATTTAATTCTACAATTTTATTTTCAAAAGGTGGCTAGCCAAATTTGTAAAAAAATTTAAAAACTTAAACAGTGAGAACATTTTCTTTGAAATTTTTATCTAAAAACCCAAACGCCACTTTTCACACTCATACATATTAACATAATTTTGTGTGTAACAAATCTTTCTACTGAAATAATCAATAGAAATTCATTTATTTAAAAATAGTAGGATCCATCCAATTGTTCACATACACAACCCCTTTATTGCATATGATGTCCAAAATACACAAATCCAATTATAATCCAAACTTTCAATAATCTTACATAATGTTGATCAATAGGATGGTTTGTCATATTCCCCTATCATATCCATCCATTCCTTTCTTTATGTATCTGAAATATTGTAAACATTCCAACATTTACAAAATCTCAGCAAGCTATGCTTGGTAGGGTATTTAAGAAGTATATGGAATAGCAACATCATATAATTCAATAAATCTATCATAAGTACAAGATTCAAAACCATCATATTCCATATGAATCAAATAATTAAATTTCCATGAACCATACCATATATGATAACTCTCTGAAGTAATTTCTCATGTAAGATTTTCTATGAATATTCTCCAACAACTCCTAATAATACCTTATATATATATATATATAAACGGTTAAAACTGTGAAAAGTAGTTGATATCTTAAATATCAATACCAACATAATCATACCTAGATTACACTAGTTTGATTAATCATCCAACCTCTGTTGGGAAATATCCCTTCATGGGAAATCTCGGTAATGAGCATTTACCAAGCATTTTATCATGCCATATTATAATGCGTCTCATCATGCCATGCATCATAATGCAAAAATACACAAAGGACTACTATGTTGCAGTTCAACCCATAATAGTGCACTAGATAACTACCAATTCACTCCACTGATGCCACAATGGAAAATATTATGTCACTACCCACATGGGGAGACAGGACTTTCACAAGGAGGCCTTCCCACAATTGCCCCACCTGAATTTTAATCTCACTTAAGGCATGATGTACATCACATCATTTGTTTTCGAAGAGCAGGTGGCTAGACCTTACAACTCTTCTAGCATAGTATCCCTAGGCCTTGTGTCTATCGAAAACAAAATCCATAGGCTTCCATCCTTGTATGGAAAGTAATTGGAATATTAGCAGACGATTTGTCAATTTATAAAAACTTATCCATCCTCATATTTTGGTATACTTATACCAAGGATGTATTCTCATATCTAAGCTGGGAATAATCATTAATATAAATGATGCCCATGTTCATTAATTAAGTTTAGGGATAATCATTTAGTGTAAATGATACCCCTATTCATTTTATATTATCATATAAGTTTAGGGATAATCATTCATATAAATTACACCCTTGTTCATTAATTCAGTCTCTTCATAGTAAGTTTATGAATAATCATTCAACATAAATGAGACTCATTTCCCTTAATTTTAGTATTCATATACCAATGCTTAATTTCATATGTATGTGTAGGGATAACCATTCATATAAATGGTACCCAAGTATTTAACATGTATTTAACCTACTTGGACAATTTTATTCTACCATGTACTCATTGAATAGTACTCACATAATTCTGAGCATGATATTTTTCTCATTAAATCACCAAACATTTAATTCTACAATTTTATTTTCAAAAGGTGCCTAGCCAACTTTGTAAAAAAATTTAAAAACTTAAACAATGGAAACATTTGTTTGAAATTCTTTTCAAGAAACCCAAATGCTGCTTTTCACACTCATATATATACATATATATATATATATATATATATATATATACATATATAAACACATACACACACATAATTTTGAATACAACATATATTTCTATTGAAATAATCAATAGAAATTCATTTATTTAAAAATAGCAGGATCTATCTACTAGTTCACATACATAAGGCCTTTATTACATATGATGTCCAAAGTACACAAATCCAATTACAATCCAAACTTTGAATAATCTTACATAATCTTGTCAATAGTATGGTTGTCGTATTCCCCTGTCGTATCCATCCATTCCTTTTTTTCTATATATGAGATATTGTAAACATTCAAACATTTACAATAACTCAGCAAGCTATGCTTGGTAGGGGACTTAAGAAGCATATGGAATAGCAACATCATATAATTCAATAAATCTATCATAAGTACAAGATTCATAACCATCATATTCCATATGAATCAAATAATTCAATTTCCATGAACCATACCATATACGATAACTCTCTCATGTAATTTCTTAAGTAAGATTTTTTATGAATATTCTCCAACAACTCACAATAATACCTTATATATAAATGGTTCAAAATGTGAAAAATATTTAATATCTCAAATATCAATACCAACATAATCATACCCAAATGGCACTAAGTTGATTAATCATCCAACCTCTATTGGGAAATATCCCTTCATGGTAAATCTTGATAATAAGCATTTACTGAGCATTTTATCATGCCATATCATAAGGCATCTCATCATGCCATGCATCATAGTGTAAAAATACACAAAGAACTACTATGCTACAATTCAACCCATAATAGTGCGCCTAGATAACTGTCAATTCGCTCTACTGGTACTAAGGTGGAAACTATTATGTCACTGCCTACATGGGGAAATAAGACTTTCATAGTGGGGCCATCCCATAATTGCCCCACCCAACTTTTAGCCTCATTAAGGGCATGGTATACATCACATCATCAATTTTTAGAGAGGGGGTAACTAGACTGTACAACTCTCTTAGCAGAGTATCCCCAGGCCTTATGCCTGTCGAAAACAAAATCCATAGGCTTCTATGCTTGTATCAAAAGTAATAGTAATATTAGCAGACGATTTGTCAATTTATAAAAACTTATCCATACTCATATTTTCATATGCTTATACTGAGGATATATTCTTACATCTAAGTTGAGGGATAATCATTAATATAAATGATACCTAGGTTCATTAATTAAGTTTAGGGATAATCATTAATATTAATGATACCCTTGTTCATTAATTGAGTGTTTTCATATTAAGTTTATGGATAATCATTCAATATTAATGATACCCATTTCCCTTAATTTTGGTATTCATATACCAATGATATAATTTTATATTTAAGTGTGATAACCATTCATATTAATGGTACCCAAGAATTTATCATGTATTTATCCTACTTGGACAATTTTATTCTAACATATACTCATCATATAGTAATCACATAATTCTAAACATGATACTATTCTCATTAAATCAGTGAATATTTAATTCTACAATTTTATTTTCAAAAAGGTGGCTAGGCAAATTTGTAAAAAAATTTAAAAACTTAAATAGCAAAAATAATTTCTTTGAAATTCTTTTCTAAAAATCCGAATGCCACTTTTCACACTCATACATATAAACATAATTTTTTGTACAACATAGATTTCTACTATAATAATCAATAGAAATTCATTTATTTAAAAATATCAAGATTGATCCAGTGGTTCACATGCACAACCCCTTTGTTACATATGATGTCCAAAATACACAAATCCAATTACAATCCAAATATTCAATAATCTCACATAATCTTGATCAATTGTATGGTTGTCGTATTCCACTATACTATCCATCTATTCCTTTCTTTTTATATCTGAGATATTGTAAACATTCAAACATTTACCGCATCTCAGCAAGCTATGCTTGGTAGGGGTTTTAAGAAGCATATGGAATAGTAACATCATATAATTCAATAAATCTATCATAACTACAAGATTCATAATCATCATATTCCATATTAATCAAATAATTCAAATTCCATGAACCATACCATATACGATAACTATCTCATGCAAGATTTTCTATGAATATTCTCCAACAATTCACAATAATACCTTATATATAAAAGGATAAAACTGTGAAAAATAGTTAATATCTCAAATATCAATACCGACATAGTCATACCCAGATTACACTAGGTTGATTAATCATTTAGCTTTGGCTACGAAAAATTCTTTCATGGGAAATCTCAGTAATGAGCATTTACTGGGCATTTCATCATGCCATATCATAAGGCATCTCATCATGCCATGCATTATAATGCATAAATACACAAAGGATTACTATGTTGCAGTTCAACCCATAATAGTGTACCTTGGCAACTATCAATTCACTCCACTGATACCACGGTGGAAAATATTATGTCACTGCTAACATGGGAAGATAGAACTTTCCCAATGGGGCCTTTCCATAACTGCCCCACCTGACTTTTAGCTTCACCTAGGGCATGGCATACTTCACATCGTTAGTTTTTGGAGAGTGGGTGGCCAGACCCTATAACTCTCCTAGCATAGTATTCCTAGGCCTTATGCCTGTCGAAAACAAAATCCATAAGCTTCCATGCCTATATGGAAAGTAATAGTAATATTAGTAGATGATTTGTCAGTTTATAAAAACTTATCCCTCCTCATATTTTGGTAAACTTATACTGAGGATGTATTCTCACATCTAAGCGAAGGGATAATCATTAATACAAATGGTACCAATGTTCATTAATTAAGTTTAGGGATAATCATTTAGTGTAAATGATACCCCTATTCATTTTATATTATCATCTAAGTTTAGGGATAATCATTAATATAAATGATACCCTTGTTCATTTCTTTAGTCTTTCCATTTTAAGTTTATGGATAATCATTCAATATAAATGATACCCATTTCCCTTAATTTTGGTATTCATATTCCATTGATTTAATTTCATATTTAAGTGTAGGGATAACCATTCAAAGAAATGGTACCCAAGTATTTATCATGTATTTAACCTACTTGGACAACTTTATTCTAACATATACTCTTCAAATAGTAATCACATAATTCTCAGCATGATATTATTCTCATTAAATCACTACACATTTAATTCTACAATTTTATGCACATTTTAATTCCTATGAGCTTTTTATCCTAAGTCCCTTTTCTACTTGATTTTAACTTAAGTCTATGAACATAGATAATGTCATTCATGGATATTTATTATTCTCCTAAATGGGCCAAGGAAACGGTGATTAATTCCATTCCTTATCTTTTACTTTTTATAGTAGCCCTTACTAGGATTAAGTTCATGTCATTCATGTATTGTAAGTGTCCATGAAAGTAAATCAAGATTTCAATTAATTACATCTTCCATGATTTTCAATGTAATTTATCATATTTACTTAACATGAACATTAAATAAAAAATAAATATAACCAAGTAAATCTATAATCAAATCAGAGATAATAAAACTAAAATTTAACAAGTCAGACAATGATTAAGCATATCTCAAATGTCCATCATAATCCAAAGATCATATTTGATTTTCACTCTTTCGATTTAGGGTTTTTATCCCATTAAGGGTCTAGATCTTAATCTTGCACATATCAGTCACTTATAACCCTTAATTTCATGATCTTTCATCATTAATTCATCAATACATCACAACCATAAGGTCTAATCATCCTTGATCTCACTGCTCAAGGAGATTAGTACTACATTTTGTAATTAACAAAAAGTTATAGTGCTTAAATTCTCATTTTTATGGCTTCAGTAGACATGAAGAGGAATTCAGTGCTTCTTTTCGATCTCAATTTGGACTTAAAATGAGTTCAAAATCACAATTTTAAGATTTTAGTTTGAAAAATCAACAGTCCAGATCAATTATGGATTTGAGAACATGGAAAGATGGGTAGGCCACATCTCCGTCTTTAGGATGTAGGCAGTATTTCATCCTTCCACAACTATGTTGCACGTACGTAGTGTGTGGAGACATTCTCACAAGGGACGTCCTTACGTTGCATTCCAAACCGTGTCTTTGACTTAGGTCATCGGAGATCAATTAAGGCAGTTTGATTTGGTCCATCAAATCAACCTTTCTCTAGATGAATGATCCACACAAAATAATTCTTTTTTGTTTTTCTCTTTTCTAGGGTTTTTGGGCCCCATAAATTCATCTACTAGCTTAGATTTGTCATCTGAGGCATCTATCATGGGAGTCTCAACCTACTAGCTTAGATTTGTCATCTGAGGCATCTATCATGGGAGTCTCAACCTTAGATGCTAGATCTATCTTCTCCAACAAATCATCAATTAGGGAGACCAAAGGACACTAAAAATACATAGAGGACCACTGAAAAAGAAAGGGGAGGAAGTAAGACGACCTACCTAGACCAGCTAGAGAGACTTACGTCGTCAAAGAAAGAGAGAAGACTGAAAAATCCAAAAACATTGAAATGATATTCAGCTGATAATAACTCTGATGAAGTTGTAGAGAATAATGGAAACCATGGGGGAAATGAACATTGGAGTGTTCGAGACCTTTTACCAATCCTGATTGCTTTACAATGGCATATATTGCCAAAAAAAGTTGAAATTCATGTTGAAAAGTTACCAGTACTGGTGAGTCTCACATGGTCAAAATTTGCTAGTGATTTCACCAGTGGATCATTCCATAAAGATGGGGTTTTGGTAGATCAGGTAGTTAGGAACAAATTTATTGGTTTAGATCATTGAAAAGATCTACCAAATTTGATGGCTAATTGATTCTAAAGTTTCTACGAAGAAACCCTTTTCATCAAAGATGACGTGTCTCTAGACCTACTCGACATCTCCATTGAGTCTGTGATGTCGGGTGCCTCTGTGGATGCACCTCCAGTGAAAGAGAGAGGAGAAAGAGAAAGAGGGAAAAGAAAGGCAAATTGGGGGAGGAGGGGATTGGGATGAAATTAGAGGTGGATTTAGGGCACTTCATGTAGAGATTTATGTAAAATTTTGGAAAATTTTCTAACCTATCTATAGGCAATTTTTGAAATTTTTTATTAATTTCTTATTTTAATCTAAATTTCACTAAAAAAATATTAAAATGGGGAGTGGAAATTTAACTACCTCCACTTAGGGTTGAGTGTTGGCTGATGCATGACTTGCATCAATGCTGACCTCAGTGATTAACTAAGTTTTGCGGGTCCCACTAAAAAGTGAATTTACCATTTTACCTTTTTAATTCAAAAATCAAGAAAAATGCAAATTTTACACCTGAAGTCAGAATTTAGCGTACTTATAGTCATTTGACTCAAATTTTTGAGTACATTTCAAATATTCATGTCTTAATTCTTGATTCCATTTCTATAAAAATGAATTTTCTCAAAACTCCAATTTCCAATTCTGCTTTCAAATTTTCAATTTCTCACTTTCATTAATTCAAATATATTTGTAAAAATTGGGGTTATTACATAAAATGGCTGGAATGCATGAACTACAAGCTTACTAACATGGAATCTAAACAAAGAACTAACTAAATTAACTAAAAAGCTAAGTCATTTCCTAAGGAATTAATCAAAAAAAGTGTATGGACTATTGGTAATTATGCGTGAATCATGAAGTGAATTTTTTTAGAAATATGATGTATATGACACTCAAATCAAGCAATACATGGACAAAAACTTAATAAACAATTTTCATGGAAGATACAACTCAATATTAGAAGTACCTTACTACTAAAATCAAATGGTAATCATGACATTGACATAATTTCATTAATTGACTTGAAATTACATTAAAAAATGGTCAACATGAGAACAAGGATGAAAATTGCGCACTATTTCCTAAGCAAGATCTCAACTTTAAATCATTGATTAAACATACTCCAATGATCCCAATATGTACTTAGATATCATGCATGTGAATTCAAGAGAAAATAAAAAAGAAAGATAGCATGAAAGAGCATGAAGATGGAAGAAAAGAACAAGAAAAATAGACCTAGAACTAAGCTAAAAACAAGGAAAAGATGAAGGGGAGACAAGAAGATTCAAGGAAAATTTTTTCTCTTGACACACCAATTATTGAGGAAAGAGGCATCCCGACCTTCATGAAATCATGGGATCCTTTGGGTTGTTCTTATACTGTTTTAGGTTTCCAAAGATATGAAGATTATACCATAATGGAAGTCGAATGTTGAGGTAAGCAATGAAGATTACAAACACATTGATTTAGAGAATGGAATAACATTAGAAAGTGCAGATCGTTGGGGACATTTTTTTTTAAAGGGAAAAATCGTAAATCTCCTTAAGGGATTTGACTTGGAAATCATGTGGGGCTTGGGCATGATTTTAGAAATATTTTGAATGGTGGATGATCAAGGATGGTATTAGGATAAGATTTTATTTGGAAAGAGATAAGGATGTATGACATTGGAAGGTGTTAGGTGGCATGAATATCCAATACAGCTAAGGAGGGTGGTAACACTTTTTTAGGAGGGCATCTCCCCACAAGTGAAAATCTAGAAACACTAAGTTGAGGTGAAAAATGGAATAGAAATGGGAAAAAATGAAATAAAATATGGGTTTTCTCTCTTGATTGGTCCACCTATGCATGCATATCTTACCATATACAAATATCCCTCAAAATCTTCTAATTATCACTTGAAAAATCACAGTTTTAGCATGCATAATTACTTGTAAAAGTCCTCCAATTCTATGACTCCATGTAACATGGCTTGAATGGCTCACTTTGATGGCTTAGTCCCTTGGCTTAAAAACTTGGCTTGCTTTTATGATAATTTTTAGGACTGTTGCAGCACAACATAACATGAGTTTCTTTGTGAAACTTTCGAGGGCTCTGCCCCCTAGACCCCTAGTGAGGTAACTGTCTAGCTTGATCTGTGAAAAACTATGTAAAGAGAAATATAGGTCATTGGATCATCTTCTCACTTTCTACAAAATAGTATAAATCCTAATTAAATCCTAAAAAATTATGATGATTCACGTACTTACTCTGGATTAGCATCTAAACTTGCCAAATATCAAACTTTTAAATTATTAGGTAAAAAATGCATGTGTAATGAAATTCTACAAAAATCTTAGAAAAATACCCATAATTTATAACACATGGACAAGTAATTGGGTACTTTTTATACAAAATTGAACACTTTTCCTTTTACATAAAGATTGTTCAAAAGAAAAAGCATAATTGCTTGATAATTATTATCAGTCAAATTTTCAAGTGCCAAAAAAAAAATTCATATGTTAGGATTGACTAGGAGAGAAACCTAAACTGGCAAATACAAGTTAAGATTAGGGATAGTAGTTTTTTAGCTGAATACTAGTAAGGCTAGAAGACTGACACTAAGTTAGAGTTAGGGTTAAAGGTGACTGAAATTGTGATCAATCTAACGTACAATAGCATATTTCATAACTTATTTTAGGTACACATGAAATCATTAATTTGTTTAGTCTTTTGATGTAGTGACCCTCAATTTTGGGTCACTTTCTATGTATTATGTTATATTTTAATTAAAATAAAATTAAGAATTTAATTCTATGAAAATTTGAATATCAAGGACGTGACTCCTTCAAAAACCACATGTTTGGATTTCAAAAATATAAAAAATGGAATGCATGCATTGATATGATTCCAAGGACACTAGTTTTGCACCAAATGGAGATCTACATGGAAAAACCCAAATTTTTTTATTAATTTGAAGAGGCCAAAATTGATAATGGTAACCCCCTATTTTGTTTGTTTGCGGGTTGTAGTAATTGAAAATAGAACAAAATGAGGAGGGATGCTGGGAAGAGAAAACCCTAGCTACCCACCCCCTTTGTTTGATGTCCTCACCATTGAAACTCCTACCATCATCCTCATCGGTGCCAACCCCAATCTGATCTCCTCTTCCCTAGATCTAGCGCATAGTGCCTATCCCTCTCAGACCTTTCTAACACTTACACTAGTGGTGTAGAAACCCTCTCTGCTAGATTTTTCCCTTTCGTAGGCACACACCCATCTCCTTTATCCTCCCCAGCATAGGTATGCCTTGTTTTCTCCTTGGCAATGTGGATGAAAACCTTCCCTGACTGGCCCTTGCCTAGATCTCCCCTTCTAGCGACATGCATGGGAGATTTCCTCTTTCTCCCCCTCCCTTTCCATGTTGCTTGATTTCGATGCCATTGGAGACCAAACTAGTGTTGCTAGTTCAACCTTATATTCTTAACATAATATAAGATGGTTTTTTTAAACCATCTTATATTTTCAAAAGAATATAAGACTCTCGGAATAATATAAGATAATATAAGATTTTTTTCAAGAACCATCTTCTTATATTCTTAACATAATATAGGATGGTTTTCACAAACTGTCTTATATAGATTTTTTACAAGACAGTTCTTGAAAATTGTCTTATATTATTAACAATATAAGACAATTTTTGAAAACTATCTTATAGTTTTCATGTTTTATAAGGCGACATTCAACCTTTAATTTTTTACTCTTGGCTGCTTTGACGAAAACTCAAACATTGGGCTTGGATTTACATGCATGTTGTCTCGAACTTGTATTTTCTCACTTGATATTGTTTGGGTAGTGTTCGTTCTTATTTTTTGTCACATGTTTACTTTATTTGATGTTTATGGGTACAAAATTCCTTTTCCATAGAATCTTTTTTCTCCTTACATTTGTGTGATCATTCATTTGTACGGATCAATGTGTGGAACATTTATGTGTATGGATTAGTCATGTTTTTGCATCATTCTTACTTTTCACAATCATAGACTTGAAAAGTGTTGACTCCTCTAATATATATTATATATGTTTTTACTAACTATATATGTACATTTTAAGTGCTCACCAAGTATTTGGTTAAATTCATAACCCATGTTATTAATCTTTTCATGTCTAGAAAGTCTTTGCACACATTTGAATTTCAATTTTTGGACAAAATGGACAAATATGTAAACAAATCATCAAGGGAATATGAGGGAGCGGAAAAGTTCATAGAGTTTGCACTTAGGGTCGGTGGTGATTGTAATCGAATGTGATGTCCATGCTCGAGATGTGGAAACCTGAAAAAGGTTATTGTTGGTGAGTTAAGAGAACATTTGTTCTTCAATGGAGTTGATAAAAGCTATCACTCATGGATGTGGCATGAAGAGGGAATACCTCATAGGTCCTCGGTAAGGGTTGATTGTGTATATGAAAAAGAAGCTACTCTAGGAAGTGGTGTTGATAGTAGTATAGCTACACCTATGTTTCGAGATGTATACAATGACTTTTGAGATGAACCAAAACAATTTCAAACTACATTGGAGGAAGCCAATGAGCCATTATATGTTGGGTATATATATTATACCAAGTTGTCTACAATGGTAGAAATTTACAACATAAAATCAAGATTTAGTATTTTAGATCAAGGAGAACAAATTGGTTAGGTTAACATGGAAGGCAAAGAAAACCTTGGTTGCACTAGGGTTGAAGTATTAAAAGATACTTGCCTGTCCCAATGACTACATCTTGTATAGAAAGGAGCACAAAGATAAAATTATATGTTCAACTTGTCCACATTCAAGATGGAAGATGAGGAAGAATTCAAGTGATTGGCAAGTGAAGGATGTCCCTATAAAGGTCCTATGGTATTTTCCCCCCATTATAAGATTTTTACTCCATCTAACAAATAACCCTGTATGGAAGCTTGTGGACTCCATGTGGCCCAATTTTGGAGACGAATCTAAAAACCTATGACTTGTAATATCTGTAAATGAGACTAATCCTCATGGTTCTATGAGTAGCAGGTATAGGTGTTTGCTTGTTATAATAGTCTGTTACAACCTTCCACTATTGTTGTGCATGAAGAGGAAGTTCATGATGTTAACTATGTTAATATGGGGTCCCAAACAACTTGAGAATGACATCGACGTGTACTTGTGTCCATTGCTCAATGATCTTAGGACATTGTGAGAAGTAGTGGTTGAAGCTTATGATGCATATAAAAAAGAGACATACACCCTTAAGGCTATACTACTATGGACAATATGCGACTTTCCTGCATAAGGTAATTTGGTGGATGCACAGTGAAGGGATACAATACATGTCCTATTTGTAGCGATCAAATGTGTGTCACATGACTTCAACATTGTAGGAAGATGGCATTCGTAGGCCACAAAAGATGGTTGCACAGAAACCATCCATACCATTTTAAAAATGAAGAATTTAATGGAAGTGTGAAGACTAAGACACCTCCAAAGAGGTTGACTAGATGACAAGTATTGGAATTAGTTGAGAACCTTAATGTATCATGGGGGAAGAAGAAGAAGGCAACTTCGCATACATATGAAAGCAACTCTAAAACCTATTGCAAGAAGAAGTCAATTCTTTGAACTTGTATACTAGAAATCCCTACACATGTAGCATGTGCTTGATGTCATGCACATTGAAAAGAATGTTTATGAAAGCTTGACTGGTACCTTACTTGACATGTTGGAAAAAAAAAAAGGATGGACTTGTAGCTTCGATGGATTTCACGATAATGGGTTTGAAGACAAGGTTGCATTCACAGGATAGGGGGAACCAAGGAACATACTTGCCTAAAGCAAATTATGTGCTTAGTAGATAGAGAGAAGAATAGTGTGTAAAATCTTGTCAAATATCAAAGTTCCAGATAGGTACACTTCAAGCTTTAGAAACATTGTCTCCATGGAAGAGCTGATACTGTTAGGGATGAAGTTTCACGATTGTCATGCATTGATGCAACAACTTCTACCCATGGCAATACATTTAGTGCTGACAGATAAAGTTAGAGGATCTATTACTAAATTATGTGAATTCTTTAATGCTTTGTGGAAGAAGGTGGTGGATACTTCTAAATTATAAGAAATCCAAGAGCATTTAGTTTAACCTTATGTGAGCTTGAGACAATCTTTCCACCATTCTTCTTTGATATCATGGTACACTTAATAAGGCAACTCATTGATGAGGTTAGGTTCCATGGACCTATTTATTTGCTATAGATGTACCCATTTGAAAGGTACATGAAGGAATTGAAAGGGTATGTACAAAATCATAATTGGCGGGAGGGTTGTATTGTCGAATGTTACATTGCAGAAGAAGCAGTTAAGTTTTGGACTGAGTATTTATCAGGAGTGGATACTATAGAATCTCAAGAAAGAAAAATTCAGGTGCATTAATTGATCTAAGAGTTGGTGAACCTCTCTCTAGTGGTCATGTGTTGACTGTTGATTGAAAGGAAGAGGACTAGGCACACCTTTATGTCTTGTGAAATATTAATGTTGACGAAGTTCAGCCATACATTGAGCATGTAGCTAATGTTCTCTCATTGGTTTCCTTCACATTAATTATTTTAATCATTAATGTTGATGAAGTCTAGCCATATATATATATATATAGTAAAGGGTACGTAATGTATTATTAATGTAGGCATGTTATATATAATTTTCACCTCTGATCATTGTGTAGTATGCACATGGACTTCCTAAAAGAGAGGTATCTAAGATATGCAAAGAAAGAGAAGTGACTACAAGTTGAGAATTTTCGTTCCTTCACCACTTTGCTTCATTAGAAGGTATTTAATTACAATGAATAATGCTCTATGATGAATTAATTGATTTGTAATAGCATATGCACATATACATTAATTACTCATATTAATTAATATTATATATAGGTGTTAGGTCAGCGAGATGTTTCAGGTCATAGTATTTCTAAATGCTTGGGTTGGATGAAATGGGACCTCAACCAGAAGTAATAAAGTATGCTAGATATGTCATCAATGGTTAATCACTTTCACACAAAAGATCGTGATAAGTTAAGATCACAACAAGGTAGCAATGTTAGCTTAGTTGCTAAAGCTACTTTCTTTTCTAGTTCAAAAGGACAACAACCCAATTGTACCTAATCACAACAAGGTAGCAATGTTAGCTTAGTTGCTAAAGCTACTTTCTTTTCTAGTTCAAAAGGACAACAACCCAATTGTACCTAACAATACTTATTATGGGGTTATACATAAGATATGGGAGCTAAATTATACCTGTAGAACTATGGTTGTGTTTAAGTGCAATTGGGTGGAATGCAACAAAGACAGCATCAGAACCAATTCTCTCAGCTTGACATTGGTTGGCCTTGATAAGATCAGCTATCAAAATGACCAGTTTATTTTGGCA
Source organism: Warburgia ugandensis (assembly GCA_035236585.1). Classification (NCBI taxonomy): domain Eukaryota; kingdom Viridiplantae; phylum Streptophyta; class Magnoliopsida; order Canellales; family Canellaceae; genus Warburgia; species Warburgia ugandensis. The sequence goes on from CP141131.1 coordinate 44,805,274, forward strand.
TGTCAAGAAAAACAAGTATTTTATGTACAAGATGGACATGATATGAGATGGTCAACTATTTTATTAGCCTCCTCAAAGGACTTCTATGATGAAGACGACCTAGGTGGCATGACAATTGACTACCCTTCAATCACTAAAACAATGCCATTAATCAATCTAATTAGAGAGAATGAGATGAATTATGTGAGTGATGCTGGTGAGGAGGGTGCTTGGGTTGAATTTGTCTGTATATGAGGGGACAAATTAAAGTGTTTGTATCATCTAGCATATGAAAAATGAAATAATTAATCAATTAAGTTTACACATTATGTGTCATGCCAAAACTGGTTAAACATGAAGGAAATAAATGATGGGGTAACCTATGCACTTCACAGGTTTTTAAGAATTTTCAAGTCAAAAGAAAATGAATCAAATGAAAATTAAGGCGCACAGATGAATCAACATGAAAATGAACCCTTGATATAAAATGGTTTTTTAAAAGCCATCTTATATAATACGATTAAAATATAAGATGCTCCATAAAAAATCATCCTACATTCATTTGAATATAGGACAACTTTTAAAAGATTGTCCTATGTTCCCATTGGATTAAAAATCCCATCTCCAAGAAAATTTCAAACCCAAAACCCTTGAGGAGAACAAGAAGAAGAGGAGAGGAGAGAGAGAGGGAGAGAGAGGAGGTGAGAAAGAGGGAAGAAGAACAAGAAAAAGAAAATGAGAAGAAGAAAAAGAAGAAGAAGAAGAAGAAGAAGAAGAAGAAGAAGAAGAAGAAGAGGAGGAGGAGGAGGAATAGGAGAGGATAGACTATTCACACACACGCCCCACCTATCCCCATGAAATTTTCAAACCCAAAACCCTTGAGGAGGAGGAGAAGAGGAGAGACCAAACGCATGCCCTCCACCCACACACTACACAACTAGTTTTCTCCCATTAGGTTGGATCTCTCTTTCCTTAATTTTCTTATTTTCATGCTTCTAGATAGAGTACATTGAGAATAAGAAGACCCATGTGTTAGATTTTCAATTTTCCTTCAAAAGGACATCCCAATACTTGCTTGAAGTACGTTTGTTGTAGTTGTTCAAGTGAATAGTAGTAGTACACTACTTTCTTAATTATATGCATGCTATTTTTCTTCATTAATGGTTGTAAATATTTGAAATTGATACTTCTAAATAGAGGATTGTGAGAATAAGAAGGCCCATGTGTTATATTTTCAAATTTTATTTAAAAGGAGATCTAAATACTTGCTTGAAGTATGCATGTTGTAGCTATCTGCGTGAATAGTAATAGTACCCTGCTTAATTTTATGCCTAATTTTCCACTTTGTTAATAGTTTTAAATCTTTGAAATTGAACATTCTATATAGAGGACATTGAGAATAAGAAGATCCATATGTTAGATTTTCAATTTTCATTGAAAAAGACATTCAAATACTTGCTTGAAGTATAATTGTTGAAACTATCCATGTGAATAATAACAGAACATTGCTTTCTTAATTATGTGCATGATTTTCTACTTTGTTAATGGTTGTAAATCTTTTAAATTAAACATTTTAGATAGAGGACATTGAGAATAAGAAGACCCATGTGTTAGATTTTCAATTTTCATTCAAAAGGACGTCCAAATACTTGCTTGAAGTATGCTTCTTGTAGCTATCCCCATAAATATTAATAGTACACTACTTTCTTAATTATGAACGTGATTTTATCCTTTGCTAATGGTGTTAAATCTTTGAAATTGATCATTCTAAATAGAGGACATTGAGAGTAAGAAGGTCCATGTATTAGATTTTCAATTTTCATTCAAAAAGGCATCCAATTACTTGCTTGAAGTGTGCTTGTTGTAACTGTCTACCTGAATAATAACTATACATTGCTTTCTTAATTACGTTCATGATTTTCTACTTTGTTAATGGTTGTAAATCTTTGAAATTTATCATTCTAGATAGAGGACAATGAGAATAAGAAGACCCATGTGTTAGATTTTCAATTTTCATTCTAAAAGACATCCAATTACTTGTTTAAAGTATGCTTATTATAACTATTTGCATGAATAGGAATAGTACATTGATTTCTTAATTATGTGCGTGATTTTTTGCTTTGTTAATATTTGTAAATCTTTGAAATTGATCATTCTAGATAGAAGACATTAAGAATAAGAAGACCCATGTGTTAAATTTCAATTTTCAAAAGACATCTAAATACTTGCTTGAATCTGTGTTAGGAATAATTTTGTGTTATAATTTGTGTCAAAAATAACATTATATAAGTTTTTACTTGTGTATAGTTAGTCAAGAGTTAATATATTATTGTAGTGCTACTTTCCTAAGATGTAATTATTTTCTTCATTCTATCTTATTTATGTAACCAACTATGCACTTAGATGGTGGATTTTTCTAAACCAATGTATATGTAGTTATATTGTAAATGTATTATTTTCACTTATGCAGGAAACATGGAACATGAAGAAAGTGAGCATCATGAAGAATAGTTTAGCACAAGTACACCTATTAATAGAAAGGGTAGAGGGCCAACCAAAATGGAGCATATCATTAAGACAAAGTCAAAGGGAATAAAAGAAATAGTATAGCTTAACAGTAAAGGGCAGGCGATAGGTGGTAGTGCATATTTTTACACCAGTTTCATTTGTTGTACTGTTAGAAGCATGGTACCAATATCAATTACTAATTGGAAACATGTGTCACCATCAATAAAAGATGCAAGACTGGAGATGGTGAGTGTTTGTAAATGCTTGTTACATATAACATGCTAGGTGCCTTATCTTATTTTATTTTAGATAGACTAATGTTTGCTTTTACTTTTTAGTCAACCTTTGATGTCTTTGATGAGTATAAGAATAATTCTCTGCATGGGGCTAGTGAACAATGGAGGAAATGGAAGAGTGATCTTGCAAGAAAGTAAATACTTCCAAATGCTAATGATCCGTCTACACTCCACACTATCTCTGAATTGTATTCTAGCATCATTGACCAGGATGCATGGAATCATTTGAATAGTTCCACCTGTCTTCTGATGTTGAGGTAATTACATACTAGCCAAAAGTTTGATTCCTCTAATTATAAAAGTCCATTGTGCTTTATTACGTGTTCCTTTGACATGTAAGCAAAGTGTATAAAAGGGCAAATGGTGCATGCAACTAATCATATGCAACACCACCTATCTAGGATTGGTTACACATGGTTAGAAGAATAAGAAGTATATGTAATAGTTTAGTTCTATCTAAATATACTTGAATTTTATTTGATTAACTCTGAATTAATGTCTCTCTTGATAATAAAAGAAGGTTGGGACCACATAGCCCATCGATTATGCCCTTCTTTGGAAAATGGCCCATTCACAGGGGTGTAACTCCCATACCTTCACTGATGAAAATGTTGCCTTGATTTCTTTAAGATTGTAAGTGGTTTTACATGTCTATCCTTGTATCTCTTAAATTATAATATATATATATATATGGAAAATATTGTGTTTTATTAATTACATGTGCAAGAAGAGTTGACCTAGGAAAGTGCCACTACAAGGATTTGAGTAGCACTATTGCAAATGGGAACATCATGTATATTGCTGTGTGTAATAATGACGAACACCCTGGCAGAGTAAGGGCCCAAGGCCGTGGTGTGGTTCCTTTTAAATTCTCCCATAATCAAGGAATCCTCTAGTAGAGGACATGGAAGCATGGAAGGAGAATATGCTAAATGAGCTAGACATGAAGGTAAGGAATGCTTTCTATAAGGACCCTTGGAGTTTCAAAGGTCCAAGTCAAGATGTTGCCCCTCGATCCCCATCATACAATAGCTACAGTCCTCTATTTGAAGAAGAGATGGATGAGCAACAGTTCAAAGGAGATGCCCCAATCAAGGAGGTATTTATTGACATGCTTGCCTTTGCAATGTTCCATGTCTTAGTAATCTTCATTTATTCTTATGTATAAGTAATTTCTGATTTGTAGGTGGGTCAGTGCATAGTACAGTTGAGAATTATATCGTTGTGGCTACACTGTACAAGATTTTTTCTATCATACTGCATGGCAGGTTAATGAATCCACACACTGTGTGTGCGCATTACTACTGCCCTCCTACCATTTCCTATAGATGCAGACAATATTCGTACTATTGGGGATGCAATTGGATATCATGTAGCTTGCCTAGCAAAGTATATCAAAACAATGATTTACAAGGTATGTATATGGTATCACGACATCATGTTCAATAATAACATTTGAACTTAATGTTAACCAGAAGAAGCATAAGGCGCAATTGAGGGTGACTCCATACCACGCAACAAATTCTAACATACCGATTGCCCCATCCCAGGTATTTATGTATATATTTATGTTAAAATTGAATCTTGTAGTCTCTTCATATATATATTCTTTATTAATTTCTAGAAAATTATATCTAAAGTGTAGGGATTAGGTGTACATTTCATCTAACATGCCTCCATTCCTAAGAGGATTGTATGATGATAACAAAATTAGCCCTTTAAGGATGAGGCCAGTGTGCTTACCCACAATGTAGTTGAGGTTCTATGCATGCATATTGTCATTCATATTAGGCATGTGTTGTAATTGCTCTATTAATAATCAGATTGACATTACTCATTAATAGGACATGATAAGAATTTGACATTACAGTTATCCATGTCTTTGCATGATAAATTGCAAAGATTAGAGGTCAAAGACCTTTACAAATTCCTTGACCTTGTTGTTGTCTCTGAACTAAGTAGCATTTGTCCAAGGAGAAACAAATAGAAGATATCATACTTGGGTTCTTATGTTGTGACAAGGGGCAGGCCTTATTGGTTCTGCACAATAGTGGGTGAGTTATTACATGCCTTGCTACCATTCCACATAAACATGAATATGTATGTAAGTTAAGTTTTTCAAATTTCATTTGATTGATTATGTATATATAAGTCCCATGGGATGCTGCTAACTTTGGATGTGAATGATGGAATTACAATTTTTCTTGTTCTTGTGGAGCACACATTCAAGGCTCGTTGATGAAAGTCATCAATAAGTAAGTTTGACTTTTATTTCATTCATGATAATAGCTGGATAACTGATAAATATCATCTTTATTCATATATAATGTTTTTACTTATACATGTTTAGTGCATGGTATAAAGGGGATGAGATGGAAAATATTAACTATCTAGCAAAACTGACTTAAAAAGGGGTCAAGGTAAGGTTTACTAGTTCTTTATTATAACCCTGTAACCTAGACTTATAATTACACATGATATTTAAACCTTATGATCTGTTGACATTATTGTGTACTGCCCTAAACAACAATTTGATTGAGAATGTGGGTATTATGCTTTTAGATATATGAGAACCCTCATTCGTGAAGGATTTAAGATCTCTCAATTGAGAAAGGTTCAATTAATTGACTGATCATCATTCTAATAGTTTTCTACATCACTTAAATGACTCCAACATTAATGTCTCAATTGACTTAATATTTGTTGTCTTGCAGGTTGATTTAGGTAGTAGGAGTTACTCCCAATTAGATATAGATGACATCAGAATAGAATGGACTGAATAACTTTTAACTTTTAATTTGCAGATCACTAATGTCATTGAACATAAAACAATTTTATCATTAAAATACAATTTACAACTTCACTACTATGGATGCATGTGTCCCCTTTTTTTATTTAAGTCTGTGTATAGTTTCTTTATTTCATTGAGAACTGTGTATGGAGAAGTTTGATGTGGAATTTTGGAAGTGATAAATGTGTATGAATGTATTTTGTAAAATGATTGTAGCCTCTAGAAATGAAATGTTGAAGTTCAGAAACTACATGAACAATATATGAACAGAAACCAACAAAGGAGCATATAATTCTTGCAAAAAGTATAAGCAATATAGGATGATTTTTGAAAAATTGTCCTATATTACACGACTTTGTAAGATAGTTTTTCAAGAACCTTCCTATAATATCCAAGGTTTATAAGATGATTTTTCAAAAACCATCCTATATTACATAGCTTTCTAAAACTATTTTTTAAAAATCGTTCTATAATATCCCTAGTTTATAGGATGGTTTTTGAAAAATTGTCCTTTATTAAACAAATTTATAAGATGGTTATTGAAAAACCATTCTATAATATCCATGCCATTTTTTTTTTATATAAGATTGTTTTTCAAAAACCCTGTTATAATATCCATAATTTATAAGATGGTTATTGAAAAACTTTCGTATATTAGACACATTTATAAGATGATTTTTAAAAAACTATCCTATATTACAAAGGTTCTAATGATATGTAAGATGGTTTTAAAAAACCATCCTACGTTACTTAGATATATAAGATGGTTTTTGAAAAAAATCTTATATTTTACATATTTGTAAGATGGTTTTAAAAAAAAACTGTCTTATATAAACTAAGCTTGATAAGACAGTTTTTGCCATGAAGAAGGATGGATCAATAACATTAGGCTGAATGGATAAAAAACTATTGGAAAAAGTGGTTCATTCAGCCTAATGTTTCACTGTTGTAGCTCTAGTCCTTTTTGTCATGAAAAAGGATGGATCAATAAGACTTTGCATTGACTATCATATGCTTAACAAAGTAACAATAAATAATAAGTACCCTCTATCCCAAATAATGACCTTATTGGGTTTGCTATAGGCAGCTAGAGTTTTCTCAAAGATTGAGTTAAGGTTAGGATATCATCAATTGAGGATTATAGTGGAAGACATCCCAAAGATGGCTTTCATGACTCATTATGGACATTATAAATTCAGAGCCATTCCATTTGGGTTGACAAATATGCTAGCTACATTTATGGATCTCATGAACAGGGTGTCCATGCCATATCTTGATAAATTCATTATTGTATTCATAGATAAAATCCTAATTTATTTAGAGATTTTAGAGGAGCACTAGGAACACTTGCAAATGGTATTACATACACTCAGGACACATCAACTATATCCCAAGTTCATCATGTGCAAATTCTATTTAGAAGAGGTCAACTTTCTAGGTCATGTGATCTTTAAGGGTGGAGTAGCAGTTGACTCAGAGAAGGTAGAGGCAATAGGGAAGTGGGAAGCACTTAAGGCGATGATCGATAAAAAAAATTTCCTAAGGCTTACAGTATACTATTGATAATTTATTAAAGGATTCTCACATATCGCTTTACCCCTGACCAAGCTTACCAGGAAGATTGTGAGATGCATATGGGATGAAGCATGCAAAGCTAGCTTCTTAGAGTTGAAGAGGAGAATAACCACTGCATCAAGGCTTACTTTACCATCTGAAGTGGAGGTTTTTGTGACAACTAGGGTTTTCTTGAAATACTGTCGCTACAAATTCATTTTGAAAACATATAGATACCCTTAGAATCTTTTTTTTAAAAATATTTTCAAAGATAACAAGTACAAACATTCATTCAGTTTGAATATCACTTCTACAAGACTAGGTGTCCCTATCAGAAAACTTCACATATAATCAAAATAGATACTACCATATGAGCACACACAGGATCCACTGGTCATAGCCACTACCAACTAATAATTTAATAAAGTGCCACACACAATAATCCAAACTTTATTACATGTTCATCAATAATAAATGTTAAAATAAAATTTTAAACGGCTAAGTTTAATTAAGGACAAATAATATTTCTTTTTCATGCTTTCCACTGAAACACTTGTCATCTACAATCCTCTTCCTGTCCAAGTTATCTACGAGTCGAGGAACCTCACTTGAAATGTTGTGTGGATGAGTATGAACACTTAGAGGAAAGTTCTTAAACATGATTTGAAAACCATGGTAATTCACATGACAAGGTGAAATCAAATGCAATAAGTAAGTATCAAATGACCAATCCACAATAGATAATAACTTGAATTAGGTCTACAAATTAGAAGATGGTCACACTTATATACATACTGCAAACAAATCATAGATCTAAGGGCAGCCTCCCACCACAAGCCTCATAGGCTATGGTTTGAACCCTTGAGGATGACCAATATGTATATCATGTCTAACTAATAGGATGAAGAGCTATGCATGTATGGTCAACATCACCCAATTATGCTTGGTCATTGACAACTTATGATCTACACCTAATCTCTTGGGGCAATCAGATCAAGATAGAAGTAGTCTTCTCAAAATACATACTCCCACAACTCAAAGGTCATACTCTTTGCATGTATGTTGTTTGAAGACCATGGGTCAGTTTGAACCATCCTTGCACAGTGTCATAGGGTATAATAACCCTCAGGATGACTCTAGTTGTATGATATCTGTAATGCCCAAGCAATTTACACTATTTTTAACGAAAATTGGACATTCTATGGAAAATGGACTGTGTTGAATGTTTGATTTTATTTAAAATATTAAATGAAGAAATTTGTGAGGAAACTTGGTATCATTAGATTCTACTCAAAAAATGAAATCCAACACCTCAAAAATCACCCAAAACGGAGTTCGTATGAAGAAGTTACAGCCATTTAAAGATAGGGGTATTTCTGAAAATTAAACAGAAAAACGTTTAAAATGACAAAGGGACGAAAAACGCAGGGGGCCATTTTGATAATGGCACCCCCTGTCATCTTGAACCTCAAGAACCCTCCAAAAAATCATAAATCCAAATTTCTCTAGAAAATCCTAGGGCAAAGGGCGGCACCTCCTTCTCCCCTCTATAAAAACCCCATCTCCCCTCTCCAAAAAACATAAGTTTTCTGGTGTTTTTCCAACCGTTTGAGACTGGGGTTTCCGACAAAATCGGAAACCCTTCTCTCTGCGTTTTCTGGCAATGGCCAGGCCTAAGTCAGGCCGGCCATCCCGTTCCCATTTCCCCCTCTCTCCTCTTGTTCTGGTCTGACATTGGGGTTTTCCCCTTCGTGGGTTCGGACAAACATAGAAATCCGGCGAGAAAGGGTCTCAGACGGAAATGGGGTTCCATCACTAGCAATGGGCACTCCCCAGGCTGCCCAGGTAAGACGTCCTTACCTCCCTTCTCTGGTTCCTCCACTTTTCAGGCTAGATCTATGCTGGATCTAGCTTTTCCCAGCAGTTTCCAGTAGGAATTCCTGGCCAGAAGAACGACCCAATCCAGTTCCAGACGACCTTGCACGAGCCAGGCGTCCCAGGGATGCCTTGCTCCATGTGCACTTGGGACAGGTTCCCAGGGAGGGGCTCCAGGTGTACGACAGTGCGTACACTATCCCAGGTGCGCGCGCGACATGGGGCACGGGTCCTGGCTCGACCAGGATGCACGGGGTGCCCTGGGAGCTGAGACACGCCATGCTACAAGGTGTGTCCATGCGATGATGCGTGTCATAGCGCATCACTTGAGCATGCATGGGCGTGTCCAAAAGGCGGTCCCTGGCGCGGCCTTTGGGCATGCACGCATGTGAGGTGGTCGCGGTCCAACCAGGATGCACGAGTGTCCTAAGAACTGGGACACGCAGACCCAATGAGACTTTAAAAATTAGGATTAAAGGATAAATTGCAGAGTTTAACTATTGGAAAATAGATCCATATCATAGGATCTAGCCTGGCAATGAATTAGGCAAGGACCATTGACCCTAAACAACAGATTTAGCGGTCTAATAGATTAAAATTAATAAGGACTCCTTGTATCCATTCATACCCAGGAGTTTATAAATGAGACCCAGGGACGAGTTGAGTGCAAAAAGACACGACTCCAAGAGACTTTGAGGTAGGTGCTCTATCGCTACTAGATTTTTTTTAAAAGAGCCATGATTGTTTTATGCATGTTTTAAGTACAAATTATATAACTTGTTTAGCATGACTTAATTCAACATACATATGATAAACGCTTTATGCATAGATATGTTTTGCAAATAATTGCATATACATTATGCATAGATATGTTTTGCAAACAAATGCATATATTGCATATTTTGTGAGCATTGAGTTTTTAAAAGATTGCATGTCCTTGAGGGTTACCAAAAGATGCTGGAGTACCCAAAAGACACTGGGTAGGCAGTTGTGAGGGACCCAAAGAGGATGGGTTTTGAAAAAGAGGTTTTTGCTGGTTTGATCTGATATGATTTGGGCTGATGAGCTCGTGGGCGCTATGCCGAGAGGTTTGGGTTGGCCTCCAGCCTCTACCACTATTAGGTGGATGGGTACCAAGCCCAAAAAGGGCAACGTCCCTACGTCGACTGCATGTGGTACAGGGGGCTACCACTGGTGTCACGACACTGTGTCGACGTGTCATAGGCCCCGTTGAGGCTATGACCGAGTGTCCTCAGGTACCTGGGGACCACACGGCGGTGAGGTCGTGGGCATAGTTGGACCCTATGGTTTCGTGGACTTATTTGCATTGCATATGGCATGATATGAGGTTGGTCAACCATACCATACTAGATATCCATGAGTTGGATTCAATGAAGCTTCTTATGCATATCATTATGTTATGATATATATGATACTTTCGACTTGGTTTGTGCTATTCTTTAAGTCTTTAGTATTTCAATTTGACAATGGTTTTTGATATCGATATTGAGCATGAGTGTTCAAACATGCACATGTCTTGAAAGAGCATATGGTTTTAAATATAGCATGCATTGTAAAACTAGTAGTGATGGACTCCTACTGAGTATAGTATATACTCACCCTATCCTTAAAATTTTTCAGGATAGTTCCACTCACAAATAGAAGATGTCTCAGTAGATATTAGTGCTCGAGCAAGTGAATAAACAAAGGAGACAACTATACGTGTAAGTAAACGCTCTACCCTTTGGACATGTATTTGTATTTATTTATAGTTGGACTATGTGCTATGACTGGATAGACCTGGGGAAAAACATTTATGATTTCTGAAGATTTTCAAAAACTACTTTGGTTGTTGTGAAGGCAAATGACACTCGGGGTTTTCAAAATGAGTTTAAAACAAAAGATTTTCTACTGCATTGCATGGTTTTCATAAAATGGTTTTCAAATAGGGATGCATCCCGCCTTAGGAAATTAGATATTGCATTTAAAAATGCATGAGAAAACCCAGGTCGTCACAATATCATAGCACACTTGTGCATTATCCAAGCTGTCACCCATACAAGGTACAAATACAAGCATTTTCATCCAGTTAATACATACTCATATAATCTCATTTCTTTATTATAATGCAAACAAAGCTACATGAATATCATTCAATGTGAAGCTCATAACTTTCACATTCACAAATCACGTTTTTGGATGTAACTTTGCATTAGTGAATAATCAAATCATGTATCACCAAACTATGTGACACAATAAGATTTTCAATGTGTTTCCAAATAGTCCTACAAGGATGCTAGATGGTGAGATTTGAGTGTGTCCTCTAAAATTCAAATGAGTTAACCTCTTATATATTTACATGGGTTAGTAGACTTGAATGACTATGGAATATATAGACATTTTTCCTCTAGGATTTTGATGTTCACTACTTCTAAATATGGACTATTTCAATGACTAATGTATGTATTTGTTACTAAGTTGTTTATGTGATGTGTTTTAATGATTAAAAGCTCTCCTGATATGTCAATTAGTCCAAAGATTTACAAATATAACCTCTATCCACACATCCATTGAAGTTCACATGTTAGCAGTCCACTTAAAATGTTAACTACTAATCCATTTTATTCATTATTAATGTTAAGTGTTCATTGTCTTTGTGTGAATTAGCTAACTATTTTTCACTATTTTCTTTGTTTAATCACTAGATTATTAAGTCTCCTATGATTATAAATCATCTATCAAATACATCCGGTGGTAGGAATCCATTGTATTCACTAAAGTTTAGTGAGGAGACCTGCTATTACTTTGCAATAGATATACAAATTGTTTTGTGTTCAACCAACAATCTAGTCATCTGATAATGCCATTTAGTCTTATTTGGATCATTCCTTATTGAATATACTTCCTTTCCATGTAGTTTTTTGGGTATGCTAGGACTTGGAAAGCATCTAGTACCTCAATCTTTTAGTTGGACTATCTATAGAATTCCACATTATACAATCTAGCAAAAAATGATGCCAAAGATGTCCTCATTTGCATGCAACCATCATGTAATGCAAGACATATTTTATATCTTGATAAACCTTATTAGGTGTATAATCTTAGGTTCAATTTTCTCTAGAAAATTCTATCATTTATTACAAAAATAGTAAGCAACTTTGTTACATGGTCTTTAACCTGTCTATGGAAACAACTAGGAACAGCTGAGATTTAGAGGATAGTAACATGGAATTCAAGCATGATTCGAACTGAATTTTCAAGTACATCCCTCATGCTAAGTTCTAGCATCAAATCCAAAGCAAGGGCATGTTAATATAATAATAATAATAATAATAATAATAATAATAAAACTGTGATGACCCAGGTTTTTGTAACACGTTTTGTAATGTATTTTGAAAGGCAGGGCCCTTAAGAGTGTTAAAAAATTTCTCAAAACAAAGCAACAGAAATTCTTTTCTTTAGAACTTGTTTTGAAAACCCAAGTAACCACTTCATACATAACATAAGTACAATTTGTATATAAAATAAAATTCCATTGAAGGATTATACTTTTATTAAATTTCAGGATCCATCTACTGGTTCACAGAACAGCCAAATCTATTACAATACTTGTCCAAATTACATGATCCAAAACTCAAGCTCACCATACAATAAAACTCTCAACAAACAAAAATACATTTATTCAAGGGTATACCTTGAAGATTATTCTCTTCAAGTCTTCTATTGTCTTGAGCTCCTAACTCTCCTTCCCTGTATCTGAGATATTGCAACATTTACAATATCTCAACAAGCAATGCTTGGTAGGGGATTCAAGAAGCATAATAATTGACATTGTAATTCCAATACTTCATGATCCTATTATCCTTAAACATACTCTTTACTTTGTAAGTTATGTATATCTATATACACACATACCCTTCATGGGTAAACTAGTTAAATTTGTGAAAGTAGTCAAATATCATTCCCAACTAAGCTAATCAATTCTCTTCATTTTGAGAATTTACTATTACAGCTAATCTTATACTGGAAATTTCCCTTCTTAGGAAATATTGGTAATATACAATTACCTAACATTTCATTATGCTACAATATAAGGCATTTCACTATGCCTATTCTCATATGCATCATAGTGCAAAATAATTAAAAAGGTTGCCATGCTGTAGTCTGATCCATACTAGCGCACTCGGATAACTACCCTGTTCACCACTGATACCATGGTGGAAAATATTATGTCACTGCCCGTATGGGGGGGCAAGACTTTCACAGTGGTGGCCTTCCCATAATTGCCACCACCCGACTTTTAGCCTCTCTTTGGGCAAGGTATCATCTTATCATCAAATTTCAAGGAGCGGGTGGCCAAACCCTCAAAACTCCTCTAACAATAGCATCCCCCTAGGCTTATGCCTATTAAAACAAAATCACAAGCCTCCAAGCTTGTATGTAAAATAGATTTCATATGTATCAGACCATATGTCTGTTTACTTAGGGCTGAAATATTTTCTAGTTCCCTATTCACTTATAGTTTAGTCCCTAACCATCATATATGTGTTTGGTTGGATCATAAGGTTTTCAAGAGATTTAATACAAGTATTAACATTACTCTTGTCAACATAAGATCATGAGTACAATCATGTATATCTCATGTAAATGCATTCATCAAATCCTCCTACCTTTAAGGATTGATCTCTTTTCCCCAATCTTCCATGATCCTGACTGATGTATGTAATCTGTACATCAATACATATTGTCAATATATAAATTTTGAACAATCCTATTGATCACTAGATCTAATGTTTAGAATGATCTTTAGATCATTCATATCTATGTATTTTTCTATCTCTAACTCTTTGTGTGTCCATCTCCTTGATCTTGATCTTTCATAGATCCATTGATTTACAATCTACACATGTTGATAAAGATCAGGGTCCTAGATCTTCGATCATCTAGTTCTTCTTTTATCTAAGTTCAGTTATTGGATCATCCCTATGGAGGATGATCTTGGTTTTTCTTCCTTGAATCATCTTTGATAAAGGGTTTGGATTATCTAATCTAATGAACTATAACAAGCATACTAATAAACATGCATACTGAGTACAATATAATATTCTATTTCTTATTATTCTTGATCATCCAAGATCTAATGGATCTTGTTTGATCATCCTTATCTTACTTACTGTTTTTTATTAGGGTTAAGTATTTTACTAACCTTTTATGCTCTTATTATTATTATTCAACCAGTTAATGTGCTGGTTGAAGGTAACTTATTCAAGCCTAAATCTAGACTGCTCCTCTTATTTCCAATTGGCTAAGGCTTACTAGCTAAATGGGTGAACACAAAGTGGTTACTTCAATCCTCATGTAAGGAGGCGTTTAGACCTCACAAACGTCAACAGAAGGTAGGAGAAGAGCGAGGCTCTATTAGATAACCCCCTTAACCACTATGTTCATCATTCACTAGAATGACCATAGCTCAACCTTTCATAAGGTTCCTATGAGCATGTTTACCCTAAGTACTCTTTCTAATGGATTTTAATTAAGTCCATGAATATTTATAATGCCATTCATGGGATTTATTATTCTCCTAGTTTGGGCCAAGGATTTGATAATCCTTATATTGTCCTACTAACTATAGCCCTTACAATCAATCCTCTCTCAATTGAGGGCCCAAAACATCTTCGATCATAGTGAAGCTTCTACCCTAGGGGTTTTGGACCCTTCTAGATCGATTATAGTCAGAATTTTCATCTGAGCACTCCATCATCCTAAATTAAGGGTTCTGGTGTTTACTTTATTTTTACCTTTTTATTACCAAAATAAATTATAGTAAACTAAAAATTATATAAACCAGTATTAAACATCTATATAAAGTATTCCCACCTACCTGATTAGAGAAAAAACATTGTTTATGTGTCCAATTTAAAAGAAATACCCTTTGATGAAGAAATGGCCCATGATCCACCTTTCTTGCAAATTACCGTTGTTTGAATCGTTGGATCTTGAAATTGATTTGGGGGTTTTGTAGCTAAGATATGGTGGGAAGTTTTGGACGGTGAAATTGATGATATTAGATCTGGAACAGAGTGCCTAATTGATTTTAGGTCTCTTGTTCCAATTTAAAAAGAAAAAGAAATTGAAAAGAGAGAGATCTCTTGGGATTTTTGTGTTTTTGGGGAGGGATCTAGGTCTAATTTTTTAGGGAGAGTGAAGAAAATTTTGTGGTGATTTTATGAACATTTTTGGAGGATTTTTGGGGTTGTATTTATAGGCATTTTGGTCTTCTTTCATGATTATAATATTTAATTTTTTATTATTAAATGGCATGAAAGTCTCCCATGCTCCATTTTTCTTTCCCAAGAGCAGCTAGTGTTTGTTGACCCATGACTTCATGAGGGCTTCTCATAAGATTCGTTTTTGGGTCCCTTGTGGGCCCCACTTGGTGTAAAAAGACCGTTTTGCCATTTATGTATAAAATTTTGGGTTTTATTCCCATGATCTCGGATTTGAGTGTACTTAGTGGTGTTGGATTCATATTTCTCAGTACATTCTAAATTTTGATGTCTCATATTTTGATTTTTGGGAGATTTTGATTTTTTTGGATAAAATTACTATTTTACCCTTTTGTCCAAGAAATGAAGAAACTTAGGATTTTTCATCCGAATTCAGAATTTGTCATGCTTACAATCATTTTGAAGGGTTTGCTAAGTTTAATTTCAATTTTACATGTCTTATTATTTGATTATACTTTTATAAAAAAAGTATATTCTAAATAACCCTAATATTTCAGCCCAAAATATCTAAAACTCAAACTTTATTGATTTTCTCAATCAATTACAAAAATTGGGGTTATTACAAAAACACACTTAGTAACAAAGCTAAATAGTCAAGGACTCAATGTCTAATTCAATCATTCAAAAGGACTCAATGTCTAATTCAATCATGCAAACTGAATTGGTAGATGCACAAATCATAGATTACATCATGCTTAAACCTTAATACCATGCACATTTTACTATCTTAAACCATGAAAAACTCTTAGGTTAGGCAAGTGAACTCCTCAAACAAAACTATGCAATACATGAAGTAAACATGACATGGATAAAAATGGAAAATCTAGGAATTTCTACTCTATGATTTAGCATGATCTTCATGAAACATGTTTTGAATATCTTTTCAGTAAATCTTAGCCTAGGAAAGCTCCATTCACCCTACTTGAAATCTCTTCTTCTTCCCTTTCTACTTTCCTCCTCTCCCTCTCCTTTCATCTTTTCTTCCACAGGTGCTATGGTTTTCTCCTTCTTCTTCTTTTAGTTCCACATTTTTTCTCCTATTTTCTCGTGGTTTTTAACTTCTTTTTGTGGTGAGATTTCTATATTATATTTTATAGTATCCATTTCTAATGTTTTGGGTTTCTTCTAACTCAAACTCTTTAGATTCTACCCTCGAGTAGTGTCAACGACCAGGTTTTTCAAAAATAATCTTTTGGAAAAGTCCTATTTGTAATAGCAATGGAATTCCAATGGAAAATTTTTGGTTTTAAGACTTAGATTTCAAAAGCATATTTTATATGGACTTTTCGCAAAACCATCTTCAAGTCAAGTCATTTTCTTAAACCTTTATATAAATGTCAACTAACCAGAGCAAACAAAGTAAAGTGCTCATCTTGTCAAAAATCCAATAGGTTGTACCCATAGCCATAAAAATCCAAAACTATGAAAATTTTATTATCAATTACTCTTAGACATTTATCCATGTAAGGTGTTCAAAAAAAGTACAGGAGCTATTCAACAAGCCAATAAAATTCAAAAATACTTGAATAATCTAAATAGACTCATACATCTCTAGAATCAACTATTAGCCTCCTTCCCTTTCCTTTTGTCACCGATGCTAATCTAGCCTAAACTCTCAACTGAAAATTTTTGGTCTACAAGGGTGAGCACAACTGCTCATATACAAAAACTCCAATACAACCTAGGCCAATGTGAAAACACAGCACCCATACTTATTTGTAGTATAGTCTAAATGAATCATGGTTTTAGTGTACTATACATGTTCAAAGTGTCTATCATGTAAGTTACTAAAAGATCTACTAGCAATTGACACTATGTTTCTAATATTAGAAGGCTTCATTACACCATGAATGCATTAAATCTTAGAATATCAAGTCACTTCACAGTTTTGGAATCATGAATATATATGATTTGTCTTAAATTGAACTTTTTGCAAGTGCATGAGTCTATTGTAGACTAGACAATGTAGGTATGTGTCGATCCCACAGAGACACTTTTAATGTTGGAAATTTAATTAAAATCTTAAGTTAATGTACTTTAGTCTAGCCAACAGATTTAAAAAAGTAATTAAATCTAAAACTTCTAACAAACTTATATTAGAACACACAAATGAAGCATTAAAGTTAAGAACAAGTAAGAAACTCACTACTTAATTGAAGAAAGAAATTTCATTAATGTTACATGTTTACAATGAAGTGAGTACATAATCATAAAGGAAATGAAAGCAAATGAAATAAGAACTCACTTAAACGGTTGGTGTGTACCCTATAGGATTCCTTTGTTGTATCATTCAAAGAGGAACTTTGTACATCTACTTCAGTGAAGATACACTAATTACCACCTATAGTCCTCATCAATGCAATTACTTCAACTTGTTAAGACACCTTTCTCAAGAAATCCAACAAGTATGCAGGAAGTCCCTTAACATGCTACAAACCCAAAAGAACATCAAACCATAACATGTATCTCCTTTTAGGGATGAGAGACCTTGGCTTCCATAGAAAGAGGTGTAAGTTTTTCTTTTCATGTTCAAGTGTTTTCCAAACACTAGAAGATAGGTGAAAGATATGGGAGAAGTATGCTTAATATAAAAGCATCTTCTTCACTAAAACTTTAGGAAGAGAGTAGCAATAATGCACGAGGAAGAGCACGTGGAGTAAGAAGATGATATAAGAGGAATGTGTGCTAGAAAGGTGCAACCCAGTTGGGATTGTAACCTAATAGCATGTGACCAAAGAGGTGCTAGAAGGGATCAAAGGAACTAGGAGAAATGGGGTCTAATTTAGGGTATATTATGACCCACTTGAAGATTGGAGAGATGTTGGAGAAATAAGAAGGATGTGTAATATAACATGAGGCAACTACTATGGAGTGGAGGGGGTTGATGGAAGAAAAAAAAGGTGCACCCAAAGGAGGGGTATGCACTACTTCTTGAAGAGAGAGAATTCTATAGAGAGGAGTAGACCAAAGAGGGGTGCATCCAATCCTACTCTCACTATCTCACACCTCACTCAACAATAAGATGGAGGAGAAAGATGGGAATATGGGAAGATGGCTCTCACCTAAATTTCTAGAATAGGTGAATATTGAGGCACTATGGTAAAAGGATGAGAGTGATATGTCTCCCCATTTTTCTAAAATATTTATCAAATTTATTTGAAAGGTTGCATAAAATGCCTTATTTTTCAAAAAGATCTTTTGGTGATACTATATAAATATTTTGTGAAATGCTCCCACTTCAGACTAGGCATTACATTATTAAATCTCCACATATTAGTAAAATAATGATCTGACTTGAAAACGATTAGAAGTGCATACCACAAGAACATCACTAGTCACAAGTAGAATCACACATCCATCAATTTGTACACACTGTCCATTTTAAAGTCTTACAACTGTTTGAGTGTTAATAGAAGTTATATACAACCCAAAATGAATCCCTATACATAGAATCTATCAACTAAGCTCATTAAGGGTATCTTCATCATACATCTAAGATGAGATTGAGGCTTCCATATTTCCCTTGTCCTTCTCGCTCAATCTCTCATGAATACCACTGAAATGTTAGTTATAAGGGGTGAGCATATCAATTGCTCACACATAAGAAAACTAATACAAACTGGCCCACCTAAAATAAGGCAACTATACTATAAGATATCCATAAGTAACAAATTAAGTACATAGGGTTTATTTCAAAGATGTGCACAACTTAGGATCTATTTCACAAATGACACAAATATAGAGTCCCAAAATAAAGTGAGAATCTGCAAGAAGCAAAACACATAAATAGACTTTTAAACCCAAGACATGGATCAACCAACAATCGATAAATCATCAACATGGAATACCATTGGCAAATCCAATAGATCATGTGCACAATTTACTGTCAAATAAGAAATTCACTTCTACATCAACGTGGAAACGCTAATTGATCAAATCTAAAATGGCATATGCTCCTACCATCAGGGACATCAAGAATGGTATATAGTCCTACTGTGACGACCCAGGTTTTCTCATGCATTTTTAAGTGCAATATCTAATTTCTTAAGGCGGGATGCATCCCTATTTGAAAACCATTTTACAAAAACCATGCAATGCAGCGGAAAATCTTTCACATTTAAACTCATTTTGAAATCCCCAAGTGTCATTTGCTTTAACAACAGCCAAAGTAGTTTTTGAAAAACTTTAGAAATCATAAATGTTTTTACCCAAGTCTATCCAGTCACAGCACACAGCCCAACTGTAATTAAATACAAATACATGTCCAAAGGGTAGAGAGTTTACTCACATGTATAGTTATCTCCTTTGTTTATTCACTTGCTCGTAGCACTAATATCTCCTAAGACGTCTCTTATTTGTGAGTGGAACTATCCTGAAAAATGTTAAGGATAGGGTGAGTATATACTATACTCAGTAGGAGTCTATCACTACTAGTTTTGCAATGCATGCTATGTTTAAAATCATATGCTCTTAAAACATGTGCATGTTCGAAGAATCATGGTCAATATCGATATTAAAAACCACTGTATAATTGGAAATACTGACAACTTAAAGAAATAGCATAATCCAAGTCGAAAGTATCATATATCATAAACATCATGATATGCATACGATGCTCAACTAAATCCAACTCATGGATATATGGTATGGTCAACCAACCTCATGTCATGCCATATGCAATGCAAATAAATCCTCAAACCATAGGGTCCAACTATGCCCACGACCTCACCGCCGTGTGGTCCCCGGGTACCTAGGGACATAGGGTCATATACCTCCACGGGGCATATGACACTTCGACCCAGTGCCGTGACACCAGTGGTAGCCCCCTATACCACATGCAGTCGAAGCAAGGACATGCCTTTTTTGGGCGTGGTACCCATCCACCTAATAGTGGTAGAGGCTGAGAGGCCACCCCAGACCTTTCGGCATAGCTCCCACAAGCTTATTAGCCCAAATCATGTACGATCAAACAAGCCAAAAACCTCTTTTTCAAAACATGTCCTCTTTGGGTCACTCACAACTACCTAGCCCTCACAACTGCCTACCTAGCATCTTTTGGGCACTCCAGCGTCTTTTGATAACCCTCAAGGACATGCAATTTTGCAAGAACACAATGCTCACAAATCATGCAATATATGCAATTATTTGCAAAGCATGTCTATGCATAATATTTTTATCCTATGCATGCTGAATTCATTTATATGCTAAACAAGTCATCAAATAATTCATGCTAAACAAGTCATATACATATACTTAAAACATGCAGTTCCAAAACAATCATGGCTCTTTTTAAAAGTCTAGTAGTGATAGAGCACCTACCTCAAAGTCTCCTGGAGTCGCATCCTTTATCACTCAACCCGTCCCTGGGTCTCTTTTATAAACTCCTGGGTATGAATGGATATGAGTCCTTATTAATTTTAATCTATTTAGACATTAGACCGCTAAATCTGCTATTTAGGGTCAATGGTCCTTGCCTAATTTATTGCCAAGCTAGATCCTATGATATGGATCTACTTTCTAATAGTTAAACTCTATAATTTATCCTTTAATCCTAATTTTTAAAGTCTTATTAGGTCTGTGTGTCCCAGTTCCCAGGACACTCGTGCATCCTGGTTGGACCGCGTTTTGCACACACACATGCATGCTCAAGTGACACACTATGATGCACATCATCGCACGGACGCACCTTGTAGCATGGCTCGTCTCAACTCCCAGGGCACCCCGTGCACCCTGGTCGAGCCACGACCTGTGCCCCATGTCACGCATGCACCCGAAGGCCGCTCCTGGGACAGTGTACGCACTGTCGTACACCTGGAACCTGTCCCAGGGATCTAGTCCCAGGTGGACGTACAGCATGGCGTCCCTGGGACGTCGTGTTCGTGCACAGCCAGCTAGAACCAGTCTTGGGGCTTTTTTTACCAGGAACCTGACTGGAAATGGTTGGGGAAGGTCCAAATCCAGCATGGATCTGGCCTGGGGAAAGCAAAACAGATAGGGAGTGGAGAAAATCAACTTACCTAGGTCACCTAGGGACGCCCATCACCGATGGTGGAACCCCGTTTCATTCCAAACCTCCTGCACGCCGGAAAACTTGAAGAAAGGGGAAAATCCCTATTGCCAGACCGAAAAGGAGAAAGGGCATGGAGAAAAATGGCAATGGCAGGGCTGACTTGGGCCTGGCCATTGCAGGAAAATGCAGAAAGATGGGTCTTCGATTTTTGCCGGAAACCCTAGTCTCAAACGACTGGAAAAATGCAATTTGAAGAGGGGGGGAGATGGGGTTTTTATAGAGGAGTGAAAGGCGGTGCCCCTCAATGGCGGTGCCGCCATTTCCCCTGGTGTATTCTAGAGAAATCGGGAAAAACTGGTTTCTGGGAGGGTCTAGAGGTTGAAGACGACAGGGGGTGCCGTTATCAAAACGGCCCCCTGCATTTTTCGTCCTTTTTTGTTTTTTCGTTTTTCTGTTTAATTTCTAGAAATACCCCTATCTTTAAATGTCTGTAACTTCTTCATACGAACTCCGTTTTGGGTGATTTTTGAGGCGTTGGATTCCATTTTTTTAGTAGAATCTAATGGTACTAAGTTTCCTCACAAATTCCTTTGTTTACTATTTTAAATAAAGTGAAACATTTAACTTAGTTTATTTCCTATAGAATGTTCAATTTTCGTTAAAAGTAGTGTAAATTGCTCGGGCATTACACTACCTTCAAGGACATCAAGAATGGCATGTAGTCCTATCATCAAGGAATCAGGTCTAGACTCTTGAGAGTTATAGGCATGTCCAACTTGCCCCAAATATCCATACTTAGACTCCTATGCACATAGAGCCCTACCATTGTCTCAGGCGATTTATGCATCCTTTATGTCAACTCGCGGATACTGAATGGTCTAAAACTCATCAAACCTCATGGGGGCACATGTTTACCTCAAAGTAGTTCCCCATGAGAAGCTACTTCTATTGTCCCCTATCTCAATAACAGGGATAGTTTAGCATAGGGTCTCCAAGACTTATAATGGTGCATAGCATGCTTGCCTCTTATCTTATGGCTGCCCCACACATGCATACCTCCAGGTCTTACTACTGCCCTAGGTGTGCAAACCTCCAGGTCTTGCTGTTTCCTAGGCATGCATGCATCCTAGTCTTACTGTACTCATAAAGCACCTGCCAAAACATAAATCAAAACTGCCTATCCAAGACATATAGTTACTTGTGAAGTTCCTTCCTAAAACATCAATGAAATAATCAACTAGGGCTTACAACCACTCATAGATTACATGCTTAAAGCACTATCAAAATCATATACCCATGGCTTACGATTCCTCCTAGAGCATTTGCATAAAACATCAATGAAACCATATCCATCAGGGCTTATAGCTGCCCATAGAGTGCTTCCCTAAAGCATTGATGAAAATCATATCCCAAAGCTTACAGCTGCTCATAGGGTGCCTGCCTAAAATATCAATAAATTTATATCCATGAGGGCTTATAGCGCTTACCTAAAGCCCCAATGAAAATCATATCCTCAGGTCTTGCGACTGCTCATAAAGCACTTGCCTAAAACATCAATAAATCCATATCCACTAGGTCTTATAGCTACTCATAGAGTACTTGCCTAAACATTGGTGAAAAACCATAGTACAAAGTACAAAAAGTCGATGCCATATGTGAATCCACTAGTCCTTTAGATTCCATAGACTTAGCATGTCATTGCTTATGGTGGATTTATAGTTGGAGGTTTAATATTCCTTTAGAAGGTGAATGTCTTATCATTCATATTGCCATAGTTAAAGTACTAGGTGTAGTCTTATATGTCTACTTTATGGTATTGTTTAGCCATTTCATTAAGTTTTGAAGAACCTAATGATCCTTAGATGTTTCCTTCCTCTTTCACTTACTATATATAATATCTAGGCTATAAGGCTCCCCTAGCCTTAAATCAATCACCTAGTTGGTGACAAAACATTCTTCCAAGTAATGGCTTTTCAAGGTAACCATAGGGTAGATTATTCAAGGGTGTAAGTTGGACTTGAAAACAAGTTAGATATTTTTGTTGTACCTAGTGGTTTTGGGTAATTAAAGGTGAGTTTCAACTTAAATGTTCAAGTATACACATGGCTGTAAACACAAGTTTCCATAGGTGGTTTAAGGTGTAAACATGTCCTCTTACATGGAGTCATGTTTTCAATCAAAGCAGGAGAACTTAAGGTTCTAAATTTCCCAGTTTCCAACCAAGTGTGCTGAAGATTATTATATGGCTTAGAATCATTCTCCTAGTTTGAAATCTAAATATTTGTGACAAGCCTAGGAGGACTGGCCACTAAGTTGCGTCAAGAGGAGAGTAAGTTTCTAGCACACTACTCTCTTTCTTCACACATAGATTGGGGTCACCCTTAAATACCTACTGCCATTGGCTAATGTCCAAGGCCAGATGGTGTGAGTCTCAATTAGAGACATAGTTAAACATCTTAGGTCACTTAAAATGTGAATTGGCTAATGTTTTGTAGTGTTTTCATGCCCTATCTCTTGGGTAAATGACATAGCAGGCCTGCGGGTTTTTCTGCAGGTCATTACCTTTCCCTACACCATTAAGCCCCCTTTAACCTTGGAATTTATACATGAAACATAGTAGAGTTCATGTTAGAAAGTACTACTAGATGCCATGTCAGAAAGTAATACTAGATGCTATGTTTTAGCAGGGTTTGACTCCAATTAATAAGTCAATTATGTGTAAGTTTAAGCATGGTTCATGCAGAAATTTCTGCAGAACCCTGTTTTACATTTTCCACATAGTCACCATTCCCTTCACTCCATCCTCATATAAATGCTTATTCAATCTTTGTAAATCCACCATATTTATTTACTCATGTCCACACTCCATTTCCAGGAATTTTAATGTCCACTTCACTTTCAATTGGCATAAGGTTTATAATCTTATCATGGGTCTAGTTAGTTTTCTAGCTTATGCCTCTTTGAGGTTCACATTTTCCAGTAGTGTTAAGGGTTGCTTAAGCTACTGTTTTGAGTATAGTTATGTTTCATATCGTTAATATACTTATTTATATGGTTTAGGAGCATATGACGATTTATATTTTCATCCATTTAGCCACCCTGAACTTACTTAGTTTTAGTTCCACAAGAAGTGTATCCCTGCTGGTAATTCCTATAGGAATGCTTCACTAAGGCCTCCGTATCCAACTCATATCATTGCCAATTCTCTCCATTCCAGCTATGAAACTTGTCAAACTGATAGGAATATCATTTAGAACCGAATTCCTCAAGATATGGTATCTATTACCCCATTTAACCATGTGCTAAATAGTTACAAAACAATGTACCTCCCTGCTTGAAATTCCAGCAGGGATGATTCCACCATGTTCACTTAACATGGGCAGAACCTTACCAAATCTATCCATTTCATCCATGATATTTTAACCCACTGATATCATGATGAATAAGTAGCAAAACACCCAAAAATTTCCATTCAATTCCCAAATAACCAAAACCAAAAGCCAATCAACATAAAGTACCACCCTTGTGGAAATTCCAGCAGGGTACTCCAACATCTCACCATGTTCCTAACCAATCCTCCACCAAAATCAACCATTCCAGTCATAGAACATTAACTAACTGATAATGATATTAATGAGTAACTATTACCACAGAAAATTCCCCTATCTGATTATCATTCAAAGGCTTAATAGCCTCCATCAGTAGATGCATCTCTGCTGGTTTTTCCAGCAGTGTGCATCCTATTGACCATTATATTTCACTCTGTTTTTGCATAAATCTTAAGTCCAAATAAAGTATGATAAGATGGAATTAATCACTACAATTTTAAAATTCAAATGCTTCATTTAAAAGTTGGATTATGGCAGTGGTTTGTTGCTACAAGTCTTTCACAAATCTCTACCCATATAGCTGTCCAATTAAAATAGTTAAACACAATTCAAAAGATGATTCAGTGCATCCAATTTTGGTGCAGTTCTTGGGAAGGAAATAATGTAGTTACTTACATGTGCTAAACATTAATAATCATGAAGTATTGAGCATGAAAATCAGTATGAATCACACTCCTAATAGTAGGTAAAATCCAGATGTATAAGACATATAGAAGCGTACTGAAATGGTGGGTCTCAACTTTGAAAACAAGACATTTCATTTGGAATAAAGCACAAGCCTATATTAACTACCTTTCTATGCTCCCTACCTGGAAATTGCCGCTTCAAGATACTGCTTCACTAGCTGCAAAAGAGCTCTCCACTGCTGCCAGGCTTAAGCCATGGGTGTGTCTCTCTTATTGCTTTCAATGCAGCACCAATACACACAATTTCCACCATCAATGCTTCACTCCATTTCTTCCACCTTCAATCTCACCCACAGCCATTGATTTTCCTCTGTTCCTTGCACATTTGACTACTGGTTTCCTTGGTTTTCCTCAGGTTTCCTTCAGGATTCCATGGAAGCAACCATTGCTGCAATTTCCATCACCTATGATGAAGACGCCTAGCTCCCTTGCTAGAAACCTCTTCTGAAATTCTTGCACAATCTCAAGCAATCTCCACTCAACCAACTTGGGTTCTCCTCCTTTCCCACCTGCCTACAGTGCCCCAAGAACACCCTTTCTTAACCAGCTCTCCCTCTCAATTGAAACTCTCCCTTCCTTAACTGGACGTACGGGCTGGGAAATTTCTCTAACCCAGTCCTCACTATCTATTTATATTACATACAGTTGCATATGGGGTGGTCAACTGTCCCCAGGCATGAGACCAGCTGCCACCCTCTTAGTAAAATACGTGAGGGGCTGGTCTATCATGCATGGGATGGCCATCCACCTTAAATCTTCAATAAAACCCCCACTTCCAAGGTGATTTGAGTTGTACCATATCACAAATTGGTTTTTATTTATACCCAAATTGAGCAATAACTTTCTATTTGAAATCCAATTGCAACGATACACCATGATATAGTGGGTAAGCTCCTTGAGCCTAATTGCCAACTGCTGCACACTAGTAATTCATGTAGTGGCCCTGTACTTAGTTCTCCAATGATGAATCTCCTTCTTGATCCACCATTCCTTACACTATGTGAAGACCTGGGTTTTTGTAACACGTTTTGTAATATATTTTGAAAGGCAGGGTCCTTAATAGTAAAAAAATTTCACAAAACAAAGCAACGAAAATTCTTTTCTTTATAACTTGTTTTGTAATACCCAAGTCATCACTTCAAACATAACATAAGTATAACTTTGTTCAAGATAAAATTCCATTGAAGGAATATAGTTTCATTAAATTCTAGAATCCATCCAGTGGTTCATAGTACAACCAAATCCATTACAATACTTGTCCAAATTATATAATCCAAACTCAAAGCTCACCATACAATGAAACTCTCATTACAATACAACACTCTCAAACAAAGCAAAATACATTTCTTCAAGGGTATACCTTGAAGATTATTCTCTTCAAGTCTTCTATCGTCTTGAGCTCCTAACTCTCTTTCCCTGTATATGAGATATTGCAACATTTAAAATATCTCAACAAGCAATGCTTGGTAGGGGATTCAAGAAGCATAATAATTGATAATATAATGCTAATACTTTATAATCCCATTATCCCTAAACATATTCATGTCTCTATTATTTACTTTGTAATATATGTACATCCATATACATACATGCTATACATGGGTAAATCAGTTAAATTTATGAAAGTAGTCAAATATCATTCCCAACTAAGCTGATCAATTCTCTTCATTATAAGAATTTAGTATTTCAGCTAATGCTACATTTGAAATTTCCCTTCTTGGGAAATATTGGTAACATATAATTACCTAGCATTTCATCATGTTAAAACATAAGGAATTTCACTATGCCTACTCTGATATGCATCATAGTGCAAAATAATCATAGGGCTACCATGCTGCAGTCTGATTCATACTAGTGCACTTAGATAATTGCCCTGCTCACCACTAATACCATGGTGGAAAATATTATGTCACTGCCTATATGGGAAAATAGGACTTTCACAGTGGTGGCCTTCCCATAATTGCCTCACCTGACTTTTAGCCTATCATAGGGCAATGTATCATCAAATCATCAAATTTCAAGAAGCGGGTGGCCAAACCCTCATAACTTCTCTAGCATAGCATCCCCCTAGGCTTATGCCTATTAAAACAAAATCACAAGCCGCCAAGCTTGTGTGTAAAATAGATTTCATACATATTAGACAATCTGTCTTTTTACTTAGGGATGAAATATCTTCTAGTTTCCTATTCACTTCATGTCTAGTCCTTAACCATCTTATATGTGCTTGGTTGGATCATAAGGGTTTCAGGGGATTTAGTACAAGTATTAACGTTACTCTTATCAACATAAGGTCATGAGTTCAATCATGTATATCCCATGTAAATGCATTCATCAAATCCTCCTACCTTCAAGTAGTGATCCCTTTTTCCCAGATCTTCCATGATGCTAACTGATGTATATAATATGTACATCCATACATACTGTCAATATATAAATTATGAACAATCCTATTAATCAGTAGATCTGATGTTTAGAATGATCTTTAAATCATTCATATCTAAGTATTTTCTATCTCTAAGTCTTTGTGTGTCCATCTCCTTGATCTTGATCTTTCATAGATCATTTGATTGACAATCTATACTTGTTCATAAAGATGAAGGTCCTAGATCTTTTATCATCTAGTTCTTCTTTGATCAAAGTTCAGTTATTGGATCATCCATAAGGAGGATGATCTTGGTTTTCTTCCAATCATCTTTGATCAAGGGTTTGGATTATCTAATCTAACAAACTAGATTTGATCTATAACATGCATAGTAATAAACATGTATATTAGCTACAGTACAATATTCTTATTCTTATTGTTCTTGATCATTCAAGATCTAATGAATCTTGTTTGATCATCCTTATCTTACTTACAGTTTTTATTAGGGTTAGATAATTTACTAACCTTTTATGCTCTGACTATTATCATTCAGCCAGTTACTGTTTTGCCAGTTGAAGGTAACTTATTTTAGCCTACGTTTAGACTCCTCCTCTTATTTCCAATTGGCTAAGGCTTACTAGCTGAATGGCTAAACATAAAGTGGTTATTTCAATCCTCATGTAAGGAGGCATTTAGACCTCACAAACGTCAAAGGAAGGTAGGGGAAGAGTGAGGCTCTATTAGATAACCCCTTTAACCACTATGTTCAACCTTCACTAGAGTGACCTTAGCTCAACCTCTCATAAGGTTCTTATAAGCGTGTTGACCCTAGGTACTCTTTCTAATTAATTTTAATTAAGTCCGTGAACATTTACAATGTCATTCATGGGTTTATTATTCTCCTAGTTTGGGCCAAGGATTTGATAATCCTTATATTGTCCTCCTAACTATAGCCCTTACTAATTAAGTCCAAAATAATCCACTCTTATTTGTGTCATGAAACTCTACTTTCTCATTAGATTCCATTTTTGGTGTTTTATGCTCTTTATCTCATAACAAGTATATCTACTAATGAAATTCAACCATAAAT
Source organism: Warburgia ugandensis (assembly GCA_035236585.1). Lineage (NCBI taxonomy): Eukaryota > Viridiplantae > Streptophyta > Magnoliopsida > Canellales > Canellaceae > Warburgia > Warburgia ugandensis. Next base: position 44,834,101 of record CP141131.1, read on the forward strand.
GAATTATAAATTCAAAGCATATAACTACATAATTGAACAACTTAATGATAATGATACAAGGTACTTAAAGTTACACTAGCATGATTTTCAACTAATATACCTTAATAACTCAATTTAAACTAACATGGTCCTAAGGTACAATCTCATACTATAGTATAATCTTACATGAAATTCTAGCATGGTCCTAAGTTACAATGGCATGAAATCATACTAGCTTGATCCTAAGTTACACTTTCATAAAATCACACTAACATGCCCCTAAGAAAATTAAATCTAGCAACATATTATGCTAAAGTCTAAAAGCTGCACTAGCATGCTTTATAACATAAATCATATTTAAAATGCTATTATCAATTAATAGAAAATAAAACTAATTACATTAATATTATTAGAATCCTTTACTTATGATCCAACCATTTGATCTTAGATCTTTTTCTTTTAATCAAGGGATTTAATTACATTTAGGCGTTTTCTTTATTAAGGTCCAAAGATCATATTGCTTTATTTTTGTCATATCCAATCCATGATCTCCTTGGATTTCATCATATTAATATTCATTCAATCCATCCCAAGGATCTGATCACACTTGATCTCATTGATCAAGTGGGTCCCTTTGTATTTTTAGGGTTTTTCTATCATAACAGGTAGATCCCTTAATATATCTTAGATATGTCCGAATAAACCATAGATATCACTTTATTTTAATAGTATATCATTATCAAAACAGATTACCAAGATCTGATCACCTCATATCTTGAACATCTTGGAAATTGAAAACTTATTTCTTAAATACAGTCCATTCCAAGGGTCTAGATATTATCTGGTCCCATTAGAATGGGCGGCTCAGATCATTTGGGCGGAACGGGCCGGGCAGAACGCTCTGGTAGTCGCACGCCCGTCACCGGGACGCACGATGGACGCTGTCGCCCGGGACCGTCATTTTCGTGCAATCGTCCTGTTGGGATAGCGTAACGCAGCAGCGCACGTACAGAAACGCCGCCACGTACTGCATTTCGCACCCCATCCTGGGGACCCCAATCCTATCAGGAGATCAGACAGTTTGTTCTGGACCGTCCAATTAATCACTTTCAATTGAGGGCCCAAAACTTAATAGAATTTTGTGAAACTTTTACCCTAGGGGTTTTGGACCCTTCTGGATCGATTGGTAGGGTCAAATTTTCCATCTGAGCCCTCAATCATCATGAATTGAAGGTTCCAGTATTTACTTTACTTTACAATTTTTCACCCAAATAAAATTACAGTAAAATAAAATCTTCATCAAACAATAATAAATATGTCCAGGAAGTAGTTCCACATACCTAATTGGATAAAAACGTTGGTTATATAGTCCAATTTAATAGAATGCCAATTTTGATGATAAGATAGCCCAAGATCCATCTATCTTGTGATTTCCATTGTTTGAACCGTTGGATCTCAAAATTTCTTTAGGTGTTTTGTAGCTAAGGTATGGTAGGAGATTTTAGACAGTGAGATCTATGATATTTGATCTGGAACAGAGTGCCTAATTGAATTTGGGTCTCTTGTTCCAATCTAGAGAGAGGAGAGAGAAAATGAAAGAGAGAGATCTTTTGGGAGATTTGGGATTTTGGGAATGGATCTATGTCTATTTTTGTAGGGGAAGTTAAGATAATTTTGTGGGTATTTTATGAACATTTTTAGAGGATTTTTGGGGTGGTATTTATAGGCATTTTGAGTCTTTTTTCATGATTATGTGTAATGATGATGGTTTATTTTTTATTATTTATTTAGCATTGGATTCTCCACCTCCACCTTTTTCTCCATGACCAATTGGTAGTGGTTTGTCTCATGCTTTCATGTGGGCTGGCCATAGGATTCCTTTTTAGGTCCCTTGTGGGCCCCACATAGTGTAAAAAGACCATTTTGCCCTTTATGTATAAAAAAATTAGGGTTTATTACTATTTTACCCTTGTGGGCCCCACATAGTAGGCGAAAATTCTAAATTTTGATGTCCCAAATCTCAATTTTTTGGGTAAAATTACTATTTTACCCTTTTGTCCATAAAATAAAGAAAATTAAGGAGTTTTCATCCGAATTCAGATTTTGTCGTACTCACAGTCATTCTGAAGCGTTTATTGAGTTCAATTTTAATTATACATGTCTCATCCTTTGATTATACTTTTATAAGAAGTACATTCTAAATAACCCTAATATTCCAGCCTGAAATTTTTGAAACTCAAACTTTATTGATTTTCTCAATCAATTACAAAAATTGGGGTTTTTACACTTTGATCTATGTACACATACCTTTCCCTTTAGGTTAGTGTACTAACCTAGCAAGTCAATACACAATCTAAGGTGTCTCTTCCATTCCTCACTCAAGTCTTAATGTAAATCAACCTCTTTCTTAAATGAAAATCTATTGGTGGAGCCTGGATGGTCTAATCCATCCATCAAATAATTAGCACCCACACATAGGAGATGCTCCATCCTCAAACATCTTTTCGCTCTTTCTCACACTCTCTTGCATCATTCAAATGAATTTTTTTTTGTATGGTAATCATAAAGAGTGTTAGGAAAGTGATAATTTAACATAGGATAAAAGAAAAAAAAATTACCCTATTTTTTGTAATGGTATTATTATTCATTCTAGGTTGATATTGCATATATTACAGTTTCTCCAGGGTTTATGTGTTGAACTCTAGGGAAGAATAAGGCATGTTTCTTCCTCTTCTCTCCATTTCTTATAAAGAAATCATTAAGAAATAACTTATTAAGATCAAATAAATCTTGGGAGAATGATGGAGCAATAGATGGTTAAGATGGAAGGCTAGGGGAGGCATGATTTGCTTTGAAGGGAAAGTAGGAGAATAGATGGATCTAAGGAGAAGGGGAAGGGGAAGGTATGAGGTGTGGAAGGTTATGGGGATAGAAAGAAAGGGGTGAGATGGAATGATATAAAGAGATAGAATGGTCGAGATAAAGGAGAATGGAAGTAGATAAGGGAGAATCACTTTAAGGTTTAGAAAGATTAGAAAGGAGAAGATGCATTAAGGTGGGAGGCATGATTTTGTAATGGAGAAGGAGATAGATGAATGGTTGAATGAATGTGATTCCTCCTTGAATGATGAAGACAATGTTGAAATTAAGAGATGAGAGGATGAGATTATTGCATGGCATTCCTTTCCTCTTTGGGTTTCATGTAGATAGCTTTAGGAAACCCCTTCTTAGCTTTCGCTGTCACTTAAGATCACAGCCAACTTTAGAAGGAAGCTTCCTTCTTTCTTATCCTTCCACCCTTCCTAGGGTCGCATCCAAGTCACCCTTCCTTATCACCAACATGTTGAACATCTCTTTGTAGCCATCATATCCCTCTTTTGCCTAAGAAAAATGCATTGAAATGAGTGGTTAAGATTTTGCAAAAACTTTTGGTATCCAAAAAACCTCTTTTATAACTTCTTTTCTTTCGTTGGTTGGATTAAGTATACCTTATAGTGGATGTCTTGGAATCCCTTGAGGTTTTCTTATTTAAATCTTGTTATCCTTTTGATTTTCTCCAATTCCACCATTTTTATCTCCAACCAATAGCATTCAAGATGAAAACATGTTTTTACCATACGAGAACACATTTTCTCCCCTTAAATAAAGCTGACAGCCATTAGAAAAATCTCACACCAATGGTTATTCAAGCTGTACTCCCTTGCATGGTTCTTTCTCATTAGTCCATCCAAGATTAAGTGAGTTCTCATTGGGTGTTTTAGGATAGCCATGATCAAGGGTAGATCCTCATAGATTTCCCATTAATTCTCTCTCTCTCTCTCTCTCTCTCTCTCTCTCTCTCTCTCTCTCTCTCTCTCTCTCTCTCTCTCTCTCTCTCTCTCTCTCTCTCTCTCTCTCTCTTCTACACATTTTTTCTTTCTTTCTCTTCTTTATTTCTCATGAAAATTATGTGGAATGGAAAGTGGTGCACTATCTTGAATGGAAAGAGCCCATTTTTCATGTTTGGGTCCTGTATGGAGTTAAGTGAATGAATGAACTAATGAAACTTATCTTTAAGCTGGCTCTACTCTCTCAGTAATTCACATCAACATAAGTATTAGCATGTTGTTCTTGGGTTACATTATTCATCCTTAATAGGACATGTAGAAAAATGCAATCGTGAATGCTTATTTGTTTAAAGACCATTCTCATCCTAAATTCAAATGAATCATCAATCATGGAAATCAATATGATGTAACATTTCCAATGAAATCATTGATAGATATATTGACAAATGTGATAAGATAAGAGATGAAAATCCAATTGATAAACTCATCATCAGTGCCATTTCACCTCCAAACAAACTCGTCCTTAACTCCAATGGCTCGACTCATTAATCACGTCCATGTAACCATCCAAGGTTGTAGTGGTATACAGTCCTAGCACCAAAGGATAGGTCTAAACTCTCGAGAGACACTGACATGTTGGTACATGTCCATATTGAATGAGACAACTATGCTTGTAGTGTGCCTATTGTCACCCCTAGGTAACTACTGCTACCACTATGTTGTCGTGCATACTCATAGATATAATACTAAAGTGCACAACTCTATTGGAGTATAGAATCGCCAAATACAGATCAATCCCATGAAGACTCTTTGAAAACTAGAGTTAATTAGAATTTAAATGTCTTACTTTAACCTAGCCAAACTAATTAGGTGAAGGAAATTTTTTAACTAAACTAAATTGGAAAGTGACCCTAAATAAAAAAATAAGTAATTAAAAAAACTAAGAAATTTTCTAAATAAGCAAGGAACTAAACTAGGAAACTTTCTAAAATTACAACCAACTAGAGAAGAGGAAAATTCTTAAAATTACCATTAATTAGAAAAGAAAACTGTCACAAACTACAATTAACTAAGAATTAAGGAAACTATCTAAATTACAACTAAGTACACATTAAAATAACTTTCTAAAATTACACTAATTAGAAAAGAAAAGTGAGGAACAAATTAACTAAGAAAAAGAAAAAGAACTATTTCACTAAGAGCCAAATTATAAGTAATTGTTACATAAGCAATGACAGGACAACATGTAAATAAAGAAAGTAAATGTCCTTTATATCTAGGCTTGAATTCTCCTCTAGGGGCCATATGTTGTGTCACTCAACAAGAAATTGTACACTTCCCCTTAACCCAAAATACACTAAATTACCAACATGCCTTTTATCCTCTATATCCTACTCTTTTCACAAACCTACAAATCCCATCCAATAGTCCTTTGGAATGAAGTATTAGTGCAACCAAGGAAAGAGGAGTCCTAATACATTTCCCCTAAACAATCACCACCCATGAAAGAATGAAGAATGATGGAAAAGGAAATAAATAAAAAAAGTTACTGCATCCTCCCTAAACTAGAAAATCTTAAAACAAAGAGGGTAACTTTAGAGAGTTTAGATAAAGATGTAATTAGAGGCCATTCATCTTTAATAATTGTTCAATTTTGCATAAAAATTATCTAATTAGTAGTCCATGTGTTATAAATTATAGGCATTATTCTATGGTTTTTCAAAAATTTGTAACACATGCATTTCTAACCTAATAACTCAAGTGTGATATTTTGTAGGTCCAGGAGCTAATCTAGAGTAAGCATGTGAATCATCATAATTTTTTAGGATTTAATTGGGTTTTTACATCATTTGTAGGTGTTGAGAAGGCGATCCAAAGGCTGAGATTGATCAATGATGAGTATTGAAGATCAAGATCAAAAGATCAAACCAAAGCCTAAATAGCATCAATCCAAAGTGTGATCAAGGTTCAAGACCTTATTAGGGCAAGCAAGAATGCAATGAGAAGTACCAAAGGTGATTAAAATGGTCCATGCAAAAAGCCATGCATTTCCACTACCTTGGCATGAGGTTTCCTAGTTTAACTAGGAGACCTAAGGAAGCTAGGACATTCAAGCGAGCAAGGAATGAGCCATCAAAGTGACCCATCAAGACACATGGAGTCATATGATTGGAGGATTAATTCAAGCAACTATCCTAAGCTAAAAACATGATTTTCAAAGGATAACTGGAATGCTTTGAGAGAAAATTGTAATTTGTAAGATGACAATGCATAGGTGGACAAATTAAGAGAGAAAACCCTACTTTCGATTTCTATTTTTCCATCTTTTCACCCACCGCAAATAGGGTTCCACAATTTTTTACTTAAGGAGGAAGGAAACTTCCTAGAAAGTGACACCTCCCCCTTGCTTGGTTGTCATCTTAAGTGGTTTCCTAATTGGAAAACCCCTAGATCTAGTTCACACCTAAAACACCTCAAACCCTAGATTCTTTCCCATCTTTCCTACCATTTTCCTTTCCATATCTCTCTCATTTCAAACAACTAAAAAGCATACAATTAGAATGGAAGGAGCTCCAAACCATCTTCCTTAGAAGGTGATGCCTCCCCACTTTCTAAATACATGGCAGCCAACTTACCTTAACATGATATCATCTTGCTTACCTCATTCCTCCACCTCACTCTCCACCTAACTTTCCTCATTAAAACCCCTACATCTAAATCCACTTTACTTTCCCAGAATAAGCTTCATTCATTTGGAAACCAAGCCATCTATAAAGCTTCATGAATTCCACATTCTTTTCCAAGTAGAGGTTTTGTGAGAAAACCTTGAAAGTAGCACTCTAGCTTGGTGATTCTTGGAGCTTGGACTTTGTATTTCTTTCGGGCCATGTTTCCTTTGGATTTTAAGTATTTTCTATTGCTTTGCACTTCAATTAGTGATTAGTAGTTTGCTTTATATACTTTCTTTCATAATTTGTTTTGTTCATGTCTTGTTGCTTAAGTTTCACTCTCATAATTGCTTCTTGTTTTACCTTAGTTCTTTATTTCCACCTTCCTAATTTTTTTCTGCTCATTTATCAAAGATTCAATTTAGTCATTCTCTAGTAGTGACAATTAAGAGAAGAAGTAATTTGAATCCTTGCTTTCCCTTATCTGAATTCCACAAATTTTGCATGAATTTGGAACTAGTTCTTGGCATCTTGATTCCTTTAGGGACTTACCTACACTTCGTCTAAGTTTAGTTTAAGAGCATTGTGTTTTAGCAATGATTTGAATCATGTTTTAGTTTATAAAATGTACACAATTTCCATATTTAGACATATGTATTATCCTCACCATTTTAGGTGTCACTTCAATAAAGTTATTTAAATTTCCTTGTTGATGCTTGTTTCTAGCATTAAAGTACTTTAGTTCTCGATTTTTATCTTGTTTTATCTCTCCTAGAAGTGTTTTAAGTTCAGGTTAGTTCTTGTTATTCCCTTCTTTGTTACTTTAATATTCTTACCTCTTAATTCCATGTGTTTTTGTCTTTCATTTGTTCTTTGATTCCATGCTTGTTTCCCTCATCTTGTTCATAATCTTCCAAGCTTGTTTGCCACTTGATTTTTGCCTTAGATACTTGTTCCTAATGATCACTAACCTTTGGTAGTGGCAGCAAAGAGATAGTGGTCTTTAGATCAAGTGATTTGTGTGCCTTAGATTCATCAATTCCCATTACTCTTACTTGCTTAGTATCACACTTTTTCCTTTGAATATTTGTTCATCTCCTTGGTTTTTCTTGATTATTTTCTTAAGATCAAAGTTATTGTTTCTCTAGTAGTGACAGCCAAGAGAAATAGTAGCTTAATTCTTTTGAGTTCCCTTCATCTTTTATGTGCTTTTTGCTTGATGTTATTTTTCCTTAAAGTAGTTCCACCTTCCTTGCTCCTCTTCTCTTGGTTTTCTTTTAGGTTCTACCTTCATGTTAGTTGAGCTTGGTTTACTATTGTTAGAAGGTGTTTTATACGTGATTGGAATCAAGTTTTATGCCTTGAAATAGCATGCAATTCCACAAATTGTATACATGTTTATGCATGTTCATTGAGGAATATTATTGCTACTTGTTTCTAGTAGTTGAATACTTTAGATCTTGAATGTTTATTGCATGAAAATTGTTAATTACAATGCTTTCCAAGTCTGATGTTCAAAAACAGCACGTACTGGAATTTGTTAATGGATTGTTCATGTTTAATTTCCAATACCATATACATTTTGTTTATTTGGTTTAATAAGAACCCAATTAGATTTTTAGATTACTTAGTTAATGGTTGTATTAGATTTCATGTTGATAGGTCTTTAGATCAAGTATTTAGGTAATTTTCTAGCCTAAGAATCATTAGCACCATTTCCTGGATCATGTGCATGATACTTGGGTAGCTTCCTTTCAAGTGCTTGATTAGTTGTTGTTTTCATTTATTTTTCTTGTTTAATGGTATTAGATCTTATTCTAGATTCCATTAATCAATAGTTTGTGTCTTAGTTTAGAAAGTTTCTAATTTTAGTTTAGGCAAGTGTTACTTTTTGAAAGTCTTAATTTAGGAAGGTTTCAATTTGTGGTAAGTTCTTTAGTTTCATGTTTCCTAGAGTAATTCATCTTAGTTTTGCTTTAGTTAATATTTAAGAATGCATGTTTTAGGAACATTTCTAAGTTTTACCTTATTTACTTTAGCATGTCTTATCATTTTATGTTTTTAATCAATGCATGTTTAGTTTTCATGTTAGTTTAAATCCTTAGTCTAGGCTAAAAACCACTTTTAAGGTGATTTAAATAGGGATCCACATAACACAAAACTATTAAATTGCTCATGGGATCAACCTCACTCTTGTGCATCTACTATAATAGATTTGTGTGCTTGTGAGTTGAGTAAAACATCACAATAAGTTTTTGGTGTTGTTGTCAGGGAATCACAACGAAATTATGTAGTTGATCTTAATGTAGATTATTTATCTCTAGGCTAGGTTTAGGTTGCATTAAATTAGGGTTTTTCATCATTTTTTGAATTTTTTTCTAATTCCTAATAAATTGACCATATTTTGTTTGATTTATGAATTGGCAAAGGAGTGGCAGTGATCCTATGGGCCAAAGCTTTATCACATTAGATTAGGGATTTATTTCTTTCTTAGATTAGGTTTTTGGGTGGAACTTATAGTGAGGCCCCATTATATTTTATTATTATTCAATTTTAAATGGGTTGTATTAATACAGGGCAAGTGTGGGGTATGGTGGCCCAAACTTGATCTTCATAAAAAATCCCATTGTAAGTATCCCTCACCTTCTTCTTCTTCTTCTTCTTTTCTAACTCAATTGCATTTAGTGTAATCTTGCATTATGAATGGTAGTGTAACTCATTTAGATTAGGGCATTCCTCTTACTTGTTGCATTTTATTTAGGACAATTGCATTATTAAGTACCTATTTAACAAAGGTTAGCCTAAGATCAGCTACAATCAAGGCATAGGCTGCATGGTTATCATGTCCCATTTGTTAAGGTGTTTGACCCTTTGTTAAATAGCATATAGGTAGGCACTAGTTTGCATTTTGTACTACCATGCATGTTTAATTGCTTTATGGTGGAATGTTTCACATTGATAGTAAAGGCCCGACAAGAACCCTTATAAGATAAGGAAGGGATTTCATTACCAAATCCTTTGCCCACCTAGGTAATTAAAATTGATCCTTGTATGTTTGTGATCCTAGCCCTTGAATGTAATTTAAAATCAAGTAGAAAGGGACAAGGTTTTCAAACTCGTAAGAACCTTTTTGAAAGGTTACATCTATTATCACTCTAGTGGCTTTTGAGTATCATGCTTATAGTGCGTGTCTAAAAATCTAAGTGATTTTCCCACATATTTTGTTGACCTCAGTTGAGGTCTAAATGCCTCCTAACATGAGAATTGTATTAACCACTTTAGAGCACAACTTAACTGCTAAGCAGTAGTTTAGCTTGGATAAAAGGAGGAGCTCTCTAGATAAGTCTAAACAATACCAACCTATAAATTAATTAAAGATCATCAATTTAGCTTGCTAGCAAGCTATTAGGATTGGTTGTGTATCATTTATCTTAATACTAGTATTTAGGTTACATCATATAGTCAGGGTTTTTTGCAAAAAAATAGAAAAAAGAACTCATTCATTGTATACAATGATTTGTTTCATTTTTTATAAAGTTGAGAACAAAGGCCTATCAAGAAGGAGATAGACTTGATTGATTAGATATGTCAATGGAGAGAATAGATAGTATGGAAAAGCAATTGCTTAGGATGATAGCTTCTAGGCTAGCTGCTCCACAAGCTCAGTACCATAATGACTACGCCTATTTTGAACCTCAATATTCCACTACTTCATGGCTATCAACCTCCACATACAGTGGATATTACCAAGAGCTAATGGATGCAACTAGTGCATTCACATAACCTAGCAATAATTACTCTCTTGAGATAGAATATCAAAATGGATAGGCTGGGCATTATGAATATCCATGGTCTCAAGAATATCAACCATACTAAGAAGAACCAACATGGTAGTGCCATGAACAAATTTACCATGATTCTCAAGAATATTAAGGTCAATCATCATGGGTTCAACTTGCTTAGCTCCTTTTAGTACCCCAATGCAAACCACACAAGTTGTTTCCTTTACAACATGAAGAACCATCATTAGAAGAGAATATGTAGCAAATTTGTGAAAGAATAGATCAGACATTAAAAAGGGAATGAGGAAATGAACGAGAGAGGGAGGAATATGAAGAGAAAATGAAACCAATAAGGAAATATGCTAAATGAAACATTGCTGAATTTATAAAAAGGACTAAGAAATTTAAACCAATTGGGAATAATGAATAGTCATTTATTACTCATAATAAGATGAGATAATCTTATGCATTCTTATGAACCCTTTAAGACCTATAATTTCTCACCATCCTTGCATCGACCTGGGTTTTTCAAATACAATTTTGTTATTTATTTTCAAAGGGTGGCTAGCCAAGTTTGTAAACAATTTAAAAACAATTAAACAATGGAAACATTTTCTTTGAAATTCTTTTCTAAAAACCCGAATGCCACTTTTCACATTCATACATATACATAATTTTGTATACAACATATATTTCTATTGAAATACTCAATAGAGATTCATTTATTAAAAATTGCAGGATCGGTCTAGTGGTTCACATACACAGGCCCCTTATTACATATGATGTCCAAAATACACAAATCAAAACACAATCCAAACTTTCCATAATCTTACATAGTCTTGATCAATAGTATGGTCTTCGTATTCCCTTGTTGTATCCTTCCTTTCATTTCTTTATGTATTTGAGATATTGTAAACATTCAAACATTTACAATATCTCATCAAGTTATGCTTGGTAAGGGATTTAAGAAGCACATGGAATCGTATAATTCAATAAATATATCATAATTATAATATTCATAATCATCATATCCCATATGAATCAAATAATTCAATTTCCATGAACCATGCCATATATGATCATTCTATCATGTAAGATCCTCTATGATAATTCTAAACCACTCACCACCATATCATATATATATATATATATATGGTTAAAACCGTGAAAAATAGTTAATATCTCAAATATCAACATAATCATACCTAAATTATATTGGGTCGATTAATCCTTCAGCTTCAGCTAGGAAATATCCCTTCATGGATAATATCGGTAATGGGCATTTACTAGGAATCCCATCATGCCATAACATAAGGCATTTTACTATGCCATGCATAGTAATGCAAAAATACTCAAAGGACTACTATGTTACAGTCTGATCCATATAGCGTCCCTGGATAATTGCTCAATAATCAACTTATACATTGTGACAATTCGGGCTTTTGTAACACATTTTGTGATATATTTTGAAAGGTAGGGGCCTTAATAGTAAAAAAAATTTGCAAAACAAAGCAGCAAAAATTCTTTTCTTTAGAACTTGTTTTGTAAAACTTAAGCCATCACTTCATACATAACATAAGTAGAACTTTGTACAAGATAAAATTCCATTGAAGGAATATATTTTCATTAAATTCTAGAATCCATCCAGTGGTTCACAGTACAGCCAAATCCATTACAATACTTGTCCAAATTACATAATCCAAACTCAAAGCTCACCATACAATGAAACTCTCATTACAATACAATACTCTCAAACAAAGCAAAATACATGTCATCATGGGTATACCATGAAGATTATTCTCTTCAAGTCTTCTATCGTCTTGAGCTCCTAATTTTCCTTCCCTGTATCTCAGATATTGCAACATTTACAATATCTCAGCAAGCAATGCTTGGTAGGAGATTCAAGAAGCATAATAATTGATAACATCATGCTAATACTTTATAATCCCATTATCCCTAAACATATTCATGTCTCTATTATTTACTTTGTAATATATGTACATCCATATACATACATGCTATACATGGGTAAATCAGTTAAATTTATGAAAGTAGTCAAATATCATTCCCAACTAAGCTGATCAATTCTCTTCATTATAAGAATTTAGTATTTCAGCTAATGCTACATTTGAAATTTCCCTTCTTGGGAAATATTGGTAACATATAATTACCTAGCATTTCATCATGCTAAAACATAAGGCATTTCACTATGCCTACTCTCATATGCATCGTAATGCAAAATAATCAAAGGGCTACCATGCTGCAGTCTAATATGTACTAGTGCGCTCGGATAACTACCCTATTCACCACTGATACCATGGTGAAAAATATTATGTCACTGCCCATATGGGGAGATGGGACTTTCACAGTGGTGGCCTTCCCATAATTGCCCCACCCGACTTTTAGCCTCTCATAAGGCAAGGTATCATCAAATCATCATATTTCAAGAAGCAGGTGGCCAAACCCTTATAACTCCTCTAGCATAGCATCCCCCTAGGCTTATGCCTATTAAAACAAAATCACAAGCCTCCAAGCTTGTATGTAAAATAGATTTCATACATATCAGACCATTTGTCTGCTTACTTAGGGCTGAAATATCTTCTCGTTCCCTATTTACTTATAGTCTAGTCCTTAATCATCTTATATGTGTTTGGTTGGATCATAAGGGTTTCAGGAGATTTAATATAAGTATTATCATTCCTCTTGTCAACATAAGGTCATGGGTTCAATCATGTATATCCCATGTAAATGCATTCATCAAATGCTCCTACTTTCAAGTGGTGATACTTTTTTCTAGATCTTCCATGATCCTGACTGATGTATATAATATGTACATCCATACATATTGTCAATATATATAACTTATGAACAATCCTATTGATCACTAGATCTGATGTTTAGAATGTTCTTTAAATCATTCTTATCTAAGTATTTTCCATCTCTAAGTCTTTGTGTGTCCATCTCCTTGATCTTGATCTTTCATAGATCCTTTGATTGACAATCTATACTTATTGATACAGATCAAGGTCTTAGATCTTTTATCATCTAGTTCTTCTTTGATCTAAGTTCAATTATTGGATCATCCCTAAGGATGATGATCTTGGTTTTCTTCCTTGAATCAGCTTTGATCAAGCATTTGGATTATCTAATCTAATGAACTAGATTTGATTTATAACATGCATACTAATAAACATGTATACTAGCTACAATACAATATTCTTATTTTATTGTTCTTGATCATTCAAGATCTAATGGATCTTGTTTGATCATCCTTATCTTACTTACAGTTTTTATTAGGGTTAGATAATTTACTAACCTTTTATGCTCTTACTATTAGCATTCAACTAGTTAATGTTTTGCTGGTTGAAGGTAACTTATTTCAACCTATGTGTAGACTGCTCCTCTTATTTCCAATTGGCTAAGGCTTACTAGATGAATGGGTGAACACAAAGTGGTTACTTCAATCCTCATGTGAAGCATTTAGACCTCACAAACGTCAACGGAAGGTAGGGGAAGAGCGAGGCTCTATTAGACAACCCCCTTAACTACTATGTTCAACATTCACTAGAGTAACCTTAGCTCAACCTTTCATATAAGCATGTTGACCCTAAGTACTCTTTCTAATTGATTTTAATTAAGTCCATGAATATTTACAATGTCATTCATGGGGTTTATTATTCTCCTAGTTTGGGCCAAGGATTTGATAATCCTTATATTGTCCTACTAACTATAACCCTTACTAATTAAGTCCAAAATAATCCATTCTTATTTGTGTCATGAAACTCTACTTTCTCATTAGATTCCATTTTTAGTGTTTTTTACTCTTTATCTCATAACAAGTAAATCTACTAATAAAATTTAACCATAAATGAATTATAAATTCAAAGCATAAAACAACATAATCAAACACTTCATGATAATGAGGCAAGGTACTTAAAATTACACTAGCATGATTTCCAACTAATATACCTTAATAACTCAATTTAAGCTGACATGGACCTAAGGTATAATCTCATACTATAGTATAATCTTAGATGAAATTCTAGCATGGTCCTAACTTACAATGGCATGAAATCATATTAACTTGGTCCTAAGTTACACTTGCATAAAATCACACTAACATGCCCTTAAGATAATTAAATCTAGCAACCTATGATAACAATCTAATCACATATCATGCTAAAGTCTAAAAGTTACACTAGCATGCTTTATAACATAAATCATATTAAAAATGCTATTATTAATTAATAGAAAATAAAACTAATTACATTAACATTTTTAGAAACCTTCACTTACGATCTAACCATTAGATCTTAGATCTTTTACTTTTGTCATAATCAATCCATGATCTCCCTGGATTTCATCGTATTAACCATCCATTCCATCTATCCCAAGGATCTAATCACACTTGATCTCATTGATCAAGTGGGTCCCTTTGTAATTTTTTGGGTTTTTCTACCATAATGGGTAGATCCCTTAATATATCTTAGATATGTCCAAATAAACTATATATATTACTTTATTTCAATAGTATATCATTATTAAAACAGATTACCAAGATCTGATCATCTCAGATCTTGAAGATCTTGGAAATTAGAAACTTATTTCCTAAATACAAAAAATTTCATAAGGTATTTTTTCCATTTTAGCATTTCATAATAAACTAGAGGTTGTAATCTTTCCATAGCTTCTTTCCGATCTCAATTTGGAGTTCATATGACTCCTGAATTGAATCTGAAAGTTCACAGTCCATTCCTAGGGCTTAGATCTGATCTGGGCCCATCTAAATGGATGGGCTAGATCATTTGGGTGGAAACGGGCCGGACGGAATGTCGACGTCACGCGCTCATCACCGAAACGAATGTGTGACGCACCCGCCCGAGACCGTAATCTTCATACGGTCATCCTGCTGGGACGACGTTGCACATGGAAAAGCTGCCTCGTGTGGCATTTTCGTGCTGTGTTTCGCACGCCGTCCTGGGGACCCGAGATCTGATCGAGAGATCGGACCATCCGTTCTGGGCCGTCCAATCAATCCCTTTCAATTGAGGGTCCAAAACTCAATATAATTTTCTGAAAATTTTACCCTAGAGGTTTTGGACCCTTCTGGGTCATTTCGTAGGGTCAAATTTTCCATCTGAGCCTTCAATCATCATTAATTGAAGATTTTGGTATTTACTTTATTTTTACCATTTTTCACCCAAATAAAATTATAGAAAAATAAAAATTTCATAAAACAATAATAATTATGTCTAGGAAGAGTTCCACCTACTTGATTGGACAAAAACATTGGTTATATGGTCCAATTTAAGAGAATACCCGTTTTGATGATAATATAGCCCAAGATCCACTTGTCTTGTGATTTTCATTGTTTGAACCGTTGGATCTCAAAATTTCTTAGGGTGTTTTGTAGCTAAGGTATGGTAGGAAGTTTTGGATGGTGAGATCTGTGATATTTGATCTGAAACAAAGTGTCTAATTGAATTTATGTCTCTTGTTCCAATCTAGAGAGAGGAGAGAGAAAATGAAAGAGAGAGATCTTTTGGGAGTTTTGGGGATCGATCTAGGTCTGGTTTTACAAGGGAAAATCAAGATAATTTTGTAAGAATTTTATGAACATTTTTGGAGGATTTTTGGGGTTGTATTTATAGGCATTTTGGGTCTTTTTTGATGATTATGTGTAATGATGATGGTTAATTTTTATTTATTTATTAGCATGGGATTCTCTCATCTCCACCCTTTTCCCCAAGACCAGTTGGTATAGGTTTGACCCATGATTTCACATGGATTGGGCATAGGATTCGTTTTTGGGTCCCTTGTGGGCCCTACATGGTGTAAAAAGACCATTTTGCCCTTTCTGTATAAAAATTAGGGTTTTATTCCCATGATCTTGGAATTGAGCGTACTTAATGGCATTGGATTCATATTTCTTAGCACATTCTAAATTTTGATTTCTCAGATTTCGATTTTTAGGTAAAATTACTATTTTACCCTTTTATCCATAAAATGAAGAAAATTAAAGATTTTTCATCCAAATTGAGAATTTGTTGTACTTACAGTCATTCTAAAGGGTTTGTTGAGTTTAATTTCAATTATACATGTCTCATCCCTTGATTATACTTTTATAAGAAGTACATTCTAAATAACCTTAATATTTTAGCCTGAAATTTCTGAAACTCAAACTTTATTGATTTTCTCAATCAATTATAAAAATTGGGGTTATTACATACATCCCAGTGGAAATTAAAATATCCATGTCTGTATGGGGGGACCATGGTTGTCACAGTGGTGGCCTTCCCATAATTGCCCCACCGGACTTTCTACCTCTCTCAGACATAGTATTCACCATCACCAAATTTTGTAGGGCAGGTGGCCAAACCCGCATAACTCTCCTAACATAGCATCCACAGGCCTGTGCCTGTTGAAAACAAAATCCACTAGCCTCCATGCCAATATGGAAATTAATCATCATACTAGCAAATGAATTGTCTATTTATAAAAACTTATATGATCATCCTCGTATTTTGGTATACTTATACCGATGATATGATCTCTCTTCAATTTTAGGGATCATCATTAAATATGAATGATACCCATGCTTATCTATTTAAGTTTGGGGGTACTCATTTTCTGTAAACGATACTCATTTTCTTTAATTTGGTATTTATATACCAAAAATGTAATTAAGTGTAGGGATAATCATTTAATACAATTGATATCCATGTTCATTACTTTCTTATCTAAGTTTAGGGGTAATCGTTTTCTGTAAATGATACCCAAGTATTAATCATGTATTTAACCTAATTTAAACAATTTATTTCTAACTCATATTCATCAAAGAGTAATCAAATACAACTAGACAAGCTATCATTCTTTTGAATTCACTAAACATGTAATCATTAACTTCTATAATTTTATTCATAGACAAAATAATAACTAACTCAATAAGATCATATTTATGACATAGATCTTGTAAAATGATGCATTCTTAAGGTTCCACCTACCTTAATGTGGTAATCCAACTCTTTAAGATCTTTTGCGGTCTTGATTGATGTATGGAATCTGTAAATCCATACATACTGTCATTATCTATAATTACTTGGATAATCTTATATTCATCTTTCTCTGATCATATATATGTTCTTTGTCTAATCAATTCATCCTCGTCCTTTGATCTTTCTAGATTT
Source organism: Warburgia ugandensis (assembly GCA_035236585.1). Taxonomy (NCBI): domain Eukaryota; kingdom Viridiplantae; phylum Streptophyta; class Magnoliopsida; order Canellales; family Canellaceae; genus Warburgia; species Warburgia ugandensis. The sequence goes on from CP141131.1 coordinate 44,851,545, forward strand.
CTTTCATCTTTACCATCTATCTCTTTCAGATAGTGTTTCTATTTATTGATATATAAATCTGACAGTTAGAATAATCTTCTAATTTATCAAATCTAAGTATCTTCTATTCTTAAGTCTTTATATACATCTCTTTGATCTTGATCTTTATGGATTCTTTGATCTACAGTTTACAATTGTTTATCAAGATCAGAGACTTAGATTCTCTATCAAGATCTAAGATTGATCTTTTGATCATCCCTAAGGAGGATGATCTTGGTTCTCTTCCTTGAATCATATTTGATCAAGGGTTTGGATTATCTAATCTAATAATTTATATTTGATCCTAAACCTATATTCAAAATTCAAGAACATAATATAAACTTATAATTATTTCTTTTATTGTTCTTGATCATTCAAGATCTCATTGATCTTGCTTGACTATAATTTTCTTATTTAAGGCTTTCATTTGATTTGGTAATTTTCTATCTTTTTATGTTCTTATTATTAATACTCAACCAGTTACTGTTTTACTAGTTGAAATGATTTATTTCGTCCTAATTCTAGACTGCTCCTCCTTATTTCAGAATTGACCAATGCTTACCAGTTAAAGTCTACTAAAAAAGTGGTTAATACAATTCTCATGTAAGGAGGCGTTTAGACCTCAACAAACGTTAATGGAAGGTGAGGAAAAAGCACTTGGCTCTTGTATACCCCCATAACCACAATGTTCAGAGTCCACTGGAGTGACACGAGCTCAACCTTCTACAAGGTTCCTATGAGCTTTTTACCCTATGTCCTCTTTCTACTTGATTTTAATTTAAATCCATGAACATTTATAATATCATTCATGGATGTTCATTATTCTCCTAACTTGGGCCAAGGAAATGGTATCCATTCCTTATATTATCCTACTAACTATAGCCCTTACTATGATTAAGTCCGCGTCCTTCATTTATTGTGTCCGTGAAAATCCATATTTCAATTAATTACATTTTACATGATTTTCAATGTAATTTACATATCATGAATATTAAAGCATAAAATGAATTTAACAAATAAATCTACTAATAAATAAAATACATTTAAACTAAATTTTAACAATTCAAATGCACATTTAAACATATCATAATTGTCCATCATGATCCAACTATCATAGTTTATTTTCACATTTTAGAGCTAAGGTTTTCATCCCATTAAGGGTCTAGATCTTGATCTTTCTCATTTTTGTCAGATCTAACACATAATCTCATGTGCTCTCATCACTAAATCATTAATATAATTCATCCACAAGATATGATCATTCTTGTTCTAACCGATCAAGAAGATTGTTAGGGTTTTTATCACCTTTAAGGGTATAGATCTCAATCTTTCACATATCAGCCACATCTGACCCATCATTTTATGTGATCTTAACATTATATCATTAGTAGAACTCATTCACAATGTTCGATCATTCTTGATTAAACTGATCTAGAAGATTATTAAGCAATTTTAGCGTTTTTATTACATTTAAGGGTCTAGATCTCAAAATTTCTCATACCAGTTGCATCTAACCCATCAATTCATGTGATCTCAATATTAGATCACTAATCTAACTCATTCACATGGTCTGATCATCCCAAATCTTACTGATCGAGGATGCTAGTACCACATTTTTCAATTAACAAAAATTTTCATACATTAAATCCTTATTTTTATTAGTTTAGTAGATTCTTCACATCATAAGGAATTCATAGCTTCTTTTCGATCTAAATTTGGAACTAAAATGAGCTCTGAATTAAGAATTTAAGCTTTCATTCAAATCTAAACGGACCATATTTGATCTAGTCATTGCGGATGCAGTGATGACCAGCGGCCCATGTCTCCATCACGGAGATGCAGGTGGCATCATTCCATGCCACCTAGCAGTTCACACACCATAAACATGCACTAGGGCATGCCCATAAGGATTGTCCTTGCCTGTATTTTTGCTTTGGCATCTTGGGGCAAATCAACAGAGATCCGTTGAGATGGTCCAATGTGGACCTTTTAGATCAACCATCTCCAAGTCCTCCCCAAATCTGAAATTGTCAACGACTATGATTACGTTTCCAAAGGCTTTTGGGCTCTAGCAATCCATCTAACGGTTTAGATTTTTCATTTGAGCCATGCATGATGGGGGTCTCCATCGTCATTGTCGGATCCATCGCTCCTAACAGATCAACTGTCGAGGAGAACCAAGAGTTTCCAGAAAAGCCTAAGGCAATGTTAAAAATGAAAGGGGGAGAAGGAGTTTGGCCTACCTCAATCTGCAAGGGAAGAAAAGTTAACCGGAGAAGAGACGAATACCAGAAAAAGAAGATCTAGATGTCGGATAAATTATACAGACAATAATAACTCAGGTGTTGTTGCCAAAGATTGAAGGAAATCATGTGGGAAATGTAAATCACATTGTTCTTAAGAGTTTCATTGGTTCAGATTATCTTTTTATCGATCAGATTGGTTGTAATAAGGTGAAATAGCTATCAGAGATAGTGCTAGTGCTGGTGCTTGCCATTCAGTTTGATTTCTCCAATGATCTAACTAGTTGATCATTCCCAAATGATAATGATTTTGTAGATAAGCCAACATAAACAATATTAATGGTGTGGATCATTGAAAAACTGTACAGAATTTGATGGCTAATTGAATTAGGGTTTTTTGGGAGAAAACCTTATTTCTTCGAGGACTATGTGTCCCTAGATGCACCTCGACTCCAGAAAAGGTTTGGGTTGTAGGGTTCCACTGGGGACATGCCCACAGGTGAAAAATGTAAAGAGGAGAAAGAAGAAGGAATTAGGGGAGGAGGAGGAGATTTGAGCAGAAACTTCAGGGGAGGTTAGGGCACCTCATGGAGGAATTTTTTTGAGGTATTTATAGGTAAGTTTTTGAATTTTTTTATTAATTTCCTATAATGATGTTATTTTTTACTTTTGATTATTTTAACGGTGAGTGGAGCTTCCACTCCCACCTCTTCCTCTACTACCAGTTGATAGCGGAGTGTGACATCATTGCATGACTTCAACTCCTTACCTACCTTTATGGGCCCCACAATAAAGTGAAATGATTGTTTTTCCTTTTTCATTACAAAAATAGAGAAAATTAGAGATTTTTCATCCGAACTTGGAATTTAGCATACTTGTAATCATTTGAATCAATTTTTCAAGTACATTTCAAATATTCATGTCTTAAATCTTAATTTCATTTCTACAAAAATGAATTTTCCTGGAACTTAAATTTCTAGTTCCTTTTCTAGAATTTCAACTTCTAAATTATAACAATTCAAATATATTTATAAAATTGGGGTTGTTACAGTCCTTACACATTACTATTGATTATAAGATGGAAATTGCATATGATCATTTTGAGTCTCAAAGTCCACAACCATCCATAGAAACCTCTAACTCATATCTACTTGAGTCGTGTCTTATTCTTTTTATTGATTATGATAAAGAGACATCCATTGAGGAGAAGAATGAATCCTTACCTACATCCAACCTAGATCCTCTAAAATTGTGTCTTGCTTATTTTTATGAATTTGATGTAGACACATCCATTGAGGAGGTGAAGGAATTGTTGGAGACTATGCTATTAATGAACACTTCTCAATGGCATAGTAGAACACTCTACAGAACTTGAAATTCCAACTATGCCTTGCAATGTAGAAGATGTACATGATTAGGACCAACAAACCTTATTTGATCAAACATCAAATAGTAATCTAGGTCCATTTGAAACCTTACCTATGTTAGTAAAATAGGAAAAAGAAGAGTTAATTGATGTACCAGCCTTACATCAACCAATTCTAGGGTATACATTAGAAGATAATTAGGGTTTAAGCCTCACCATGTCCCTACCTCTAGTAAAACAAAAACCACCTTTTAAGGAAGGGCAAAGACAACTTATACCACAATTTCAGGACAATGTAAGGGAAAGGGAGGAAAAAGATGAATTGAATACAATGGTCAATGTTATCCCTCAATTTGATCAAGAAGAGGACCATTCATCTCCATATGGTTAAAAATAATTTAAATTCACTGTAGTTCATGATGTAATCATGTTACCACCACCATAATTTTCAAGGTGGAGGAATTATATTGACTATTATGAAATACTGAAAATGGGGGATCATCTTTGTTGTCCCACTAAATTTAAAATTGTAGTGGTCTATTGTGTTATATTATTACTACCATAAATTTTTTTAAGGTGGAGATAGTATATAGATTATTGCAAAATTCTGAACTGGTGTGAAATTTTTTCCCATTTCATTATTAGGGTAGAATTAGGTTTAGAAAGTTAGATCAGTTATAGGCTATGTCTAATTGAAGATAATAAAAAGCTTAGCACTCATTAAGAGGCAACCTAGGGTTTTTAGAGTCTCAATGTTCTACATTACCCATTTATCATATAAATGTCTTATATTTCAAAATATTAAGGACATTGTTTAGTTCATGTTTAGGGGTGTAGATATGCATGTGATTTCCAAGTTTTTCTTATATTTTTGAAAATTTAAAATTTTTTATGATAAGTCCTTTACAAAGATGAGAATTCAAGCTTTTTTAATATTCAGTTATCTTTGAACTTTAGCTCATTAATAGAGCGACATAAAATTAGTTCACTATTTTATTCTTTTTCTAAAGTATTTCATGAAAAATTAAACTTAGAATATTAATTGCAAAAAATAGCTATATATATAGTTTTTAAGTGGTAGAGAAAATATAACTTAAAGATCTTAAAGAAGATTTGTTGAGACTTGTAACCCAAGTGAATTTCATGCCATTCTTCCTCTTTTGAGGGTTATACGTAAATTCAAAATTTTCTTCAATGAACATTAATTGGTCTCATTATTCTTCATCTTAGTTGACTATTAAGAAATCACATGAGACCACACCATATATCTCTTAAGTTTATGATCATTTTTAAGTCATATGAAACCTAGAAAATGATAGATACCATCCATGGAAAAACAAGAGACATTAGCCTTTCCTACGTTATTTTCTACTAGTTAGACCATTGAGCCTTTAAAATATAAGCCTTTCTTTGTTAGCCAAACAACCTTTACCTATGTTGAACCCCTATAATATATTCATTACCCATTTGTTTTTGGAAATATGTAGAGAAGATTGAAGGACATTTTTGGAAAAAAGTATAAACAATACAATTCAAAAGATGAATATCAAAAAGGTTAAAAAGAAGAAAATGTTCAAAAAGGCTACATATAAAGTCACATGAAAAGAAAAGAAAAAGATAGCCAATGAGAAAGAAGAATGTTCACTCTTGTGAGGAAAAATGAAAAAGTTTTGAATACACTGATAGAATATTGTTACATATTTTTTAGATAACCTTTGTTTAGCTTTATACCCATTCTTTTGATAAACCTTACCTAAGCCTATGTTTTGTCCTAATAGAAGTCCTAACTTGAACTTAGGAGAAGTATGGCTTGGATATGGTTATGAATGAGTAGGGAATTTGGCAGAGTGTAACATTCTTAGTAGTATATATCCTTTCATGAGACCATTATCAATTTTTTCTAAGTTATCATTCTTCTGTACTAAATATGTGAGACTTTTGGACTTGAAGAACAATATTCTACTTACATATTAATGAGATATTTGCACATCACTTCTGAGTGACTTCATTCTGAGCGACAAGTATAAGGGTAGGGTTTTGAACCTTTTTGTTCATCTTTATTAGCACGCTAAAGTTAGGAATTTAATATGAGCTAAATAAGATAGAATTTTCTTAGATGAATAAATAAATTTCATAATTTTTTTTGAGAATTTAGTGATTAGATTCACTCCAAACCCTCATAAGGCATAACATGTCCACTACAAGTAACCTAGGGGTTTAAGGTTTGTTACGTGTACTAAATGCAATCGCGAGTACCTATGAAAATGGCAACTACTTTTGTTTTCATGATTTTTTGCATGTTTTTCTTATGACTAGCAAAATGCTGGTTGGGGGGGTGATGGGTGTTCAATTTTGTATAAAACATACGCAATTATTTGCGCATGTGTTATGACTTAATAGTGTTATTTTAGGGTTTTTGGTAAAAAACTATAACATTGCATTTCTAACCTAATGATCTAAAATTTTGATAATTTGCAAGTTCAAAGGCTAATCCAGAGCAAGCATGTGAATAATCATACTTTTTTAGGATTTAATTAGAGCTTTTCATGTTTTGTAGGAATCTACATAGTGATCTAGAAGCTGAGATTGATTGAGATGAAAATTGAAGATCAAGTTCAAAAGATCAAGTTAAGGCTTAAATGTCATCAATGAAAGTGTAATCAAGGTTTATGATCATCTTATGGAAAGCAAAGGATGCAATTAGAGAAGCCAAAGGTGACTCAAGTGAGCCATTGTAGAATCCATGCCTTTCCACCACCTTTGTATGGGGAGCCATTCAAGTTGCCTTAGACGTATAAGCCATAAGAGAAGGTGACAAGCTAAGCAGTCAAGCAAGCCAGCAAAGTCATGGGTGCGAAGGATGAAGCCAAGCCACATGAGCACTCAAAGAAAGCCATCAAAGCCACTTAAGCCAAGGGTACATGAGTGATACTATTAGAGGAGGATTTAATGCAATTATCCTAAGCTAAAAAGTTGGCTTTCAAGAGAATAGTTAATGGGTATTTGGGTGAAAATCAAGACACATAAGCATGCATGTGGACCAACAGGAAGAACCCACCTTATTTTTCCTTTTTCCCATTATTTTTGACCTTTTTACTGTCTCCACCTCACCCCACCAAGTCATCCACAAATTTTACATCCCAGATTCCTAAATCACACCTAAGTCCACCTTCGTAAAACCTACTTAACCCAACAAATCAACCACCTATTTCCACCTCACCCTTTCTTCTCTCTCTCTCTCTCTCTCTCTCTCTCTCTCTCTCTCTCTCTCTCTCTCTCTCTCTCTCTCTCTCTCTCTCTCTCTCTCTCTCTCTCTCTCTCTCTCTCTCTCTCTCCATCCATCTTCATTTCTAATTTCTGAAAGGTAAACCATGATTTTTTCAAGGGGGAGGCATCCCATCCTAAAAAGGTAGCACCTCCCACCTTGCCATGTCTTAGGTGTTCACTTAAGTTCCCTACATCATTGACCTAGATCTAATTCTATCCTTACCTTTTATCTCCATATCATCTCCACCCTAAGATCTTAAGCTAGCAAGATTAGGAAGTGCCCAACATGTATAAGACTCCCAAGGGTTTCTATGTGAAAGAAATCTTGGGAAAAGGGGACAATGCCACCTCCAAAGAAGGAGGTGTCTCCACCCTTCCTTCCTTCTCCAGCCCCCAATGTGTTTTCCCACTTAGCAGCCCATATTCTCTACCCTTCCATGCCTCTTCTCCCAAGGTTTTGGTCTCTCCTTGAGGTGCTTTAGAGTCAAGTTAGATCTTGTTATTCCCTTCTTTGTTTCTTTAGTATTCTTCTTTCTTAATTCCATCTATTTTTGTATTTGCTTTATTCTTTGATTCCATACTTGTTTCCCTCTCCTTGTTCCTTAATATTCCATGTTTGTTTGCCACTTGATTTCAGCCATAGATCCTTATTCCTAATGATCACTAATCTCTAGTAGTGATAGGCAAGAGATGGTGGCCTTTAGATCAAACGATTTGGGTGCCTTAGATTCATTGATTCACATTACTCTTACTATCCTATTATTAGTCTTTTTCCTTAAAATCTTTGCTTCTTCTCCTTAGTTTTTTTTTTTTTTCCTTAATATCTAAGTTATTGTTTCTCTAGTAGTGACAGCCAAGAGAAACACTAGCTTAATTTTTTTGAGTTCCCTTCATCTTTTATGTGCTTTTTGCTTAGTTTTAGCACTAGTTTGATGTTGTTTTTTTTTAGAATAGTTCTATCTTTCTAGTTTCTCTTCTCTTGGTTTTCTTTTGGGTTCTACTTGATGTGAGTTGAGCTTGGCTTACTATTTTTAGAAGTTGTTTAAGATGTGATTGGAATTAGGTTTTAGGCCTTGAAATAGCATGCAAATTCCACAATTGTATACATGTTTATGAGTTCTATTTTTTATGTAATTTGACATTCAATCAATGGAGTTCATTTTGGATTATTATTGATACTTGTTTCCAATAGTTGAGTACCTTAGAGAACCATTTTTACCAAGTAGAGGTTTTGTGAGAAAATTTTGAAAGTATCACTCTAGCTTGGTGATTCCTAGAGCTTGGACTTTAGATTTCTTTTTGGATATTCTTCTTTTGGATTTTTAAGTATTTTCTCCTACTTTGCACTTCAATTCAAGATTAGTAGTTTTCTTTGCATTCTTGCATTCATAACTTGTTTTGTTGCTTAAATTTCACACTCATAATTCCTTCTTGTTATACCTTAGCTTTTTGTTTCCACCTTCTTAGTTTTTATTGGTTATTCATCAAAGATTCAAGTTACTTCATCTCTAGTAGTGACAACCAAGAGAAGTATTTTGAATTTTTTCTTTCCCTTACTTGAATCCCATGTTTTTGCTTGAATTTTGAACTAGTTCAAAGCATCTTGATTCTCTTTTGGGAATTACTTACACATCATCTAATTTTATTTAAGATCATTGGAATGTGTTTTAGCTTTGATTTGAATCAAGTTTTAATTCATGAGAAGTGCACAATTTCTTGATTTACGCATATGCATTACATGCATCATTTTGGGTATATTTTACCTTTAATTCAATGAAGTTATTTGAAGTTCCTTGTTGATGCTTGTTTCTAGTATTAAACTACTTTAGATCTTGAGTGTTATCTTGCATAAAAAAGTTCTAGTTCAATTACTTTTCATGTGTGGTTTGATTTCAATTTCTTAAGTGCATGAAATTTGAAATTTTTTTATTCAATCTCCATGCTTAATTTCCAACACCTTATTCATCATGTTGTTTAATTCTTTAGGAACCTATTTAGTCTTTTAGGTTGTTTTTCAAATGAATTGATTAAAATACATGTTATTTAGCTTTTTCTTATTGAATTTTGAGTGATTTTAATCCATGAACCATGCACACCATTCCATGGATCATGCGCATAGGACTTGGGGTGATTTCTATTTTGATTTTTTTCTTTGTTTAGTTGATTAATCTTAGTTTAGAAATTTTTAATTAGATTTTTACATCTTGGTTTAATTTTAGATAGTTTCCTTTTGAGTTTTAAAAATTTCTTATTTTACAAAGTTTTAGGTTTAAGAAAGTTTTACTTTCTAATAAGTTTCCTATATTAATTTATTCTAATTATGCATTAGTTCTTTTACAAAATGCATGTTAGTTAGGAAAGTTTCTAATTTCATTGAATATCTTTATCTTAGAAAGTTTTCTTTATGTGTAGTTTCTTATTTAGTGCATGTTTCCCATTTCTTGATGTTTAAATTCCTAGTTTAATTCAAAACCCTTTTGTCTTTGGCTAAGATAAGCAGCTTAAATAAGATCCAATCAATTGAAAATTTTGTAAGATTCTGCACGGGATTGACCTCTTTTGTGTGTAACACAACTTTTATTTGTGCACTTGTGAGTAATTTTAAAGCTGAACCAAGTTGCCATTGTCAGGGAATCATAACTGATTTGTGGTTGGATCTTTATTTAGATTTGTATCGTTCTTGCATATTTTGCTAATTCCTAACAAAATGACCATCTTTATTTATTTTTGTGCAAATAAAATTTGGAAAGACGAGTGGCAGTGATCCTATGATTCAAAACTTCATCAACTTAATTAGGAATTATTTGCTTTCTTAGATTAGGTTTTTGAGTGAACTTGTAGTGAAGCCTCATTGTAATTTGCAATTATTTATTTCATTTTAAATGAGTTGTAATAATACAGGCCAATTGTGGTGTATGGTTTCCCACACTTGATCTTCATTAGAAACCCCATTGTATGCTTCTCTCACTCTTTTTTATTTTTTTAGTGTAGTTGGATTTAGTATAGTTTGCATATTGGTTGATAGTGTAACTCATATAGTTTAAGGTCATTCATTATACTTGTTGGATGGTGTTTAGGATTGTTGCATTAGATTGCACCTATTTAATAAAGATTACTTTGTTAGATAGAATATAGGTACACATTAGTTTTCTTTTCCTGTATTGCATTGCACATTTACTGCATTATGGTGGATGGACTACATTGATAGTAAGGATCCCACAAGAACCCTCATAAGATAAGAACCAGAATTCATTACCATATCCTTAGCCCACCCATGTAATAAAATTGATACTTGTATGTTTGCGATCCTAGTCCTTAAATCTTAATTTAAAATTAATAGTAAGAGACCTAGGTTTTCGAGCTTGTAGGACCCTTTTTGATAGAGGAGATCTATTGTCACTCTAGTGGCTTCTGAGCATAGTGGTTATAACAAGTATCCAAAATTCAAGTGATTTTCTAACGCCTTTCATTGATAGTTGTTGAGGTCTAAACACCTCCTTTAATGAGAATTGTGTTAACCACTTTAGAGAAGAACCTAACTAGTAAGCAGTAATCTAGTCTAGATAAAAGGAGAAGTTGTCTAGCTGTAGGTCTAAAAGCTACCACCCTATAGATTAAAAAAGATTATTAGAATAGCATGTTGGTATTAAGGGTTGATTGATTACACATAATTTAGAGTTAGGTTGCATCATTAACATAGGTTTTCGTTTTAGTGCATGTAAGGTCATCAATTTCAAAACACTAAGTTAGTATCATTGGATCCTGAGATTGACTGTACGTACCCATAGGCAAGGGGTAAGAAATCAAAATCCTAACCCCATGGTAGAACCACCAGTAGAAGTTGAGAACTAGGCAATTAGCCATTCTATGCATTACTCTAACTAAATACTCCATCGTGCATCACATTACCACCCACCAATGTAGACCACTGAGAGGATCCATGCCTACATATCAAGTAATTCCTTGATATTTGCACTACATTCAAATTTTAAAATGTTTTGGATGATTGCACTATACTTAGGTTATTACCCTTCTCACTAAAAGATAAGGCCAAATCATGGCTGAATTCTTTAGAGCTTTGTTCCATTGCCACATGGGACTAGTTGTCTAAAATGTTCTTGAACAAGTTCTTCCCCATCCATAAGACTAATGCACTTTGTAAGGAGATAATTAATTTCCAACAAAAAGATGATGAACAATATTATGAATGCTAGGAAGGGTGGAATGAGTTGTTACAAAAGTGTCATCACCGTGGATCTGAAAAATGGCAACAAGTTCAGTACTTCTATGAGGCACTTTCACCTCAAAATAGACAAATGGCAGATACAACTAGTGGAGGGGCCCTCATGTTGAATAATGAAATAGAGGCCTGAGCATTGCTTCAAACTTTAGCGGATAATTCCCAGCAATACAACTATTGCAATAGGAGAGAAAAAAATACCCAATCTAAACAAAATTGAGGATTATATGAAATAGGAGTGACCTCAAATATATCCTATAATCTTGACTCTGTGATTAATAGAATGGATAAGTTTGACTCCTTAGGTAGAAGAGTGGTCAAGCTTGAAAATATGTTCCCAACCTCCGTGGCTGTCTAGGCATCCATGAAACCTCCATAAGAGGTTTGTTCTATTTGTTCCATCCCAGTACATTTAACCTCAATTTGTCCTTCTAATAGTATGTACATTGAAAATCTTTTGGAATAGGTGAATGCAATAAATGCATATTGCAACCCTATCACTAACCCTTACTCTGAGACCTATAATCTAGGATGAGCTAGGCATCCTAACTTGTCATGGTCAAAGAGCAATTACCAGGGAGGTATGAACTCCCCTATACAAAACTTTCCTGGAGCTTTAATTCCCCTATAGTCTCCTAGTTTTTAGTTTCTAGAACAACTAAAGGAACCATCACTAGAGGCTAGTGTAGAGTTACTCATTAAGAAACAAGACGAGACTAATAAGGCCTTACACAATATCCCAAATGAGTGTAGATAGAGATCAACTATCAATTCCCAAGCTATTGTTACATTAGAGATGCAAATGAGCTAGTTGTTGACTACTTCGAATGAGAGAGGAAAGGGATAGTTCCCTAGTCAGCCAATTCCAAACCCTAAGGGTATGTTTGAATTAGGGTCAAGTTCACATACTCAAAGACCCCATGAGCAAGCAAAGTCTTTCACTACCCTTAAGAGCAACCGTCAGGTTGATAACAAAGTAGGGTAGACTAAGGAAACTATAGAGGAGAATGGACTACCTCCAACATAGGAGAAAGAGAATTGATAGAAACCTCTAACACCATCTAAGCCTATAGTGAAGGCACCTTATGTGCGTAAAGCCCCATTCCCTCAACTATTAAATTAGGCAAGAAAAGGAACCAAATTCAATGAGATAATGGATGTGTTTAAATATACCTCTCACATCAATCCCATGAGCCTCTTACCCTTTCTCATTCAATCACGCCAAGGGAGCAAGTGAAAATAGAAAAACTCACATTAGGTTTGCATCAGGCAGCTATGCACACAAAAGATCAAGCTTAATGTACAAAAGAAAACCTTCCTCATGGAGTAGGTGAGCTCTTTAATCCAACATCAAACCCTTCCTAAGTTTAGTGTTCTAGGTTGTCCTACCATCTCTTGTGCTATAGGAGATCATATCATTCACAAGTCACTACTTAATTTAGGGGTTAGTGTAAGCCTATTACCATTCTCTATCTATGAGCAACTAGGGCTCAATGACCTTGAACCAACCAATACCTGTAATGCTTGAGCAATTTATGCTATCTTTGCATCCATTTAACAAAAATGAATTGGACATTCTATATGAAATGTACAGTGTTAAATGTTTTACTTTATTTAAAATATTAAACGAAGAAATTTGTAAGAAAACTTGGTACCATTAGATTCTACTTGAAAAATGGAATCCAACACCTCAAAGAATGTTGAAACGGAGTTCGTATGAAGAAGTTACGGCCATTTAAATTTTAGGGGCATTTCAGTAATATAAATTAAAAATGAAAAAGATAGAAAATGCAGGGGTCGTTTTGATAACGGCACCCCGTCTTCTTCTTCCTCTAGATTTCTCCAAAAACCCTAGTTCCAGAGGTTTCCACCACCACCAATGGCGGCACTGCATTTTTCGGCCATTTGAGGCTGGAGTTTCTAGCAAAAATTGGAAAACCCATCTCCAGCTTTCCCTGCACATTCCGACCAGGCCCGAGTCAGGCCGGCTATCCCCATCTCTCCACCTCTCCTCTTCTTCCTCTGGCCTCATCGGAAGTTGGGGTTTTCCCCCTTCGTTGTGGGTTCCGGACAACAGGGGTTTCCGGCAGGCATAGAGGGAAATGCACCACCGGAAGAGGGCACCGTGTTGGGGTTGCCTAGGTAGGATTTCTCCCCCTCTCTCTCTGTTTTTCCTTCTTCCAGGCTAGATCCATGTCGTATCTAGCATTTTCGATCCGAAAAACACACCGGGGAAAGCCGGTTCCAACCAGCTCTGTGCGAACAAGGCATCCTAGGGATGCCATGCTTCACATGCGCCTAGGACAGGATCCCTGGGATGGGTTTCAGGCATGCGACAATGTGTACACGGTCCCTGGTGTGGCCTTCGGGTGCGCGCGTGACGTGGGACATGAGTCTTGGTTCGACCGGGAAGCACGGGGTGCCCTGGGAGCTGAGACACGTCATGCTACGCCAAAGATGCGTCCGCGCGATGCCATCCAGGAAGCACGTCATAGCGCGTCACTTGGGCATGCATGTGCGCGTGCGAACGCAGTCCCTGGCACAACCTTTAGGCGCGCACGACGTGTAGGCATGGGTCCTTGTTCGACCAGGGCGCGCACACGTCTTGGAAACCATGATGCGCGGTCCTAATGAGACTATGAAATTAGGATCATAAGACAATTTATAAAGTCTAACCATTGAATAGTAGATCCATATCATAGGATCTAGCCTGACACTGAATTAGGCAAGGACCCATGAACCCTAAAAGGCACACCTAGCGATCTAATTTCTAAATAGATCAAAATTGATAAGGACTCCTTGTTATCCATTCATATCAAAGATTTTATAAATGAGACCAGGGTCGGGTTGAGTAATGAAGGACGCAACTCTAAGAAACTTCGAGGTAGGTGCTCTATCGCTACTAGAGTTTTAAAAAGAGCCCATGATTGTTTTGAGAATGCATGTTTTAAGTATAAGTTATATGACTTGTTAGCATGACTTAATGAATTCAGCATGCATATGATAAATACATTATGCATAGACATGCTTTGCAAACAATTGCATAAGTTGCATGATTTGTAGTTATTGAGTTTTGGAAAATTGCATGTCCTTGAGGGTTACCAAAAGACGCTGGAGTTCCCAAAAGATGCTAGGTAGGCAGTTGTGAGGGCCAGGCAGTTGTGAGGGACCCAAAGAGGACAGGTTTTGAAAAAGAGGTTTTTGCTTGATTAATCATATGTGATTTGGGCTAGTAAGCTAGTGGTCCTTATGCTGAGAGGTCTGGGGTGGCCTCCCAGCCTCTACCACTATTAGGTGGAAAGGGTACCACGCCAAAAAGGCATGTCCCTACTTCGACTGCATGTGGTACAGGGGGCTATCACTGGTGTCACGGCACTGGGTTGAAGTGTCATGTCCCGTGGAGGCTATGACCCTGTGTCCCCAGGTACCTAGGGACCACACAGCGAGGAGGTCATGGGCATAGTGGGCCCTATGTTTTTGAGGATTTACTTGCATTGCATATGGCATGACATGAGGATGGTCGACCATATCATATATCCATGAGTTGGATTCAGTTGAGCATCTTATGCATATCATTATGTTTATGATATCTATGTTACTTTAGACTTGGATTATGCGATTCTTTAAGTTGTCAGTATTCTAATTCGACAATGGTTTTTAATATCGATATTGAACATGAGTGATTAAACATGCACATGTTTTGAAAGAACATATGTTTTAAAACATAGCATGCATTGTAAAACTAGTAGTGATAGATTCCTACGAGTATAATGTATACTCACCCAAATATATCATTTTTCAGGACAGCTCCACTCACGAGTAGAAGACGCCTCAAGAAACGTTAGTGCTACAAGCAAGTAAATAAAAAAGAGACAATTATACATGTAAGTAAACACTCTACCCTTTGGACATGTATTTGTATTTATTTATAGCTGGGCTGTGAGCTGTGAGTGGATAGACCTGGGAAGACATTTATGATTTCTGAATTTTTTTTGTGAAAGCAAATGACACTTGGGGTTTTCAAAATGATTTTAAAACAATGATTTTCAGCTACATTGCATTGTTTTTATAAAATTGTTTTCAAATAGGGATGCATCCCGCCTTAGGAATTAGATATTGCATTTAAAAATGCATGGGAAAACATGGGTCATCACAATTGGTATCAGAGCCCAGTTTTTATGCTTTCATAGCCAGTCCAGCATGTCCAAGGGTCATAGACAATCAAGAAAATTTAGAAGTAGTAGAAATAGAAATAGTAGAGATGACTAGCATATTAATGCTCAAGGCATTTCACCATAAACAAATAGGTGAAAAAGGAGATGGGTCTAGCAAATACTTAGATATTGGATGGCTTAGATCTTATCAATAAGGACTGTTTGTAAAAGTCATATATGGATCATATTATGATGAGAATGATGAAGGAAGATGTTAGTGAACGTGTTAGTAGATAATTCTGACATGTAATAGATCAATCCCACCAAAGATGAGAACATCAAAGAACCTAGATGGCTAATATCAGAATATGAGTACACTATGACAAAGGATATGATATGAGTATAATAGGGGATGTAAAAAACAGACTGTGACAAGATTCTGATGATAATCTAATAGGGATGAGCATACAAGATGATACCAGGGGATAGCTATGACTCGTACTAGATCACAAAGGTATGGATCCTAAAGGACTTAGCTCAATTTATGATAACTTCATTGGAGTCTTATGAAGAGTGAAGTGCTATCTAATAATGACAACCTGAGTATAATGGAGGAGATCAGAAGATGTACAATTGACATATTATGTGATTAAGAGGAACATAACACGAATATGATAGGGAAATGAATTCGACTGAGTTATCATGAGATTTTGATGATAATATTAGGGATGATAGATCTATGATAATAGATTGATCCTAACATGAACTTGTAAGAGAAGTATAGCATGACCAAAACGCCAATGTCATTATTAAGACATTGTATGAATTTTACTGAGGTATAGGCAATTAAGTTTCTCTTGACTGACGAGTAGATCGAGTATATGCAACCACTCAAATGAAAGCATTGATCTAAGTAGACAAAAAAATGAGGATTTTGAAGAAAAGAGAGAAACAGATAGAGATGTAATTATAAGTATTCAATGAATATTGAATATTCAAAAGAAGAAGATCATGACTCTATGGAGACACATACAATTCTTTCATCTTGAATCCTATAGGAAGGTAAACCAAAAAAATACGAAGGAATAATACTAGTTGAGTTGGTGATCTTATTGTAAAAGAGTATAAAAGAGAGAAAGCATATGGGGTTTAAGACTTTGAGTAGAGTATCGACTTTCAGGAGATTATGCGACAAGAAATTTCCGAAGAGGAATGGTAACCAACTAGAAATTAAATTCTACAAACGGTTTGATGTCTATATCAATTATTGCAATTAGATTCTTATCGGATCCATTAGCTTATGGGGAACACCAATGGATATAGTCCATAGAAAGGAAAATTTGGTGATATCCTACCTTGCCACTACATGAGTAAATAAAGTATATTGAAAAAGGAATTAAGCCGGGACAGTGACTTATCCATTTATCTTTCTTCAGCAAGTAGGGTACCATCAAGGATCGAATTGAGGTCTTGCTATCATAGATTTGGAAGAGAAAATATCTTAAGACCATTATTTAGTCATTACCTTTAGAGTACTGTTGACTAAATAAAGGTATCCCACCCTATTTAATCAAATATGTTACTAATCGAAGTTATATACTCAGAGGGATATTATAAGTATTTAGACATGAGTTTTACCTGAAAGAAGTACTTGTTAGACTAAGTCATTTGAGGGTATGAGGTTAGTTGATTAGGCCACATCATGAAGGAGCTACGAGTACAATGAGTATAGTAGCAACTGAGATAAGAGCAAAAAGGAAGAAGCGATCTAAACCAATGTGAAAGATTTTCCAAACCTTAATGGCTACCATGACAAGGTGAAGAAATTACTTTGGGTCTGAAAAATACTGCTGACTTGGATTGAAAAGAAAGGCAAATAAGCACTGATCACTTTAGAGAAACCGTTAAGCTTATAACCTATACATCTGGACAGAGATCAACAGGTAATCGAATAAATTCTCTTTCTATATGTCCACAAAAATGTTCCATGCTTACCTGAGTGTTTTTCAAATTTGATGATTTAATAGCTTCAGCATAACTTGATGTAGTACCTATTGAACGAGAACTGCTATTATAAGGTAAGTATGAGGAGGCACTTGAAAGATAAAATTTGAGGAATTGAGAAAACCACTACTTATGATGATGATACCCCCTGACAATTAAGACTGAATGGTTGACGATAAAGTATTAATAAAAGATTGAACAACATATTGATATAGGGAATGGAAGGAGAAAAGTTGAGGTGGCCAGCACATTGTAAGGAGAGATTTGATGTTACGTTGCCTTTAGACAAAAAAGTTAGTTGTTATGTGCACATACCAAGTATGAAAAATCAATTGAAGAATTTCCTAAGGACCAACCCTACTGGATTGAGGATAGAACTTTTGGACTGAAAGGTTACGAAGAAAACCATCAAGCAAAGAAAGGATAAAGAGGATAATGATAAAGCGATCTAAACCAATGTGAAAGATTTTCCAAACCTTAATGGCTACCATGACAAGGTGAAGAAATTACTTTGGGTCTGAAAAATACTGCTGACTTGGATTGAAAAGAAAGGCAAATAAGCACTGATCACTTTAGAGAAACCGTTAAGCTTATAACCTATACATCTGGACAGAGATCAACAGGTAATCGAATAAATTCTCTTTCTATATGTCCACAAAAATGTTCCATGCTTACCTGAGTGTTTTTCAAATTTGATGATTTAATAGCTTCAGCATAACTTGATGTAGTACCTATTGAACGAGAACTGCTATTATAAGGTAAGTATGAGGAGGCACTTGAAAGATAAAATTTGAGGAATTGAGAAAACCACTACTTATGATGATGATACCCCCTGACAATTAAGACTGAATGGTTGACGATAAAGTATTAATAAAAGATTGAACAACATATTGATATAGGGAATGGAAGGAGAAAAGTTGAGGTGGCCAGCACATTGTAAGGAGAGATTTGATGTTACGTTGCCTTTAGACAAAAAAGTTAGTTGTTATGTGCACATACCAAGTATGAAAAATCAATTGAAGAATTTCCTAAGGACCAACCCTACTGGATTGAGGATAGAACTTTTGGACTGAAAGGTTACGAAGAAAACCATCAAGCAAAGAAAGGATAAAGAGGATAATGATAAAGGATTCAATTATGACAGGGTACTCAGTTATGAAACTTGATGTATGATTCAGATATCCTAATTGTAATATGAGATTGTATTATTGATGGAGGATGCTACTTGAATTGTTTCATGGTTTTATTTTGAATATAATATGGGTTGAGGACCCAAGTTATAGTAGAAAAGCGATAGACAGGTGAAATTCGAAGTTTATCAAGGGTTTGGCTGTAGGGTGCATGATACCATATCAGCTATTGAAGTATCTTGGGGGAAAATATAAAGCAAAAAAGATAAGAAGCAAAGTTAGACATAATAGAAAGAATGTAACCTTTTTTGTTGGACACTTACTAATGACATACAACCAACCATTAAAAGGAGATGTGGATGATGAAGAGATCACTAGATGGAAGACAAGAGGAAAAAGGGATTATCCCATGCTATTCAGAAAGGACTATGAGAAATAAGATCATATAATCTGAAAGAAGTATGAAGTATACAAGTAGGAGAGTATTGTCATCTAAGGAGACTATCCGATATATGATGAGACAAGTGTAGGCATCTAAGGATTTTGAGATAGATGAATTACAGCTAGAAACCGATATTGTTAAACTGGCACGTATAGGAGTATGCATCAGAGTATGCAGCGAAAGCTGCCCTTATGGGTAAGGCCTTGCAGAAGGAACAATAAAAATGATAAATTGAGGTTGAGCCTAGATTTGATTCCTAAGGGAGAATGCATTCACCAAGAATTATCTAAGAGACAAAATACATTGAAGATGATAATTTATGGAATTTCGAGGATGAAATTCTTTTAAGGGGGTAATAATGTAATGCCCGAGCAATTTACGCTATCTTTCCATCCATTTAACAAAAATGAATTGGACATTCTATAGGAAATGTACAATGTTAAATGTTTTACTTTATTTTAAATATTAAATGAATGATTTTGTAAGAAAACTTGGTACCATTAGATTCTACTTGAAAAATGGAATCCAACACCTCAAAGAACGCCAAAAACAGAGTTCGTATGAAGAAGTTATGACCGTTTAAAGATTAGGGGCATTTCTGTAATTTAAATTAAAAACGAAAAAGACAGAAAACGCAGGGGGCCTTTTTGATAATGGCACCCCGTCTTCTTCTTCCTCTAGATTTCTCTAGAAACCCTAGTTCCAGAGGTTTCCACCACCGCCATAGTAAGGCTATAAAAAGCCCCTATTCTCTCCTTTTCGAATCAAGATTTTTCGGCCATTTGAGGCTGGGGTTTCTAACAAAAATCGAAAAACCCGTCTCCAACTTTCCCTGCACATTCTGGCCAGGCCTGAGTCAGGTTGGCCATCCCCATCCCTCCACCTCCCCACTTCTTCCTCTGGCCTGATCGGAAGTTGGGGTTTTCCCCCTTCGTCGTGGGTTCGGGACAACAGGGGTTTCCGGCAGGCATAGAGGGAAACGTACCACCAGAAGAGGGCACCGTGTTGGGGCTTTCCAAGTAGGTTTTCTCCACCTCTCTCTCTATTTTTCCTTCTTCCAGGCTAGATCAGTGCCAGATCTAGCATTTCCCAGCTAGAAAACACGCCGGGGAAAGCCGGTTCCATTTGGCTCTGTGCGAACAAGGCGTCCCAGGGATGCCATGCTTCACTTGCGCCTGGGACGGGTTCCAGGCGTACGACAGTGCATACACGGTCCCTGGTGCGGCCTTCGGGTGCACACGTGACGCAGGGCATGAGTCCTGGCTCGACCAGGATGCACAGGGTACCCTGGGAGCTGAGACGCATCATGCTACGTGAAAGATGCGTCCGCGCAATGTCATCCAGGATGCGTGTCATAGCACGCCGCTTGGGCATGCATGTGTGCATGAGAATGCGGTCCCTAGCATGGCCTTTGGGCGTGCACGACGTGCAGGCATGGGTCCTGGTTCGACCAGGGCATGCACACGTCTTGGAAACCATGATGCGCAATCCTAATGAGACTATAAAATTAGGATCATAAGACAATTTATAGAGTCTAACCATTGAATAATAGATCCATATCATAGGATCTAGCCTGACACTAAATTAGGCAAGGACTCATGAACCCTAAAAGGCAGACCTAGTGATCTAATTTCTAAATAGATCGAAATTGATAAGGACTCCTTGTTATCCATTCATATCCAAGATTTTATAAATGAGACCAGGGTCAGGTTGAGTAATGAAGGATGCGACTCCAGGAAACTTCGAGGTAGGTACTCTATCGCTACTAGAGTTTTAAAAAGAGCCCATGATTGTTTTGAGAATGCATGTTTTAAGTATAAGTTATATGACTTGTTTAGCATGACTTAATGAATTCAGCATGCATATGATAAATACATTATGCATAGACATGTTTTACAAATGATTGCATAAATTACATGATTTGTGGTTATTGAGTTTTGGAAAATTGCATGTCCTTGAGGGTTACCAAAAGATGTTGGAGTGCCCAAAAGATGCTGGGTAGGCAGTTGTGAGGGCCAGGCAATTGTGAGGGACCCAAAGAGGACAGGTTTTGAAAAAGAGGTTTTTGCTTGATTGATCGTATATGATTTGGGCTAGTAAGCTTGTGGGTGCTATACCGAGAGGTCTGGGGTGGCCTCGCAGTCTCTACCACTATTAGGTGGAAAGGGTACCATGCCAAAAAGGCATGTCCTTGCTTCGACTGCATGTGGTACAGGGGGCTATCACTGGTGTCACGGCACTGGGTCGAAGTGTCATATGTCCCGTGGAGGCTTTGACCCTGTGTCCCCAAGTACCCAGGGACCACACGGCGAGGAGGTCGTGGGCATAGTTGGCCCTATGTTTTTGAGGATTTACTTGCATTGCATATGGCATGACATGAGGATGGTTGACCATACCATATATCCATGAGTTGGATTCAGTTGAGCATCTTATGCATATCATTATGTTTATGATATCTATGTTACTTTCGACTTAGATTATACGATTCTGTAAGTCTTCAGTATTCTAATTCGACAATGGTTTTTAATATCAATATTGAACATGAGTGATTAAATATGCACATGTTTTGAAAGAACATATGTTTTAAAACATAGCATGCATTGTAAAACTAGTAGTGATAGACTCCTACTTAGTATAGTGTATACTCACCCAAATATATCATTTTTCAGGACAGCTCCCTCACGAGTAGAAGAGGCCTCAGGAAACGTTAGTGCTATGAGCAAGTAAATAAAAAAGAGACAATTATACATGTAAGTAAACACTCTACCCTTTCGACATGTATTTGTATTTATTTACAGTTGGGCTATGAGCTATGAATGGATAGACTTGGGAAGACATTTATGATTTCTGAAATTTTTTTGTGAAAGCAAATGACACTTGGGGTTTTCAAAATGAGTTTAAAACAAAGATTTTCCATTGCATTGCATTGTTTTTATAAAATGCTTTTCAAATAGGGATGCATCCCGCCTTAGGAATTAGATATTGCATTTAAAAATGCATGGAAAAACCCGTGTTGTCACAATACCAGTTTGCAGTTAGAAGATATATCAATGACGATTCTACATGGAATGGTTGAAGATGTTTTAACACAAGTGGAAGAGTTTTACTTTCCTTTAGATTTTATTATCCTAGATACCCATCCTGGCAATAGGCAGATCTTGGTCATTCATGGGCATTCATTTTTGGCAATGTCTAATGCCATCATCAATTGTAAGAATGGTGTAACAAAATTATCCTTCGGTAATATGAAAGTCAAGCTCAATGTTTTTAATGCTGATCATCAGCATCTAAACCTTGATGATTCATGTGTAGTTAATTTAATTGAAGATCTACTTACATAATCTTTTAGATGATGTACCTGTAATGATACCCCCAAATGGGGACCTTCAGTGGAGCTACTTCATCCGTCCAATTATGTCCCAGTACCTTCCATAGAAAATCCACCTACCTTAGTTCTTAAGAATTTTCCTAAAAATTACTAAATATTTTTACTTAGGATTAGATGAAACCTCATTTGTAGTCATTGTCTTAGATCTAGATGAAGAACAGGAAGGTAAGCTTCTTGTTGTTCTCACAGAACATATATTAGTTTTAGGGTGGACCATAGCAGTTATTAAAGAAATTAATCTTGCTATGTGTATGTACAAAATTCTCCTAGAAGAAAATGCTAAACCATCTAAGGAAACATCGAGGACACTAAACCCTAATATGAAGGAGGTTGTGAGATAGGTAGTACTTAAACTCATAGATGTTGGTGTCATCTAGCCCATATCTGATAACACTTGGGTCAGTCCACTTCAGGTTGTCCCTAAAAGTCTTGAGCCACGGTATAAAAAAAATTGAGGATAATGAGTTAGTTCCCACTTGCATGACCACTGAATGGAGAGTTTTTAGAGATTACTGAAAACTAAATTCGGACACAAGGAAAGACCATTTTCCACCTTCCTTTATAAACCAAATGCTAGAAAGGTTAGCTGATCATAGTTATAACTACTTTCTTAATGGACAATATGGTTATAACTAAATCCATATAGCACTTGATGGCTAAGAGAGGACAAACTTCACCTGTATTTTGGTACCTTTGTGTACTTCCATATGCCTTTTGGACTTTGTAATGCTCCAGCTACTTTTCAAAGGTGTATATTGAACATATTTTTTGATGTGGTGAAGAGGTTCTTAGAAGTGTTTATGGATGATTTCTCAGTATTTGATTCTTCATTTTATGAATGTCTACACCATTTAATACTTATCCTTGGTAGGTGTCAGGAAAAGAAATTAGTGTTAAACTAGGAAAATTGTCATTTCAAGGTACAAAATGGCATTGTTTTAGGCCACACGATATCACATAATTGTATAGAAGTAGACAAAACCAAAGTGGAATTAATCTTTAACCTTTCTCCTCCAAGGACAGTGAAAGAAATTTACTCATTTTTAGGCCATGCTAGTTTCTATAGAAGATTCATCAAAGACATTAGTAAAATTGCTAAGCTTCTATGTAATTTACTTATGATGGAGGCAACTTTTGACTTTGATGATGCCTGCATGAAAGCATTTAAGCACCTAAAGGTTGAGTTGATTTCTACACTATTATTTGACTGTAGATTGTATTGCACAACTCTAGATAATGTGTGATGCTTCAAACTATGTGATCATGGCTATGCTGGGGGAACGTATTGATAAATTTCCCCATGTGATAATCTGTGACGACCTGGGTTTTTATATGATGCAAATTTGATAAAAAGGCGAGATCTCTTGTTTTCTAAATATGAAATGCATGAAAATATGTTTGTTTTGGAAAACAATCTTTTGTAAAAACCCTAAGTGTCAAAACACATTTTCAAATTGTCTAGCCATGGCAAAGTTTTAAATCAACATTATTCCCAAGAAAGTGTTAGTCACAGCCTCAGCTATAGAGAGTAACTACAATCAAGTAATATTGAAAGATAAGGTAGGGGTTTACTTACTTGCACTTAGTCTGGGTGTCTTTTGTCACAAGCGTTTCATGCCCTTAAGTGTTTACTTTATGTCGGAAAAATGTTGAGGATTGGGTGAGTATATACTATACTGAGTAGGAGTCTATCACTACTAGTTTTATAATGCATGCGATGTTTAAAATCATATGCTTCTTTCTAAACATGTGCATGTCTAAATACTCAAGTTCATTATCGAGATTAAAAACTATCATCGAATTCGAATATTGACAACTTAAGGAAATCACATAATCCAAGTCGAAAGTATCATATATATATATATATATATCATAACATAATTATATGTATAAGATGCTTCATTGAATCCAACTCACGAATATCTAGTATGGTATGGTCGACCAACCTCATATCATGCCATATGCAATGCAAATAAGTCCATGAAAACATAGGGTCCAACTATGCCCACGACCTCACCGCCATGTGGTCCCAGAGTACCTAGGGACACAGGATCATATACCTCCACGGGGCATATGACACTTTGACCCAGTGCCGTGACACCATTGGTAGCCCCTTGTACCACATGCAGTCGAAGCAGGGACATGCCCTTTCTGGGCGTGGTACCCATCCACCTAATAGTGGTAGAGGCTGGGAGGCCACCCCAGACCTCTTGGCATAGTGCCCACGAGCTTATTAGCCCAAATCATGTACGATCAAACAAGCCAAAAATCTCTTTTTCAAAACCTGTCCTCTTTGGGTCCCTCACAATTGCCTGGCCCTCACCACTGCCTACCCAATGCTCACAAATCATGCACTATATGCATTTGTTTGCAAAACATATCTATGAATAATGTATATGCAATTATTTGCAAAACATATCTATGCCAAAACATATCTATGCATAAAGCATTTATCATACGTATGCTGAATTAAGTCATGCTAAACAAGTTGTATGACTTATACTTAAAACATGCATAAAACAATCATGGCTCTTAAAAAGTCTAGTAGCGATAGAGCACCTACCTGGCTAGGTCACGCTAATCTCCTTGTCCTCGTATGCTCCTGAACATGGTTTGGGGAATCAACGTTAGTTTGGCCTATCTTTTATAGGTTTTAGAGTGGTTGGTCTTACTACTTCGGCATTAAGGGTTCATCCCCATGCCTATGGGTGTCCTAAGGTCCTAATTGGCCTTGGTATCATCAAGTTTTCAAGGATTTAGTGGCCCCGTGCCACTATCATAGTCTAAGGGTTGTGCCCACATTAGATTGGGCCTTGATTAAGTATTTTATAGTTTGAGTGTGTTCGCGTCCTCGACACGGACACAACGCCTTTTGCGGTGCCTCAATCAGAGCCCTAGATCTCAAGTTATAAGCTTTTTAGTATCACATGTACATAAAGGCCTTTAAGAGGTGGAATCCCAGAATGCTAATGTGTTGCGCATCAGCGGCATAGGCCCCAGCGGGCGTGTCTGTAGACGCGCTGGATTCTCGCCCGTCTTTTTCATTTGCAGGCGCGTCCACAGACGTGTCCGCTGGTTTCTCTCGAACGCGGACAACGTGTTTCGTGCGGTGGGGAGCGTTTTGTTCATTGGGGGACTGAGGCATCCTTGGGACGCCCTGGTTCGACCCTGTCGAACCAGTGTGGCCCAGGGATCATCCCTGGGCCCTTTGTGACTCCCTAGGGCTCTGTTTTGCATGATTTTACATGCAAAAACTTAGGGAAACTTAGCCTAGGACTAATGTGAAGATGGGTTTTGAGGGATTTTGAGCATACCTGGCTCGTTGCTGGGTTTTTCTCCACATTTCTCCTCTTAGCTGCTTCTCCAAAACGGGTTTTTCTCAAGCTGTTGGGCTGCCATTAGAGGCGCCCAAGAGCTCTATTTATAGAGCTATAAGCTGGTTCTAGAGGGGGCTCTCACCGCCCTTAAATGGCTGTGGAGAAACCTCCAGAATGGTGGTGATTTCTCCTCCAATCACTGACATTCTAGAACCCTCTAAGAGGTTGAAGAAAGGGGGTGCCCGTATCAAAACGGGCCCCTGTGTTTTGCAGGCTAAATCCATTTTTTTATTAAAAATTACATTTTTGCCCCTGAACTTCGAAGGGCCATAACTTACTCATTTTAACTCCGTTTCAGGTGATTTTGGTCTTGTTGGATTCCTTTTTCTGAGACGCACCTAATGGTACCATTCTGAGGACCAAATTTTTGGGTTCAATTAGGGTGAATAGTGAAATGACCAAAATACCCTTATTTCCAAAAAGTGAACTTTTCATTGCTAACTTGGGATTTTAATGTTACAAAATTGGTGTCATTACATTCTTACCCCCTTAGGAGAATTTATCACCCAAAATTCTATAATATATACAGTCAAAAGATCTCGGGGTACTTTTCTCACATTTCTGACTCCAGTTCCCAAGTCTCTTCTTCCATGTGAGCATTTCTCCACAAAACTTTGACTAAGTGTATGTCCTTGTTCCATAACTTCTTACTCTTACGATCCCGGAGCTCAACTGGTCTCGTCTCTAGCTTGAGATCCTCTGTCAACTCTATGGGTACCTGGTTGATGACATGAGCAGGGTCAGGCACGTACCTCCTTAGCATAGATACATGGAATATGTTATGCACTTCAGATAGCTAACGGGGTAGTGCGATCCTGTAGGCCACTTTTCCCACTTTCTCTAAGATTTTGAAAGGTCCTATGTAACACGGACTAAGCTTGCCTTTGATACCGAACCGCATAACTCCTTTAGTGGGAGATATCTTCTGGAAAACGTGCTCTACTATGTCGAATTCCAATGGTCTCCTCCTTCGATCAGCATAGCTCTTTTGGCAACTTTGAGCTATGAGGAGGCGTCTTCTTATGAGTTTGACCTTCTCGGCACATTGCTCCACCAGCTCAGACTAGAGCACCCTAGACTCTCCAACTTCACTCCAACTGGTGGGTGATCGACAGGGTCTCCCATAGAGTGCCTCATATGGAGCCATGCCAATGCTCAACTGAAAGCTATTGTTGTACGCAAACTTGACTAGCGGTAGGTTTTCATCCCAGCTCTGCTTCCAATCGAGGGCACAAGTTCGCAACATATCTTTGACTATCTGGATTGTGCGCTATGACTGTCCATAGGTCTGTGGATGGAAGGTTGTGCTATAGCTCAAGGAAGATCCTAAGGATTTTTGGACGGACTTCCAGAGTTGTGAAGTGAAACGGCTATCCCTATCTGAAGTGATACTAAGGGGTATGCCATGTAAACTTACTATCTCTTTGATGTATAGCTGAGATAGGTTGTCAGTAGATTGGGTATGGCGTATAGGAAGGAAATGGGCTGTCTTAGTCAATCTATCAACAATTACCCAGATCATGTCATGACCCTTAGAGCTCCTGGGTAACCCTACGATGAAGTCCATGGTAATATGGTCCCATTTCCATTTGTGTAACTCAAGGGGTTGTAACAATCCCCCAGGTCTTTGATGTTCAGCCTTTACTTGTTGACATGTTAGACACTTTGCCACAAATTCCCCTATGTCTCTTTTCATACCATCCCACCAATATTGTCTCTTTAAGTCTTGATACATCTTAGTTCCTCCCGAGTGTATAATATACTTAGACCGATGAGCCTCTTTCAAGATTTCTTGTCTTAACTCTTCATTAGTTGGTACCACTAATCTTCCTTGAATGTATACGCTACCATCTTCCCCTTTAGTAAACCCTGGTTTTCCTATGAAAGTTTGTATATCCGAATCTCCTTTCTGTTCTTGCTTAACCTTTTCATTAACAGCTGACTTTATTGTTAGGCATGCCATAACGATCTTGTGCTTTCTTATATCTGGTTTCCATGTGATTACTTCTTGTAATAACTTCCATCTCTTAGTTAATAAACTTGTACACATCCCTTGGGTTTTCCTACTTAATGCGTCAGCTACCACATTAGCTTTTCCAGGGTGATAATGAATGGAGAAGTCATAGTCTTTTAAGTATTCCATCCATCTTCTTTGTCGGATGTTTAAGTCTTGTTGGGAAAAGATATATTTAAATAATGTGAAGACAGGTTAATGTCTCCAAATTCGCAAGGCAAAGACTATGGCCACTAATTCCAAGTCATGGGTCGGGTAATTGACTTCATGCTTCTTGAGTTGTCGAGAAGCATAAGCAATTACCTTCCCATGTTGCATAAGTACGCAGCCTAGTCCCTGTTTCGAGGCATCACTGTATATCTCAAATCCGCCACTTCCAGAAGGTAAGGTAAGGACAGGTGCTGTAGTCAACCTTCTTTTTAGTTCCTGGAAGCTTTCCTCACATTTATCAGTCCATTCAAATCTTGTGTCTTTCCTGGTTAGCCTAGTTAGAGGTAAAGCAATTTGTGAAAAACCCTCGATGAATCTCCTATAGTATCCGGCAAGTCCTAAGAAGCTTCTTATTTCTGTGACTGTCTTAGGTCTTTCCCATTTCTATACTGATTCAACCTTAGCGGGGTCAATTGCTATGCCATCTTGAGAAATAATGTGTCCTAAGAAATTAACCCTTTCCAGCCAAAACTCACACTTACTGAATTTTGCATATAACTTGTGTGCTCGTAGGGTGCTTAATGTTATCCTTAGATGTTCCTTATGGTCTTTAGGAGTTTCAGAATATATTAAGATATCATCCACAAACATTATGATGAATTTATCTAAGTACTCCTTGAACACCCTATTCATGAGGTCCATAAACGTGGCTGGAGCATTAGTTAAACCAAAGAACATCACTCTGAATTCATAATGGCTATATCGAGTCCTGAAGGCTGTCTTGGGAATATCTTCTTCTCTAACTCGAAGTTGATGGTATCTGAATCATAGATCAATCTTAGAGAAGACTTTGGCTGACTGAAGTTGATCGAAAAGATCATCAATTTGGAGAAGGGGGTACTTATTCTTAATGGTGACCCTATTTAGCATCCGATAGTCTACGCACAATCTCATGGAGCCATCCTTTTTCTTAACAAAAAGGACTGGAGCTCCCCACGGAGAGACGCTAGGTCGTATGAACCCTTTATCAAGTAGTTCCTGTAACTAGGTCTTCAGTTCTTTTAGCTCTGCAGGAGCCATTCGGTAAGGAGCTTTGGAAATGGGGGAAGTACCAGGTATAAGATCAATGATAAACTCAATTTCCCTTGGTGGAGGTAGACCTGGTAAGACCTCAGGGAATACGTCAGGAAATTCTCAGACTACCTCGACATCCTCTAGCTTTGGTTGGGGGCTCTCGACAGATTCAATCTTGGCTAAGAAGAAGGGGCATCCCTAAGCAATGTGCTTAACTGCTTTCATGGCAGAAATAACACACGCTCAAGAATAATCCTTTCTTCCTTGGAGGGTGAAAGTGTCTCCATTAGGTAGGGTAAAAGTGACACGTTTCTGGTGGCAATCAACAAAGGCTTCATTAAAGACTAGCCAGTCCATACCTAGGATGATGTCGAAGTCATTCATATCTAAGTGAATAAGATTGGCATGTACCAAATGGTCCTTAATCAAAATGGGGACATCTTGGAGATAAGAATAGATGGGAAGTGCCTGGCCTACAGGAGTCATGACTTCTAGAGTGAAGTCCAGGTCCCATGGTATAATGTCCAAGGATGATGCAAACTCCCGGGATATGAAAGAATGAGTGGAGCATGTATCGAATAGAACTCTAGCAGGTGTATCATAGATAGAAAGAATACCTTCAACTACTGCATTTGAAGCCTAGGCTTAACTGGAAGTGAGGGCAAAGACACATCCTTGGCTTTTTGGAACTTGATCTCCTTTATGCTCTTCAACTTTCTTTTTAGGACAATTACTAGCAAAATGTCCTAATTCTCCACAAAGATAGCAAGTGATGTTGGAAATGGGACATGGTTTGCCTGAATGATACCTGTTACACTTAGGGCATGTCTTCGAGTCTGGTCTTCTTCCTTTGTTTTCAAACGGCTTCTTGAAAGGTGGCCTGGGTCCAGATGACTGAAATGATCTCTTTCCTTTATTTCCCATGGTGTTGATGTTCCTAGTTTCCTTTATTGCCTAGTTCCTTTGATAATATTTTTCGTATAGGGAGGTCATCTCTATGGCTTTGGCTACTGTGGAAGGTTGGAAACCTAGAACTCTATTCCTGAGTCCTGGTTTAAGTCCATCTACAAATCGTTCTGCCGCATCTTCCTCATCAACACAAGCACGTGGTGCAAATCTTCAGAGGCTGATGAATCTATTTTCATACTGTTGGACAGTCATATTTCCTTGTTCTAAGTCCATAAATTCTTTTTACTTTTGTTTTCTTATGTGTTTAGGATAATATTTGTCATGAAAGACCTTTTCAAACTCTTCCCATCCTATTGTTTCTTGCTGGTCAAAATAAGTCCTTTCTGCTGTTTCCCACCAAAAGGTAGCCTCTCCCCTAAACACAAATGTGGCCATGGGTAATTTTCTTTCTTCAGCTATGTTCATGGCTTTAAATATATTTTCAATATCAATTAACCATTTTTCAGCTGTAGATGCTTCATCTTCTCTAGTGAATGAGGGAGCTAATTTCTGAAACCTTTCTAACTGAACCTCAGTCCTATCTATTACTTTATCAGGGGAAGGATCTCGTGTGGTAGGGGTTTGGATTTGACTATTCATGCATTGTCCCATATTCTGTAGGAATTGCTGGAACAATTCAGCCATCCCATTGCCCGACCCAGTGGAGTCCACTGGTGGCGCTTCAGGTCTTGGAACATTGCTTCCTTTCTTCTTAGGCATCTATAATCACAAGGTAATTTACCAAACCTTAGTATGTGTTATCCTATTACCCCTTACTCTTTCATGGATGAAACTTGATTATAAGTTATTCTCCTCATAACTGGGTTGTGAGTAATGTTAAACCACGCTTTGATACCAACTGTGATGACCCGGGTTTTTATATGATGCAAATTTGATAAAAAAGCGAGATCTCTTGTTTTATAAATATGAAATGCATGAAAATTTGTTTGTTTTGGAAAACAATCTTCTGTAAAAAAACCCGAGTGTCAAAACACATTTTCAAATTGTCTAGCCATGGCAAAGTTTTAAATCAACATTATTCCCAAGAAAGTGTTAGTCACAACCTCAGCTATAGAGAGTAACTACAATCAAGTAACATTGAAAGATAAGGTAGGGGTTTACTTACTTGCACTTAGTCTGGGTGTCTTTTGTCACAAGCATTCCTTGCCCTTAAGTGTTTACTTTGTGTTTGAAAAATGTTGAGGATTGGCTGAGTATATACTATACTGAGTAGGAGTCTATCACTACTAGTTTTATAATGCATGCGATGTTTAAAATCATATGCTTCTTTCAAAACATGTGCATGTCTGAATACTCAAGTTCATTTTCAAGATCAAAGACCATCATCGAATTGGAATATTGATGAATTAAAAAAATCACATAATCCAAGGTGAAAGTATCATATATATATATATATATATCATATCATAACATAATGATATGTATAAGATGCTTCATTGAATCCAACTCATGGATATCTAGTATGGTATGGTCGACCAACCTCATATCATGCCATATGCAATGCAAATAAGTCCACAAAACCATAGGGTCCAACTATGCCCACGACCTCACCGCCGTGTGGTCCCAGGGTACCTGGGGACACAGGATCATATACCTGCATGGGGCATATGACACTTCGACCCAATGCCATGACACCAGTGGTAGCCCCCTGTACCACATGCAGTCGAAGCAGGGACATGCCCTTTTTAGGCATGGTACCCATCCACCTAATAGTGGTAGAGGCTGGGAGGCCACCCCAGACCTCTCGGCATAGCGCCCACGAGCTTATTAGCCCAAATCATGTACGATCAAACAAGCCAAAAATCTCTTTTTCAAAAACTTGTCCTCTTTGGGTCGCTCACAACTGCCTACCCAGCGTCTTTTCGTAACCCTCAAGGGCATTAAATCTTTCAAAAACTCAATGCTCACAAATCATGCAATATATGCATTTGTTTGCAAAACATATCTATGCATAATGTATATGCAATTATTTGCAAAATATATCTATGCCAAAACATATCTATGCATAAAGCATTTATCATATGTATGCTGAATTAAGTCATGCTAAACAAGTTGTATAACTTATACTTAAAACATGCATAAAACAATCATGGCTCTTAAAAAGTCTAGTAGCGATAGAGCACCTACCTGGCTAGGTCACGCTAATCCCCTTGTCCTCGTATGCTCCTGACATGGTTTGGGGAATCAAGGTTAGTTTGGCCTATCTTTTATAGGTTTTAGAGTGGTTGGTCTTACTACTTAGGCATTAAGGGTTCATCCCCATGCCTATGGGCGTCCTAAGGTCCTAATTGGCCTTGGTATCATCAAGTTTTCAAGGATTTAGTGGCCCCATGCCACTATCATAGCCTAAGGGTTGTGCCCACCATAGATTGGGCCTTGATCATATATTTTATAGTTTGGGTGTATCTGCGTCCTCGAGACGGACACAGCGCCTTTCGTGGAGCCTCAATCAGAGCACTAGATCTCAAGTTATAAGGTTTTTAGTATCACATGTACATAAAGGCCTTTAAGAGGTGGAATCCCAGAATGCTAACGTGTTGCGCGTCAACGGCATGCGCCCCAGTGGGCGCGTTTGTAGACGTGTTGGATTCCCACCCGTCTTTTTCATTTGCGGGTGCGTTTGTGGACGCTCCTGCTGGTTTCTCTCGAACGCGGATGACATGTTTCGTGCGGTGGGGAGTGTTTCGTTCGTTGGGGGACCGGGGTGTCCTTGGGAGGCCCTGGTTTGACCCTGTCGAACCAGTGCGGCCCAAGGATCATCCTTGGGTCCTTTGTGATGCTCTAGGGCATTGTTTTGCATGATTTTACATGCAAAAACTTAGGGAAACTTAGCCTAGGACTAATGTGAAGACGGGTTTTGAGGGATTTTGGGCATACCTGGCTTGTTGCTGGGTTTTTCTCCACGTTTTTGCTCTTGGTTGCTTCTCCAAAACGGGTTTTTCTCAAGCTTTTCGGTTGCCATTAGAGGCGCCCAAGAGCTCTATTTATAGAGCTATAAGATGGTTTTGGAGGGGGCTCTCACCGCCCTTGAATGGCGGTGGAGAAACTTCTAGAATGGTGGTGATTTCTCCTCCAATCACCACCGTTCTAGAACCCTCTAGGAGGTTGAAGAAAGGGGGTGTCCGTATCAAAACGGGCCCTTGTGTTTTGTAGGCTAAATCCGTTTTTTAGTAAAAATTACATTTTTGCCCCTGAACTTCAAAGGGCCATAACTTGCTCATTTTAACTCCGTTTGAGGTGATTTTGGTCTTGTTGGATTCCTTTTTCTGAGATGCACCTAATGGTACCATTCTAAGGACCAAATTTCTAAGTTCAATTAGGGTGAATAGTGAAATGACCAAAATACCCTTATTTCCAAAAAGTGAACTTTTCATTGCTAACTTGGGATTTTAATGTTACAAAATTGGAGTCATTACATAATCTATGCTAGCAAGATACTCAATGATGCCCAACTTAATTATTCTACTACAAAAAAGAGTTGTTGAAGTTGTTCATGGCTTGGATATATTTAAATATTACTTGTTAAGATCTGAAGTCATTGTCTACTTGGATCATGCAACAATAACATGCCTTCATTCTATGAAAGATGCTAAACCTAGGATAATCTGATGCATACTATTCTTATAGGTGGTGGATTTAGAACTTTGGGTTAAAAAGGTTCCAAAATGTTGTGGCAGATCACTTATCTAGATTAGTTGTGGAGTCTACTAGTGAGAATGTGCCTATAATAGAAACTTTCCCTGATGAACAAGTGTTTCACGTTTCCCAGTTGCCTTGGTATACAAATATAGTTAATTATCTGATCACAAGTCAAATGCTTAGTCATTGGTCCAAACAAGATAAGAAAATATTCATTGCTGAGGTAAAGCACTTTACATGGTACTATCAATACTTGTTCATGTACTATCCTGATTAGGTCATTAGGAGATGTATACTTGATAGTGCACATCCTAAAATCATTTCATTTTGTCATGTCCATGCATACGGGGACCATTTCAGTTCTAGAAAGATAGCTACATAGATTTTGTAGTGTGATTTTTATTGGCCTACTATATTTAGGGAAATACATGCTTGCTGTATAGCACGTGCTAGGTGTCAATAGTTAAGACCATAGGAAAAAGAAATATGATGCCCCTACACCCCATTTTGATTAGTGAACCTTTTAATATTTGGAGCATTGATTTTAAGTGACCTTTTCTGAACACCTTTGGTTATATATGCATTATTGTGGGGTGGATTACATGCCCAAATAGGTGGAAGTTATACCTTGCAAGATCAATGACCACATGATGGTCATCAAGGTTTTAAAGGAGAATGTATTTGCATGCTTTGATACTCCAAAGGCCATAATTAGTGATGGAGTTAAATATTTTTGCAATAGGGTATTTAAGAACTTAGTGAAGAAATATAGTGTTACCAATAGGATAGCTACCTCATATTATTCTCAGACGAGTGGACAGGTAGAAGTGTCAAATATGGAGATAAAGCATATTTTAGAAAAGACAGTCAATCCAAATAGGAAAGACTGGTCTTTAAGACTATGTGTGTGATGACCTAAGTTTTTGTAACACATTTTGTAATATATTTTTGAAAGACAAGGCCCTTAATAGTAAAAAAAATTCTCAAAACAAAGCAGTGGAAATTCTTTTCTTTGGAACTTGTTTTGTAAAACCCAAGTCATCACTTCATACATAACATAAGTAGAATTTTGTACAAGATAAAATTCCATTGGGGGAATATACTTTTACTAAATTTCAAAAACCACCCAGTGGTTCATAGTATAGCTAAATCCATTACAATACTTGTCCAACTTATATAATCCAAAACTCAAAGCTCACCATACAATGAAACTCTCATTCCAATATAATACTCTCAAACAAAGCAAAATACATGTCTTCAAGGGATATACCTTAAAGATTCCTCTCTTTAAGTCTTCTATCATCTAGAGCTCCTAACTCTCATTCCCTGTATCTGAGATATTCTAAACATTGCAACATGTACAATATCTCAGCAAGCAATGCTCAGTAAGGGATTCAAGAATGCATAATAATTGACAACATAATTCTAATACTTCATAATCCGTTATCCCTAAACATATTTATGTCTCTACTCTTTACTTTGTAATATATGTACATCTATATACATACATACTATGCATGGGTAAATAAGTTAAATTTATGAAAGTAGTCAAATATCATTCCCAACTAAGCTGATCAATTCTCCCCATTATGAGAATTTAGTATTTTAGCTAATCCTACACTGAGAATTTCCCATCTTAGGAAATATTGGTAATATACAATTACCTAGCATTTCATTATGCCAAAACATAAGGCATTTCACTATGCCTACTCTCATATGCATCATAGTGCAAAATAATCAAAGGGCTACCATGCTGCAGTCTGATCTGTACTAGCACACTCAGATAACTGCCCTGTTCACCACAGATACCATGGTGGAAAATATTATGTCACTGCCCATATTGGGAGACAGGACTTTCACAGTGGTGGCCTTTCCATAATTGCCCCACCCGACTTTTAGCCTTTCATAGGGCAAGGTATCATCAAATTTCAAGAAGCAGGTGGCCAAACCTTTATAACTCCTCTAGCATAGCATCTCCCAGGGTTATGCCTATTAAAACAAAAACACAAGCCTCCAAGCTCGCATGTAAAATAGATTACATACATATCAGACAATCTGTCTGATTACTTAGGGCTGAAATATCTTCTAGTTCCCTATTCACTTAGAGTCTAGTCCTTAACCATATTTTATGTGTTTGGTTGGATCATAATGATTTCAGGGGATTTAATATAAGTATTAACATTACTCTTGTCAACATAAGGTCATGGCTTCAATCATGTACATCCCATGTAAATGCATTCATCAAATCCTCCTACCTTCAAGTAGTGATCTCTTTTCCCAGATCTTCCATGATCCTGACTGATGTATATAATCTGTACATCCATACATACTATCAATATATATAAATTATGAATAATCCTATTGATCATTAGATCTGATGTTTAGAATGATCTTTAAATCATTCATATCTGAGTATTTTCTATCTCTAAGTCTTTGTGTTTTCATCTCCTTGATCTTGATCTTTCATAGATCCTTTAATCGACAATCTACACTTGTTGATAAAGATCAAGGTCCTAGATCTTTTATTATCTAGTTCTTCTTTGATCTAAGTTCAGTTTATTGGATCATCCCTAAGGAGGATGATCTTGGTTTTCTTCCTTGAATCATCTTTGATCAAGGGTTTGGATTATCTAATCTAATGAACTAGATTTGATCTATAACATGGATACTAATAAACATGCATACTAAATACAATACAATACTCTTATTCTTATTGTTCATGATCATTCAAGATCTAATGGATCTTTTTTTATCATCCTTATATTACTTACAGTTTTTATTAGGGTTAGATAATTTACTAACCTTTTATGCTCTGACTATTATTATTCAACCAGTTAATGTTTTGCTAGTTGAAGGTAACTTATTTAAGCCTAAGTCTAGACTGATCCTCTTATTTCCAATTGGCTAAGGCTTACTAGCTGAATGGGTGAACACAAAGTGGTTACTTTAATCCTCATGTAAGGAGGGGTTTAGACCTCACAAATGTCGACGAAAGGTAGGGGAAGAGCGAGGCTCTATTAGACAACCCCTTAAATGAATTATAAATTTAAAGCATAAAAACTACATAATTGAACAACTTAATGATAATGATACAAGGTACTTAAAATTACACTAGCATGATTTTCAACTAATATACCTTAATAACTCAATTTAAACTAACATGGGCCTAAGGTACAATCTCATGCTATAGTATAATCTTACATGAAATCCTAGCATGGTCCTAAGTTACAATGGCATGAAATCGTACTAACTTGATCCTAAGTTACACTTGCATAAAATCACACTAACATACCCCTAAGATAATTAAATCTAGCAACCTATTATAACAATCTAATCACATATCATGCTAATGTTTAAAAGTTGCACTAGCATGCTTTATAACATAAATCATATTTAAAATGCTATTATAAATTAATAAAAAATAAAACTAATTACACTAATATTTTTAGAAACCTTTACTTATGATCCAACCATTTGATCTTAGATCTTTTCCTTTTAATCAAGGGTTTTAATTACATTTAGTGGTTTTTCTTTATTAAGGTCCAAAGATCATATTGCTTTGTTTTTGTCATATTCAATCCATGATCTCCTTGAATTTCATCATATTAACATTCATTCAATCCATCCCAAGGATCTGATCACACTTGATCTCATTGATCAAGTGGGTCCCTTTGTATTTTCAGATATGTCCAAATAAACCATAGATATCACTTTATTTCAATAGTATATCATTATTAAAATAGATTACCAAGATCTGATCACCTCAGATCTTGAAGATCTTGAAAATTGAAAACTTATTTCCTAAATACAAAAATTTTCATAAGATATTTTCTCCATTTATCATTTCATAAGAAACTAGAGGTTGTAAGATTTCCATAGCTTCTTTCCAATCTCAATTTGGAGTTCATATGAATCTTGAATTGAGTCCGAAAGTTCATAGTCTCTTCCTACGTCCTAGATATGATCTGGGCCCATCGAGAATGGACGTCCCAAATCATTAGGGCAAAATGGGCTGGCGGACTAGTCGGGTGGTGCCTCTGTCACCGGAACAAATGCGTGACGTGCTCGCCCAATGGCCGGTGATTGAGTGCAGTTGTCCTGTTGGGATGACGTCGCGCACTGCGTCGCTCTAAAATGCTGCCGCGTGCTGCATTTTCATGTGTCATTTGGCATACCATCTTGGGGAACCCGATCCTTTTGGGAGATTGTATAGTTTGTTCTAGATCGTCCAATCAATCCCTCTCGACTGAGGGTCTAAAATTTAATATAATTTTGTGAAACTTTTACCCTAGGGGTTTTGGACCCTTTTGGATTGATTGGAAGGGTTAGATTTTTCATCTGAGCCCTCAATCATCATGAATTGAAGGTTCTGATCTTTACTTTATTTAAAAAAAAATTTACCCAAAAACAAATTACAGTAAAATAAAATTTTCATTAAACAATAATAAATATGTCTAGGAAGTAGTTCCACCTACCTGATTGGGGAAAAATGTTGGTTATATAGTCCAATTTAAGAGAATACCAGTTTGATGCTAAGATAGCCCAAGACCCACTTGTCTTGTGATTTTTGTTGTTTGTGTCATTGGATCTTGAAGTTTCTTTTGGCGTTTTGTAGCTAAGGTATGGTAGGAAATTTTATGCAGTGTCATATTTGATCTAGAATAGAGTGCCTAATTGAATTTAGGTCTCTTATTCCAATCTAGAGAGAGGGGAGAGAAAATGAAAGAAAGAGATCTTTTGGGAGTTTTGGGAATGGATCTATGTCTAGTTTTGTAGGGGAAGTCAAGATAATTTTGTGGGAATATTATGAACATTTTTAGAGGATTTTTTGGGGTGTATTTATAGACATTTTGGGTGTTTTTCATGATTATGGTTTATTCTTTTATTATTTAATTAGCATTGGATTCTCTACCACCACCTTTTTCTCCACTACTAGCTGGTAGTGGCTTGACCCATGATTTCACATGCGCTGGTCATTGGATTCCTTTTTAGGTCCCTTGTGGGCCCCACATAGTGTAAAAAGACCATTTTGCCCTTTATGTATAAAAAAATTAGGGTTTATTCCCATGATCTCAGAATTGAGCGTACTTAGTGGCGTTGGATTTGTATTTCTTAGCACATTCTAAATTTTGATGTCTCAGATCTCGATTATGGGTAAAATTGCTATTTTTTATTTTTTTTCTATAAAATAAAGAAAATTAAGGATTTTTCATCATAATTCAAAATTTGTCGTGCTTACAGTCATTCTAAAGGGTTCGCTAAGTTCAATTTCAATTATACATGTCTCATCCCTTGATTATACTTCTATAAGAAGTACATTCTAAATTACCCTAATATTCCATCCCAGAATTTTTGAAACTCAAACTTTATTGATTTTCTCAATCAATTACAAAAATTGGGGTTATTACAATGTGACTCTTTATGGGCTTAACGAACTACATTTAAAACCCCTATAAGCATGTCACCCTACCACTTGGTCTATCAAAAAGGCCCATCACTTACTAGTAGAACTTGAACATAAAGCATATTGGGCCATTGAAAGCTCATTTTTGACTTAGTTGCTACTGAAACCCACAGAAAACTCCAACTCAATGAGTTGGATGAATTAAGGAAAGATGAATGGGAGTCAACCAAGCTATATAAAGACTGCATGAAAAATAATCATGATAGCCATATCTTATGATGGTCCTTCACCCCAAGACAAAAGTTCCTTTTGTATAATTTCATATCTCATCTTTAGTCTCGATGGACTTTACCCTACATAGTACATACTATTACCCTCATGGGGCCAACAAGATAGAAAAGAATGGTGAGATTCCCATGTTTAAATTCTAGTTGATCCTAGTATTCTTTGATTCGATCAATTACCTCAATCATTTAGAACTTTGTTGCAACTAATAGAAATTATTAAACCTAAGAAATGATTTCGGTCATCCTTGTTGAAACTTAGGGCCAAAAACCCTTGCCGATGATATTTTCACCACTAGTTAGCCTTTTTGAGCCTATTTATATAAGCCTGTATTCTTGTGTACCCAATTATCTACACCCATATTAACCCAATATTAAATATCCATTACCTATTTTCTTCAAAAATAAGTTAGAGATGGTTGAACAAATATCTTTAAATTGTAATTCAAGAAAGAAAGTGAATATCAAGAAAAGAAAGTTCTTCAAAGAGATCCATAGAAAGACAAATGATGCAAAAGAAAGACAAAGAAAAGAAGAAAAATAGAAAAGTGCAAAAGAAAGTTCACTTTAGTACAATGAAGAAGAATTGTCAATCTTTAGCAAAAGACCTTTACTTATTTTTGGAGACTTTGAATACCCTATCTATTTTTTTCATCTCCCTGTCCTACGCTTGTGTTTCGTCCTAGGTAAAGACCTATTACTTTTAGGTTATATATGGTTTTGATGGGGATATAAATAGACAAAAATTAGGGTGTGATATTCCTCAACTTTCTCTTGATAATGACATCATTTTCTAAAGGGATTAGTGTAATTCCCTAGTACCTTCCTTCTTTTAAACATTTGTATAACGTAGTCTTTTTATAGTTGTTTTTTTCACAAAAAATTTGAGAAATTTTGAAAATATTTTTAAAATTCAAAGATAATTCCTATAATGTGATGAGAATTGGATTTTCTAAATTTTAGTGTTCTCATTACTTTAACTTATTAATAGAATAATACATGATTAGTTCCTTTATTTACTCATTTTCTAAAATGTTTCATGACTACTAATCTCGAAAAATCTTATGCACACAGTCAAATGTACTTAGTTTAGAGTAATAAGTGGTTGTGACTTTGAAATCTTGAGGAAAACAAGTGGATACCCATAAACCATGTGATTAGTTGAGCATTTTTCTTGAGGGTTATACAAATTCTACAATTTTCTTCCCCATGTTTAAATTCTAGTTGATCCTAGTATTCTTTGATTCGATCAATTACCTCAATCATTTAGAACTTTGTTGCAACTAATAGAAATTATTAAACCTAAGAAATGATTTCGGTCATCCTTGTTGAAACTTAGGGCCAAAAATGCTTGCCGATGATATTTTCACCACTAGTTAGCCTTTTTGAGCCTATTTATATAAGCCTGTATTCTTGTGTACCCAATTATCTACACCCATATTAACCCAATATTAAATATCCATTACCTATTTTCTTCAAAAATAAGTTAGAGATGGTTGAACAAATATCTTTAAATTGTAATTCAAGAAAGAAAGTGAATATCAAGAAAAGAAAGTTCTTCAAAGAGATCCATAGAAAGACAAATGATGCAAAAGAAAGACAAAGAAAAGAAGAAAAATAGAAAAGTGCAAAAGAAAGTTCACTTTAGTACAATGAAGAAGAATTGTCAATCTTTAGCAAAAGACCTTTACTTATTTTTGGAGACTTTGAATACCCTATCTATTTTTTTCATCTCCCTGTCCTACGCTTTTGTTTCGTCCTAGGTAAAGACCTATTACTTTTAGGTTATATATGGTTTTGATGGGGATATAAATAGACAAAAATTAGGGTGTGATATTCCTCAACTTTCTCTTGATAATGACATCATTTTCTAAAGGGATTAGTGTAATTCCCTAGTACCTTCCTTCTTTCTAATAACATGTTAGCTATTAGAATTCCAAAAATCTGCTCATATGATCAAGGGACACTTTTGACCCTTTTTTTGAGAGTTTTATTCCTGAGTGAACATTTAAACTATGAGATTTGAGGTCAAAACTATTCCTCATGGATTTATCAGTTATAATTTACTTAGAAGTAAATAGTTATTTATATGTTGATTGTACACACACCACACTCCGAGATACAAGTTTAAATGAATATATTTTGCAAATCAGTAGGGTTATGAGCATTTTATCTATTATTATTAGCTTGTTAAAGTTATTAATGTGACACCCCGGGTTTCAATAATACCTTTTTGAAAACTATTTTTGAAATTTGGGATATCACTTGTTTAAAATTCATTTCATAATCAAAACAAAGAAAATTTTCTTTTTCTTTTACTAGGTTTTTCTGAAAATCCCGTGTGTCATTTTCACACAAAATATAAGGATTTTATAGTGAAATGAGTGTCTCATTTCTACCAAAAATTTGGCAAAGTTTCCCCTGTTTTTCAGACATATGCACATTTGACACATGTGTGCAGACACCTGATAAAACAATACAAATAATTTTTATTCATCGCTTTTGAAAACAAATGCACAAAACTTATCACTTCCTAGAACCTCCAGTTACAACATGTCCCCTTAAATAGAATTAAATCCATAACCTGAAAGTAAACATATACATTCCCATTCTCCACTGAATTAGAATACCAATCTAAAGTTTGAAAGCTCACCATTTTAATGCTGGATTGTAATAACCCCAATTTTTGTAATTGATTGAGAAAAATCAATAAAGTTTGAGTTTCAGATATTTCGGGCTAAAATATTAGGGTTATTTAAAATATACCTTTTATAAAAGTATAATCAAATCATAAGACATGTAAAATTGAAATTAAACTTAGCAAACCCTTCAAAATGACTGTAAGCACGACAAATTCCGAATTCGGAGAAGAAATCCTTAAGTTTCTTCATTTCTTGGATAAAAGGGGTAAAATAGTAATTTTACCCAAAAATCAAAATATGAGACATCAGAATTTAGAATGTATTGAGAAATATGAATCCAATGCCACTAAGTACACTCAAATCCGAGATCATGGGAATAAAACCCA
Source organism: Warburgia ugandensis (assembly GCA_035236585.1). Lineage (NCBI taxonomy): Eukaryota > Viridiplantae > Streptophyta > Magnoliopsida > Canellales > Canellaceae > Warburgia > Warburgia ugandensis. Next base: position 44,893,736 of record CP141131.1, read on the forward strand.
AAATTTTATGCATAAATGGCAAAACAGTCTTTTTACACCATGTCGGGCCCACATGGGGCCCACAAGGGACCCAACAACCAATTTTATCAGCAGCCCACGTGAATCATGGGTCAACAACCATCAGCTGGTCTTGGGGAAGAAAAATTAGGCATGGGGAAGAAAAAAATGGAGCATGGAAGACTTTCATGCCACTTAATAAAAATAAAATAAAATATTATAATCATGAAGAAAGACCCAAAATGCCTATAAATAAAACCCCAAAAATCCTCCAAAAATCCTCATAAAATCCCCATGAAATTCTCTTCACTCTCCCTGATAAATTAGATCTAGATCCCTCTCCAAAAACCCAAAATTTCCAAGAGATAGATCTCTTTTCGACTTGTTTTTCTTTTTAGATTGGAACAAGAGACCTAAAATCAATTAGGCTCTCTGTTCCAGATCTAATTTGATCAATTTCACCATCCAAAACTTTCCAATATATCTATTCTACAAAACCCCCAAAGAAATTTCAAGATCCAACGGTTCAAACAACGGATATTTGCAAGAAAGGAGGATTTTAGGCCATATCTTCATCAACAAGGTATTTTTTTAAATTGGGCATATAACCAAGGTTTTCTCTCCAATCAGGTAAGTGGAAATCCTTTTTATAGATGTTTAGTACTGTTTTATGTAATTTTTATTTTACTGTAATTTATTTTGGTAATAAAAAGGTAAAAATAAAGTAAACAATAGAACCCTTAATTATGGATCATATAGTGCTCAAATGAAAAATCTAACTACACCAATCAATCCAGAAGGGTCCAAAACCCCTAGGATAGTATTTTCATAGAAATCAGAGACGTTTTGGGCCCTCAATTGAAAGAGGATTGACTAGATAGCCTAGAATGGACTGTCCGATCTCTGGATCAGACGGCGCCCAAGACGCACATGTGACGCACCGTCGGAATGGCTCATACACTGTGCATGGAGCATCATTCCAAGTGAGATTATGGCACGTCCGTCAAATCCACGAGCGAACGCGCCTAGCGACAGCCCGGTTTACGAGCGCGTGGACGACGGGCGTTCCGCTCGTCCCGTCCGCATCTATGGACGCTCCTCATAGGTGCTTCGTCCATTCATCTGAGCGGACGCACCCAACGAACTGCCTGGTTCATTCCGCATGGTTCATTCCACCCAACTAATCTGGGCCGTCCGTTCCTTGGGCCCAGATCAAATCCAGGCCCTAGGAAGGACTGTGAACTTCCAACTTCAATTCTGGAGTCATCTGAACTCCAAATTGAGATCGAAAAGAAGCTATGGAAAGCTTAAAACCTCTATTTTATTATGAAATGATAAAATAAACATGTTATTTAGTAAAAACTTTCTGTATTAAAGAAATAAGTTTCCAATTACATAGACTTTCAAGATCTAAGATGATCAGATCTTAAAAACATGTTTTAATAATGATATACTATTAAAATAAAGAGAGATCTATGGTTTAATTGGATATATATGAGATATATTAAGGGATCTACCCATTATGGTAGAAAAACCCTAAAAATACAAAGGGACCCACTTGATCAATGAGATCAAGTGTGATTAGACCCTTGGGATGGAAAGAATAAATGTTGATATGATGAAATCCAAGGAAATCATGAATGGATTATGATAAAAATAGATCAATATGATCTTTTGACCTTAATAAAGAAAATTCCCTAAATCTAACTAAAATCCTTAATCAAAGGAAAAGATCTAAGATCAAATAGTTGGATCATAAGTAAAGGTTTCTAAAATTGTTAATGTAATTAGTTTCATAGCATTTTAAATATGATTATGTTATAAAGCATGCTAGTATAACATTTAAACTTTAGCATGATATGTGATTTCATTGTTATCATAAGGTGTTAGATTTAATTTAAGTACCTTGCCTCATTATCATTGAATGTTAAATTATGTAGTTTTATGCTTTAAATTTATAATTCATTTATGGTTAAATGTTATTAGTAGATTTACTTGTTATGAGATAAAGAGCATAAAACATCAATAATGTATTCTAATGAGAAAGTAGAGTTTCATTACACAAATAAGAATGGAGTACTTTGGACTTAATTAGTAAGGGCTATAGTTAGTAGGACAATATAAGGATTATCAAATCCTTGGCCCAAATTAAGAAAAGAATAATAAACCCCATGAATGACATTATAAATATTCATGGACTTAATTAAAATCCATTAGAAAGAGTACTTAGGGTAAACATGCTTATAGGAATCTTATGAAAGGTTGAGCTATGGTCATTCTAGTGAATGATGAAGATAGTGGTTAAGGGGGTTATCTAATAGAGCCTCGCTCTTCCCCTACCTTCTGTTGACGTTTGTGAGGTCTAAATGCCTCCTTACATGAGGATTGAAGTAACCACTTTGTGTTCACCCATTCAGCTAGTAAGCCTTAGCCAATTGGAAATAAGAGGAGTAGTCTATATTTAGGCTTGAATAAGCTACCTTCAATTGGCACATTGACTGGTTGAATAATAATAATAATAAGAGCATAAGGTTAGTAAATTACCTAACCCTAATAAAAATAGTAAGTAAGATAAGGATGATCAAACAAGATCCATTAGATCTTGGATGATCAAGAACAATAAGAATAAGAACACTATATTGTACTTAGTATGCATGTTTATTAGTATACTTGTTATAGTTTATTAGATTAGATAATCCAAACCCTTGATCAAAGATGATTCAAGGGAGAAAACCAAGATCATCCTCCATAGGGATGATCCAAGAACTGAACTTAGATCAAAGAAGAACTAGAGGATAGAAGATCTAGGACCTTGATCTTTATCAACATGTGTAGATTGTCAATCAAAGGATTTATGAAAGATCCAGATCAAGGAGATGGACATATAAAGACTTAGAGATAGAAAAATACTTAGATATGAATGATCTAAAGATCATTCTAAACATCAGATCTAGTGATTAATAGAATTGTTCATAATTTATATATTGACAATATGTATGGATGTACAGATTACATACATCAGTCAGGATCATGGAAGATTGGGGAAAAGAGATCAATCCTTAAAGGTAGGAGGATTTGATGAATGCATTTACATGAGATATACATGATTGTACTCATGATCTTATGTTGACAAGAGTAATGATAATACTTGTACTAAATCTCTTGAAAACCTTATGATCCAACCAAACACATATAAGATGGTTAAGGACTAAACTATAAGTGAATAGGGAACTAGAAAATATTTTAGCCCTAAGTAAACAGACATATGGTCCGATATATATGAAATCTATTTTACATACAAGCTTGGAGGCTTGTGAGTTTGTTTTAATAGGCATAAGCCTAGGGGAATGCTATTGCTAGAGGAGTTATGAGGGTTTGGCCACCAGCTCCTTGAAATTTGATGATATGATGATACCTTGCCCAATGAGAGGCTAAAAGTTGGGTGGGGGCAATTATGGGAAGGCCACCACTATGAAAGTCTTGCCCCCCCATACGGGCAGTGGCATAATATTTTCCACCATGGTATCAGTGGTGAACAGGGCAGTTATCCGAGCGCGCTAGTACGAATCAAACTGCAGCATAGCAACCTTTTTGATTATTTTGCATTATGATGCATATGAGAATAGGCATAGTGAAATGCCTTATGTTATAGCATAATAAAATGCTAGGTAATTGTATATTGCCAATATTTCTCAAGAAGGGAAATTCCCAGTATAAGATTAGCTGTAATACTAAATTCTCAAAATGAAGAGAATTAATCAGCTTAGTTGGGAATGATATTTGACTATTTTAACAAATTTAATTGGTTTACCCATGAAGGGTGGGTCTGTATATAGATATACATAACTTGCAAAGTAAAGAGTATGTTTAAGGATAATGGGATTATGAAGTATTGGAATTACATTGTTAATGTTATTTTTCTTGAATCCCCTACCAAGCATTGCTTGTTGAGATATTGTACTTGTTGCAATATCTCAGATACAGGGAAGGAGAGTTAGGAGCTGAAGACTAGAGAAGACTTGAAGAGAGTAATCTTCAAGGTATACCCTTGAAGACATGTATTTTTATTTGTTGAGAGTTTTATTGTATGGTGAGCTTGAGTTTTGGATTATGTAATTTGGACAAGTATTGTACTTGATTTGGCTGTACTGTGAACCACTAGATGGATCCTGGAGTTTAATAAAAGTATATTCCTTCAATGGAATTTTATTTTGTACACAAATTATACTTATGTTATGTATGAAGTGGTGACTTGGGTTTTCAAAACAAGTTCTAAAGAAAAGAATTTCCGCTGCTTTATTTTGCGAAAAAAATTTACACTCTTAAGGGCCCTGCCTTTCAAAATACTTTACAAATCATGTTTCAAAAACCCGGGTCGTCACATGGATAATCTCCATCTTCTAAAATACTGAACTCCATAGCTGTTTCTCACTTACCTGTTCATCATTCTATTCTAATCCTTCAAATATGAGACATTGTAAACAATTACAATGTCTCAGTAAGCTTGCGCTTGTGTAGGTGGAATAAGTAGCTACTTTGTCATGCAATAGATGATTTCACATAAATCAATATAATTTGAGAATATATCATACTTAAACAAACTTCATGCCATTTCCAGGGTGTTCAAGCTAAAATTGTAATTTCTTAGATCATACCAATATGAAATAAGTTTCCATGAGCATTTTCATTATGGCTGATGAATCATGTCTTTTCTTGAGAATTTAAGTATTCCAAGGTGTATCATTGCATAAGCATGCAATTGTACTAACATTATTTTCCACGAATACATGCATAAGCATTCTAAATTCCTTCATGACATAGTTCTTCATATTCGTTTACATCATATATTCATTCAAGATATTACTTTAAATTTCTAAGTTGTTTGTCATTCGATACTTAAATATACTTATGGGTGGGTTATTTAACATTCTCTTTATCATTTGTAAAGGTAGTCATCTAACATCTTTCTCTTTATGAACACCAATGCATTTTCATCTGCAGTTACAAATTAGTATATGATCATGTAAAATCGATCATAATGCTCAATAAATCTAATGCCTCAACAAATATGACGAGGGTAAAGCTGTCAGTTTAGAAGAATCAAAATGTTCTAAAATAGCAATCTAATGATCAATAAATCTGAAATCCTACAAAACCAAAAGCCGCGTCATGCTTTTTCAAAAGTATAGCTTGCCAACTTATAAATGCAAATAGTTCTTTATGCATCAAATAGAACTAAAATCATGATTGTGAAAATTGGTCTCATGTAAATGGAGTCCCTCTTTTGGGCAAAGCCCTCAAGATTTTGGTTCCTACGAGTACCTCACCATGACTAGACTGCCGGCCTCAAGCTTCTCCCTCAAAACTGGTAAATATATAAATCCATGCCCACATCGTCGTGGAAAACTGATCACTCCAATCATGGTGGCATACAATCCTGTCACCCTGGATGAGGTCTAATGCTCGAGACATGACCCACATAAATATCACACAAACTAGACACGTATGCTCGTAGTGCCCTACAGTCACCCACAGGGGACTACTGTGGCCTCTACGTCTGCTGGTGGATACCTGCATGAACAATAACTCATCAAACTCATGAGGGCTACCAGGCTACCACTCAAAGCACTTCCCCATGAGTAGATACTCCTACTGCTCGCCGTATCCATCGTAGGGCTGGTATCAAATCATCGAGGAGGTCAGTGGTCAACTACACCTCCTAGCATAGGGTCTCAAGACTTACGGTACTCCTAAAGCACCAGTCGAGTGATCCATGGCTTAGGGCACTCCCAGAGTGCCTACCCAAAACATTGATGAAAATCCATATCCACCAGGACTTACAGCCGCTCATAGAGATCATGCCTAAGCATCAATAAAACCATATCCATCAGGACTTATGGCCACTCATAGAGCTCATGCCTAAGCATCAATAAAACCATATCTATCAAGACTTACGCCCACTCATAGAGGGCCTACCAAACCATCAACTAAATCCATAATCATCAGGACTTACAGCTGCTCACAGAGCACCTACCTAAACATTGATAAATTAGCATCCATTAGGACTTACGGTTACTCATTGAGTGCTTGCCCAAATTATAAATCATACTCATCTCCAAAATCATTTTATGAAAATAAAACTGTTATTTCAAAGTTTTGTGAGAAGCCAATCAAGTCTATTCATTTTTAACCAACATGCCCAACAAGCTATAAAAACCTATCTTCATGAGCATTCAAGACATGCAGTATTTATTCATAAATTAGGTAACACTCTTTCAGTTCCCAAAAATGACCATCCAACACAACAATTACAAAAAAAAAATGTAAATCTTTAAACATTATCTTAAAAGCACTTATCACTAAGTGGATCTTAGTTAAACTGGTGATAAAAACTTTACTAGTAAGGACATATGTTGTAGCTTAAGCTTATGGCTTGTGAATATCTATTGTATGTACATGTTATTTAGCATATTCTTTCCCATTTTAAAAGTGAATTATTGTATCATTCTCAAGTTGTTAAGTTATAATTATGGCAACTTCTAGCACCTTTTCTTAGGCCCTCCTATAATTCAAAAACCTTGTGAGCTACTCTAAAATATTTACTATATTGTTGTTATACTTATTAACATTTCATGTTGTTCAAGGCATTCCAAGTTCTAGAGTATCAATATACAAGTTCTTATGTCTCAGTTGCATGCATTCAATCATACTTATAAAGATATGGTAATTATTAAACTTCACAAAATAGTAAATCTTAATCCACCTACCTCACATGATGTTTATTCTCGGTTCTAGTGTGCAACTCCTTTAGCTTGATTTATCACTTGAACAAGACGTATGCTTCCTCATGGATCCATAGATAGACAATTTTGATTGTCTCTTTCTCGCTGATTAGTGTACCATGGAAAACAAGATATGTGGATCCATGGCTCCAACCATGGAACACTATAGATCAGAAAGAAGTGCCTGATCTCACAAATCTAGCATTCGATGGTCAATTCCACTATAAGATCTTAGGAGCGGGCTAGACACATCATCCTTGGTCTAGGGGTTTGGTGATTGATCTATGAACACCTTCCTAGATTGGCCTGAATAAGGGTTCCAAGTCTAAGGGGTAATGGGGCTCACACAAGTCAACTCGGCTCACCGAGGAGAGTTGGGAGCAGTGACACGGGCAAGTCGCTTGCCCTAATAAGCAACACGCAAGAGGGAAACAAGGGAGAGGAGATGTCAAGCTGACACACTTATGGGGCTATGCCAACTAGAGGTGGGATGACCAAGGGAGAAAGAGACCAAGGGAGAAGAGAACTGGGGAAGGAGGAGGAGCTAGACTGGTGCACCTACTGGGCTGCACCATCTAGAAGGGAGAGGGTAAGAGAGTAGGGCTGGCGCACCGATCGAGTAGCGTCGACTAGAGGGGAAGCAAGAGGGAGAGAGGAGCAAGGAAAGGGGGTAACGGGAAAGGAGCTACCGGATTGGCACGACCAGTTGGGCGGTGCCAATCGGAGGGGAGCAAAGGGCGAGACAACGAGAGGAGAGAGAGATGGGGGTTCTTAGTGTGCAAGTGGCCGGTGGCCTTAGTTCAGTCGCTGCCTAGGGCCAAACCAGAGAGAAACCCAAGGGGGAAAGCATATGCTGGGTTGCCAGAGAGAAATCAAAGAGATGGAGGAGAGAAGGGTTCCATGCAGACGGCTAACTGTGGTAGCTCGGCTGCTGGGCGGTGGAATGCTTGAGGAACAAGGGTTTGACTACAAACCCATTCACCTGTTGCCACCAGAGAAGACGAGAGAGAGAGAGAGAGAGAGAGAGAGAGAGAGAGAGAGAGAGAGAGAGAGAGAGAGAGAGAGAGGAGCTCACCGATGGGGGTTGAACAAAGTGAGTTCCACCGGTGGGGGTCAATTGGAGGGGGTGGATGTCAGGTCTCTCCCTTCATTTCGGTGTTCCCCCATTTTTCTCCATTTGCTGTTGCCCGACATGGAGAAGAACAGTGACACATGGCGTCAGCCCATCGCATGTCGAGCTCCGCTCCATGCGTGTTGGGTCGTCCGCTACTCCACGTCATGTCAAGGTCACATCAAGGTAGAGGAGTGTCATTACAAATTTGGAAACCCCCTCAACAAGTAAAAATTTTGAGGTTCTTTTACCCCGATCTCCGTTATGCGCAAAATTAGTGTCGTTTGAATTGTCTCGACTCGAAGTTTTCATTTTTGAAGGTTTCAAATCCAAATTTTGAGTTTTCAAGGGGCTCATTTCCTTAAAATTCAATTTTTCATGGAATTAAATTCTATTTTTATTCAAATTAAAGTATGCTATAATTACCTTAAAATTGCTCAAAATTTGTGGTTGTTACAATTAAAGCCTAGTAGTTGAAAGTTTGTTTGTGTATCGCAAGTGCACGGGCTATTGTAATATAGTTTGTGTAAGTATGGGTTGATCTCACTAGGACTTGACTTAAAAATGTAGGAGTTTAAATGAAAATTAATTGCTAAAATAAATAGATCTTAGTTAACAAGGCTCAAAGAAAAACTTTGATTTATTAATTAACTTAAAATACATAATTTTGAATTTAAATGAAAAGAAATTAAATTAAATTAAATAACAAACTAATGTTAACTTCCCTTGCTCGATCACTATGTCATGTTAACTTCCCTAGCCCGATCACTGTGTCATGCAGTAGATCCTATTCACAAATTTTCTTAATTTTTTTCAAATTAAAATACTAGAGTAACACCTTCCACTACATTTGTAAGTGAGAGTGTCACTAAAAAATCAATGGATAACTGAAATAGTCATGCATTGTCACACCCATTGACATTAGCTAAGCAGTTATATTATCCATGTTCACTATCTACAATTAATCTAGTCTCTGTTTACAATTCACAAATAGTCAGAATCCATGGAGATTTCACTAACTTTGGTTACTGATTTTTTCTACTTTCTTATAGAATTTTTCAATGAAACTTGGTACCTAGAACAATTTGATATCAATAAATTTAATTGTGTGGTTAGATTTCAAATCATAATAACAAAAATTAAGATATTCAATCACAAACATAGGCTATTCAACAACTTGCACAATAGTACCTTTTAAGATTATTTCATAAAATTAAACAAATTCGACCATTAAATTTCAAAAAAAAATTATATGAAACTCTTTCCAACTCAAATAAAAATATCAGCAAAGAATTGGATCATTCAAACACTCATCAAATAAACCAAACTAAAGGTGCAAACATTAAGTAACTCACTATTACTGTTCATGCAAACAATAGCAAGTAGCTAATTTTAATCAATTAAATTTATAAGATTTGGAGTGAAAATTGAAAACCAAACACTTAGGTCTTCTTCTCCTTGATGTCTTCTATCCAATGAACTAAATCTTAAAGATTTTTTTCAAGCATTGAAGCAAGAACCAATGTGCAAAGTACCCCTATTCACCAGCCTACATGCGCACTATTCATCTTCTTCAACCTTCCTTTTTCTCCAAATTTTTAAGCTCTTTTCATTCCATCTTCAATTTGGTATTTATAGATGATGGAAAATCAGTTTGAATTTAAATTTTAGTAATTTCCTTCTCCATTATCTTTCCTTTTCTCCAAAGAATTCTAAATCAACTGAATTTGCTAATTTTAACTTAGTTTCCTAATAGGAAAATATTTTCTCTTTCTTCATCATTTTGACATTCCATCATTAAACATAAAATCCCTTAGCATTCTCAATTCTCTTGTGCTCATGATTTGGACTTGATACTTGAGGATTGAAGTAGAGTCCTTGCTTCTTGATTTTAATTTAGCTAATCTGGATTGATCTAAGCTATCCATTTTAATATAGACTTGATCAGATATCTAAGATGTTGATCGGCTTGATCTAACCGCATGGATCTTGATCTACCACCTACAAAACAAAGAAAATAACCTAATTAGCATTATACAACATTCGATATTACACATAATTACCTCGATCATCATCTAACCTTGAAAATTTACCAAATTATAGTTGGATTATAAATTTTTTAAATTAAATATTTTTATATAAATTTCTAAATAATATCTTTAAAATATATCAAAAACCATGATAAATGAGGGTAATTTATACAATAATGGACTGTTAGTACCCCTCCCCCAACTAGCATTTTGCTAGTCCCAAGCAAAACATGTGAAAAGCCAAACTGCAAAATTGATACAAATTGCCACTTTCATAGATACTCATGACTGTATTTGGTACATGCAACAAGCTCTTAAACCCCTTGGTTACTCTTGGTGGACTAGTTAAGCCTCATGAGGGTTTGTAGTGAATTTTCTTACAAAATTCAAGAAGGGTAGTTCCTAAATTTATAGCTTAAAATTTTCTTCATTCTATACTATAATTACCACTTTACCATGTTACTAAAATTGAATGGAAAATTAACCCTACTCATATGTTAAATATATTTCATTTAAGTTTAGATCACAAAGTGTAGTGTGTGTATAGTCTACATATACAATGATTTTTATCTCTAAGTATACTTCTAGCTTTTTGAACTCCATATGAAATATGTTTTGACCTCAATCCTCACTAATAAGCATATACTCATAAATAAAACTCTCAGATAAAGGGTTGAAATTATATCTCTCTTTTAAATATGTGAGTAGAGTCAATAAAAACAAATTTATGTCACATATATTCATGAAAGAATGGGAGTTCCTATGGAATTTGGTTTTGATTCATTTAGAAAAGGATAAGATGTTATTACTTTGAACATTTAGACATATTATTCTTTAAGTCCTACCATTTATACCCTCATCAAGACTATATTAATCAATAGCTCTTCAACTAGGACAAAACGTAAGCTTAGGACAGGGTACAAAAGAAAGGGTATAAAGGATATTTAAAATTCTTCAAAAATAAGTGGAGGTCTTCTACTAATGTGGAAAATTCTTCTTTACTTTGTTTACCTAAAGTGAATATTTCATCATATTTTTTTTCTTTTTTCATTTCAAATTCAGACTTCTCTTCTTCTTCTTCTTCTTCTTCTTCTTCTTCTTCTTCTAGCACTTTTGCATCTCTTTGAAGAACATTATTTTTTCTTGATATTCACTTTTCTACTTTCATTGCAACTAAAAAGTATTTATTCATTCATCTATAACTTATCTTTTGAAGAAAATATGTAATAGATATATTATACTGGGTTAACATAGGTAAAGGTTCATTTGAGTAAAAAAAAGAAAAGGCTTATATAAAAAGCTCAAGTTGGCTAACTAGTAGTAAAAATGTTATGGGTAGGCTTTATTCTCTAGGTTAACAATAAAGATGGCCTAGATCATTTTCTAGGATTTATATAATCTATCAGATTCAATAAACTTCTAAAATTTTAAAGATAATACTCTAATAATTCAGGTAATTAACCAAATTTAAAAGTTGGTTGGATCAAATTTAGATTAAGCACACTAAAGAAAATTGAAAATATTTATAACCTCTAAAAAAGAATAAATGGCTCAAAAACTCACTTAGGCTATAGGTCTCCACTAAATTTCTTTAGGATCTCTAAGTTATAACTACTTGTCAATTTAGAACATGCATATGTAACTGTGTGCACAAATGTGATATGAGACTTAGCTTTCATAGAATACTTTAGAAAATGAGTAAAATGATGAATTAATCATCTACAATTCCATTAATGACCAAAAGATGAAAATTAATATTAGACTTTAGAAAATCCAATTCTAATCATTGTATAAGAACTAACCTAAACACTCAAAAAGATTTCCAAAGTAGCTCCAAAAAAAATTACTTTTCAAAAAAATTTAATTTTTTAAAAAGTTTTCATCATTTTTAAAATAAAAAAACAACTACAAAAATATCAGAATTCTACACCCTAGAATGATGATAATGCATTATGAAAGAAATAAATGGGAGATGTAGAAAAGGAAAGTTCTAAAAAAATAATGGCATATAATTATTACAAATAACAAATTTTTAGAAAAAGTGTAGGCTCTGAAACTTCCCTGTGTCTAATACGAAATGAGTCATATAGGCCTCTAAAAAGGAGTAGTGTACAAATTTATCTTGAAATTTTGAATTTTTTATTTTAACACTTGGCAAGATATCAAATATATCTGTAGGCTACTTATCATAATTAGAGAGAATCTTAAGAGCCTAATGTAGCCTTTGTGGAAACAGAGTAGGACTATGGTAATGCCTTAGTTGGTGGTATATTTTCCTTATTAGCATATTTATCTTTTTTTCTTAATAAGTTTCAATTCCATATGCGCCTTTTCAAGACCAGATTTCTAGATTATTTTAACACTATGAAGAATGGTAATCTCCTTTCTTTGTTTCATGTTTGTAATTAAAGAATTAATCTCACCTACAATATGCATATCATTAGAGTTTATATTTAGTGGGGTAGGAAAATAACCTTTATCAAGGGTCGGTAACATTTGAGACATCATGTCATTTAATTCAATCATGGATTGTGTGTTCTCTTTTGATTGGCTTTTAATCAAGAAATTTTCTTCTCTTGGTTTTGCATGAATTGATGAAAATTATCCTCCACTTGCCTCTTAAGTGGGGGTATATAGGGTCCAAGAGTAAGTGGTCCTTGTGGTGGTTGGTAAGGGTGGTATTGGGCCTTATGTAAGATAATGGCATTATATCTATTTCTCCAACTAAAAGTAGGATGATTACTCTAGTTGGAATTATATATCTCTAAAGAAGGGAAAATAAGTCACTAGTAAGAATGTGCTTATTCATGAAGCACATCCTAAAATACAAGAACGATGGGACATTCTTGAGTGGAGTGTGTATTACTTTCACAAATATCACACACTTGTTCAACCTTCTGAAAGGTAGTGATCCCTATTTCCATGTCCTTTATTTTTCTAGCTAGGAATGTTATTTTGTCATTCATAGTATCTTTTCAGACATAACATAAATGCCTCCCCTAGCAGATGTGGTGGTGGACTTGGGCATATCTAGATGTTCATTTCTTCCAAGTAGGCCCAAGTTTGTGCAATCTCTTCCAGCCACTCTAAGTACTCTTGCACCTCTTCAGGTTATTTATTTAAAAAGTTGCTATTACACATCATTTCAATAAATTGGCACATATCATAATTAAGTCATTCATAAAAGAAGCTAATGATATGCCAAGGTTCATATCCATAATTTGGACAAGTCAACAATAATTCCTTGAATCTTTTCCTGCATTGATAGAAAGTTTCTTTATCTGCCTAGGTAAAATTCATTATATTTCAGTAGAGAGTATTTTTCTTATGTATAGGAAAGAATTAAAGAACTTCCCAACCATTTCTTGTCATGTTCTTGTAGAACCTACTAGCAATGAATGAAACCACATCTTTGCTTTTTCCTTTAAAGAAAAAGGAAAAAGTTAGAGTCCTGCCATATTTAATCTAATGTTTTATGTATGTTGGGTCATGCACACTTCATCAAATTCTTTTAAATGCAAGTAAGGACTTACTATCCATCCCATAACATTTTGGGAAGTAATTGAGTTACTCCCATCTTTAATTCAATCATACCATCATTTTGAGGTAAAATTATGCATGAAGGTATGCTAGGAATTGGGTTGTAAATAGTTACTTAATGTTTTCCCATGAGGATTTTAAGTATGCTAATTATCTTCATGTACTCTATTTTGATCCCATTCCTTATTATAATTCCTTCTCCTATTTTTAGGGGGTAGAGAATGATTCCTCTATGAATGTATGTTATCATTAGATAAAGGTGAAGGATCATTAACATCAAAGAGAGGATTATTCATCTATGAGGAAATATCATCATTATCCATGAGGAGAGGTGGTTCATAATCATTAAAGATGGGATTGTTCCTCCTTGGGAAAATTTCGTCTTTGTTAATGTTAGGGTGTAGATTACCCATTTAATCAATGTTTAGATTATTCATTGAATGCAACTGATCATGTTGTTTTTTCTTATTTTGTTTTATATTTTTCTTTTTTTTTTGAAGAAAACTAGATTAAATGGTGTAACCTAATGTCCAAAATGATGCACAAACAAAGGTCACAATCAAACAATTCCTAAGGCTAACAAGCTGAAATGTTTTAATTTTCTTGAATTTGTGTGGGGGAGAAGCTTTTCTATTACCTAATCTAATACTCCTCTCTTTTAGACTTCTCATGCTGCTTACCAGTTAGATCCTAACCTAACTAACCACTCCACACCCTCCTCACTTAGTTGTAGGTAGTCTAAGTCATAAAATGTGTTGGCATGGCTAGTTTTTTAAATACAAGAGCAGTCAGTTAGACAGGGTCCACTAGAGTGGCAATGGGTCATCTCCTTCCAAAAGGGTCCTACGAGCATGTGATAACCTTTATAGGTCTCTTCTAATTAATTTTAAATCAATTTGGAAGACTAGGTTACATGGTCAGGGTGATTATCCAAAGTGGGCTAAGAGATGGTGATTAAATTCACTCTTGATCCTGTGGGATCGGGTGCCCTTACTAATTAATTTCCCCACTTCATGATAGTTTGATCAACATATAGATCACCTTAAAGTGATAAATAAAAAAATTAAAAAAAAGGGGGGGGGAGGGGGGGGGCAGCCCTGGTGCAAGAAGCTCCCGCTTATGCGAGGTCTGAGGAAAGGGCGGGCCACAATGGCCTAAAATAGACAGACTTACCTTGCATTTTTGCAAGAGGCTGATTCCATGCCTTGAACCCATGACTTCAAGGACACATGATGCAACTTTTACCTTTGTGTTAAGGCTTCCCTTCACTTTAAAGTGATAAACATGCCCTACAATGCAATTAAAAATAATAAACTAATGCAAATCTTAAAATGCAACAGTTATAAAGTATGCCATCTAAATGTAATTATACTACCAAACAATGCAAAATTATTCTAATAATGCAAATCTTAATTAAGAATTTTAAGGAGATAGGATTGCTCACAGTGGAGTCCTAGATAAGATCTTTTCATACAAGGGTAGGACCATTGACATTCCACCTCCACTTCTAGGTTACAGTGATTCATCCTTCACTTGTCTTTTTTCAACCCTTTTTAAATGAATTACAATTAAAAAAATACAATGTGTTCTCACTACAATTCACTCAAAATAAAATTTTGGCTATCCTAATTGAGATCCTCCTTGAATTCCTCTTTTTTAAATTTCCTACAAAATAAAAATAGCAATAAGTACCAAAATTCAGAAAATATGGTGATTGCGCACTAAGAAAAATTTTAAAATGCAGCTCAAATTTCCTAAAATGATAAAACAATGCAATTTCTAAAAAAATATATATTAGGATTTTTTTGAATCTTTAATTAAAATTTATGAAAACTCCACCGCGAGTCTCTTGCAATAGCTCCAAAGACTTGTTTTTGTACGCAAGTGCGCGAGCTATTGTAATATAGTTTGTGCAAGTATGGGTCGATCTCACATGGACTCAACTTGAAAAGGTGAGAGTTTAAATAAAATTTAATTTCTAAAATAAACAAAAATTAATTGACAATGTACAGAAAAAACTTTAATTTATTAATTAACTAAAAATAAATAATTTTGAATTTAAATAAAAATAAATTAAATTAAATAACAAACTATTTTAACTTCTCCTAGCTCTATCACTATGTCATGTAGTAGATTCTATTTACTGATTTTCTTTAAAAAAATTCAAATTAAAACACCATAACAACATCTCTCACTGTGTAGTGTCACTAGAAAAGCAAGGGATAGCTAAAACAGTCATGTGTTGTTGCATGCATGTGACACTCACTAAGTAGTTATCTTATCCCTATTCACAATTCACAATTAATCCAGTCTCTGTTTAGAATCCACAAACAGTCAGAATCCGTGGAGATTTCACTAACTTTGGCCACTGATTTCTTCATTTTATGATAGAATTCTTCAATGAAACTTGGTACTTAAAACAATTTGATAACAATAAATTCAATTATGCAGTTAGATTTCAAATCAAGTGAATAGAAATTAAGATATTCAATCACAAACATAGTTTGCTTAATAGCATGCACAACAATACCTTTCAAGATTATTTCATAAAATTAAACAAATTAGACCATTAAATTTCAAAAAAAATTGTACAAAAGTCTTTCTCACTCAAATACAAATATAAGTAAAGGATTAGATCATTCAAAAACTCATCAAATAAACCAAACTAAAGGTGCAAAATTCATGCGAATAGTAGCAAGGAGCTAACTTCAATCAATACCAGTTACAAGATTTGGAATGAAAATTGAATATCAAACACTAGGGTCTTCTTCTTCTTGATGTCTTCTATCCAATGAACTAAATTTCAGAGATTTTTGTCAAGCATCAAAGCAAGAATCGACATGCAAAGTACCCCTATTCACTAGCCTGCACGCAGTATTCATCTTCTTCAACCTCCATTTTTCTCTGAATTTTTAAGCTCTTTTCCCTCCATCTTCGATCTAGTTTTTATAGATGATGGAAAGTTGGTTTGAATTCAATTTTAGTAATTTTCTTTTCCATTCTCTTTCCTTTTCGCCTAAGAATTCCAAATCAACTGAATTTGCTAATTCTAATTTAGTTTCCTATTAGGAAGCTATTTCCTTTCTCTTCATCCTTTTGACTTCTCATCATTAAACATAAAATCCCTTAGCATTTTCAATTTGCTTGTGCTCATGGTTTGAACTTAATGCTTGAGGATTGAATTGGAGTCCTTGCTTCTTGATTATGATCCAGATAATCTGGATTTTTTATCTAAAAATTCTGGTGTGAAAGTGAAAGATCATACATGGTGCCACTCAATCCTTCAATCTTTAACACATCAAGGGCCCACAAGGTTGGAAATTTATATGTATCGCATATGGATGATAAGGGAGCGTATGGGCTATCATGCGATGATGAGGGATTATACTTGATAGTCTTCTCAAGTTAAGATCAAGTCAAAACAAGTAATTGGAATTAGATGAATGGATGAATGGTGAAGATCTTAAGGATGATAGCTCTATGTTGTTGCCATGTGTCATAAGGAGTGTTATTAGTTAGAAGTAAGCTAGTAGCTTGACTTTTTACAAACAAGATAGAGCTACTAATGCTATGAAGAGAAAGCACCTAAAATCATTCCACTTTCATCAAAAGATGGTGATTAGAGGATAGAGTCAATGGTCGGTGAATGGGGCCTCAAGGAGATAGGGAGTAGTTGCTAATGTTAGCTACTCCTCACTCTATATGAGGAGGAAGGAAGAAAAAAAAGGAAGGGAGTAGAGGGAAGTAGAGAGGAGCAAGGAGAGGAAGAAGAAGAGGTGGAGTTGGAGGGAAGAGAAAAACTCCTTTCCCTTCTTAATCCACTAGTGTAGTAAGAATTTTATTTCACTATTTTTATGTATTTTCAAGTAATTTCTCATTTGTAAGAGCTTGAATTAAAGAAAGAAAGTTTTCATTGAAAGTCTCTCTCTCTCTCTCTCTCTCTCTCTCTCTCTCTCTCTCTCTCTCTCTCTCTCTCTCTCTCTCTCTCTCACACACACACACACACACACACACACACACACACACACACACATTTGTTTTGAAGTTTCAACAGTACCATAACAAGCAAGTGTTATTGCTTTGTTCCACCTTCTTCTACTAATATTCTAGCTTCCAAATGCTATGAGTAGTAGCAAGCTATATGTTAAACTTAAAAAATGAGAAGCTAGAACCAAGTTCTCTAACATTCCCTTGAAAGATTTTCTTTAGAAGAAGGCAAGAAAGTAGGAGAAATCCAAGATTTTCCAACTTTGTTTCACTACTGCTACCCTACAGGGGTGCAATAACAAAGCTTTAGATTTCTCCCTTGCTTGAATTTATTTTGGGGTTCATCAACAATCTAAATCGTTAATAATACTCTCATCTCAATAATAACAAAGCAAGATATCTTCATCCTTGTCTTTTCTTTCTTATTCTTATTGTAGAAGAAAACAGAGGGTTAGATTTTCCTTATGTTAGTAAAGTTTTTCTTTATGTTTTAATGATCTAAACCATTGGAAATGTCCTCCTAAACCATAGGAAGATTTTCCCATTGGTTTCCAATAATTTCATTGATTTTTAATGAGATTTCTCTAAGACATCAGTAACAAATATTGTTCTGCATTGTTACTATATGTGATGAAAAGTCATATTATGTATCAAATATCTCCATTTTGATCAATTTCTTCATGATCAAACCATACCAATAGATTCCTTGACATCCAAGCAGATAATATAAGAAATTTCACTAAAAATTATGATCTAGAAGTTAGAGAATATAATGGCCAAAGTGACCAACTTCATCATGTGCTCACTAGTTTACACAAGCAATAATAGACTGTTTCAATGTGTGATGAATTGGTCACATTTATGATCAAATATATTTCGATCTATAAGTTTTATTAAAAATATAAACTACCACTTAGATTCCTTGTCATTCAATTATGTTAGGTACTAAATTTCATAGAGAAATTCAATCTCTAAGGTGGTGAAATACTTGGCCAAAGTACCCCTATTCACCATGCTCATTGAGTGTATGCCTAAAAAATCTACAACTCCCAATTACTAGTGACACTTTCCTATGATTTTATACTTTATATCTCATCAAATTCTCATCTAAGTAATTTCTTGTTCTAAAGATAATTAAGTATGAATGTCTCTCATAATCACTGGCATTAAAAGTTTGTTTTTCTAACAAATGCTAGTTACACTCTTTAAAGTTACAGTCAAAGTATGCAGGCGTAGGTTTCTCTTTGAATTCTTATTAGATTTGAGTGAAATTTGAGATGAAGGTTCTTGGATACATTTGAAATGTGAAATGAACTAAGGACATCTTGAGGAATATTCTCAAAAATTATTTAGTGTTATTTGTTTCTTTTATCTTTCCTTGTAATTTTTCTCTTTCTCAATCATTGTAACAAGCAAGTGAAAAAAATAGTGGAAAGTAGATATTGTAGCATAGTTTTAGGATAGTTCTTTTCTTTAGTTTTAGTTTAATTTAATTTAATTTTCATTACTTTAATTTAAATTTAATTGATTTATGTTAAATTAGAAATTATGTTAGGCTAATTAATTTTTTTCTTAAGATTAGAGTGATCCTAGAATAAGATTAGGGAATACCACTAATTAATTCCTAATGTCCTAAATGTCTTAGAAATTTCAATTTAAAATAGACAAAATTGCCCTTAGTACAATTCTTTGATTCAATGTCATTTCCTTTCATAATGATGCTTGGATTTAATCCTTAATTCATTACAGTTAAATTTTATATAAAATACTTAAGATTCGATAATCTATCTAGTTTTTAACAAGCAACAATTTTCAAGTTAAATTTTCAAAAAAGCTACATATCAAGAAAATAATAGTAGTTTCAATCTAGTTCTTGAGTTACAATGAGGAATAACGAGTGGTGGACCCGATGCTATTCTAGGTGATCTTTAATCCTAACATTCAATCTTAGTTTATTTCCTTGATTCAAAAAAACCTAATCCATTTGATCATTCATCAGCTCATCTTGTAATCTTTTTAGGGTAAATCTTTTAGGATAATTATAGTAGAATAATTTGTTGCTTTAAACTCATACTGTATCCTCCCTATGGATTTGACCCTACAATACTATAATTGACTAACTATGCACTTGCAGAAAAACTCTCAATAGTAGCCCTAATGAAGAGTAGATCTTAGCGCTTGTTGCTTTAAAAGACTAGATGAATTATGACTATAGATTTTTTATTTATTCTTCCTCTCCACTTCACTTTTTTTTTTTCCTTGAATTTTTTTATGTATTTCATGTGTATCACATCCACTCCCATGTGAAAAAAATGTGTATTCCCATAGTGGGTCCCAGTCTAGAGTTAGGTGAGAGAATAAGCCTATGGAACTTCTCTTTAAGCAAGCCCTAATCTTTGAGCTTCTTCACTTCATAAATAAGTTTCATGCATGTGATCCAATGTAAGTGATTCTAGCTTCACTTGAAGCTCCCCAAGGTGGTGGAATGGTCACATGCATGCATGATAAATTTATCAGCCTCATTTTTGTTAAAGGCTCCTTGTATTTGGTGGACAAGGTTGGTTGTCTGTTTAGGTTTTCTAATAGTGTTAAATGTGATAATGATAACCCCTTAGCACTCTAATCTTCTGGACTTCTTGGTTCTGGGTATGTGAGTCCATGACTTAGCTCGAATGGTGGAACAACTCTCTTTTAGGGTTTTAAGTTGCTAAAATAGTAATTTTCTCACTTATATCATAATCCTACAAAATGTAAATAAACCCTAATTAATAATATTTAAAGAAAATCAAGGGTTAAAACTGTTAATTTTAGGAATATTATTTATATTATTTATGTCTATATTAGGTTTTGCAAGATATGGATTGGGTAAGGGTTGGGAATGAATATAGAGAGGCCGGGGTGGGATATTAGGAAGGTGGTTCAAGAAGCTTAGTTGGTTAGAACAAAGCCCTCAGAATCTTTTTTCAATGGCTTGCCTAAGCATCCCTTTATCCTTCTTCTTTTTTCTAACATTAAGTCAATGCCACGCTTGCAATCAAACACCACATAGGTGATCCATGTAGGATACATAGTGACATCGTCAAAATAACAGTGTCAAAATATAGAATGAAGTAATTTGTAATTAAATTTGGGTACAATTGAACACAGTCAAAATCCAAGGTAGATGGGGAAAAAATGCAAAATCCATAGTTTTTTTTTCATAATTAAGCATTTGTGGTTTTCCCACTATTATTTTCCACATCATCTAATATAGAGAACAAATTATACCTTGGAAGGTTGTATGTTGAAGGCTATCTTTAGATATTTCAACCCATCCATCTGATTGCCCCTACTTAAGATATCTAGTATTTCAAACAACAGGCAAATTAGAGATTTTAGCACCATACAACTGTGGTTCTAGGGGTTCAACTTTGACCATAGTTATACAGTTTTTTTATTTTCCCTGTCACTTATGATCAACTATATTATTTATGTAATGATGCAATTACTAGATTAATATCTTTTTGGAGCTACTAGACCTCTAACTAGAGCAATTAGATGAATGACTCTAATTATCCAAATATGGGGCCCCTTCATGTAAAAGGTGAACACTTGTATAGACATGTCATATAACATGGTCAGTTTAGCAATTCTTGCCCCATCCCTAGAAAATGCTTTCTGCATGCTGAAAATGAAGCTGCCTAACTAGGGCCCTCCTTTGGATTATCTCCCTTCATCATGTTTGGCCTTCCTCAAATTGATTAGCTAACAAAACTTCATAACTAGTGAATGACTTGAGCCATGCCTTTTATTGCTTTTAAATTATTTCCATTAATTTTTAACTTATAAAGCTAGTAGCCTCCTTGGACATACTTTTGGTATGTTGTGATGACCCAGGTTTTTAGAAATAGTTTTTGGTAAAATCATTTAAAAATATTTAGGATCTTTGATTATTATTTTTAAACAATTAGAAATATACCATATATACTAATTTTCAAAACTACTTTTTCAAGTCTGAGTGTCACTTCAAAACTTCATATATAATTAAAATAAGCACATAAAGTGAGAACTGCCAGGATGCACTAGTCACATACCAAACAACTAAATGAACCCATGAACCATATAATAAAATCTCAAACCATATAATAAGGTCTCAATTCCCTAATACATGTTCATCAACATCAAAGTACATGATATCTAAAATAACTAAACTGAAACTAAAATTAAAACTAATACCTCGTACTTTAACTCTTTTGTCATTTGAACACTTTCACTCGCCCTAGGAAGCTAGTCTCTAGAAGATTCATCTGTGATGCTTCGGAGGTGAGCACAACCACTTAATAGGAAATGCCCATGCTACTCCAAAAACCACGAAAATCATGCACATATGCGAAACAAAATGAAAGTGTTTGATTAAACTATCCATATCAAATCTATAATGGTCAATTAACTCGATATAAATAGAAAATTATAGTTGTATCAAAAGAGTAAAAACTATCATGTCAAATCATATCATATACATATATCATTGAGTGGCAGCGTCCTACCACGTGGCTTTATTAGCAATTGGTCTATACCCTCGAGGATAACTGACATATTAGTCCATGTCAAAATAACTATATGATCTACTATGCATGTAGAGAAATCACTATTGATCTACATTCAACCCTAGATACCACTGTACTAGCCCCAATTTTTGTAAATTGATTGCGAAAATCAATTTAGTTTGAATTTCTAAAAATTCTAGGCTGGAATATTAGGTTATTGGAAATTATCTTTTTATAGAGATTAAAACATGATTTAAAACTTAAAAATTATGAATGTACTCAAAAAACCAATCGAAATGATACTAAGTATGTTCAATTCTCAATTAAAATAAAAAAATCCCTAATTTTATTCATTTTTATGAATAAAAGGGTACAATGGTAATTTTACCCATAACCGATATCTAAGACATCAATATTTAGAATGTACTCAGAAATATGATTCCAACGTCACTAAGTATGCTTAATTTCGAGTTCGGGAGAATAAAACAAAATTTTCTCCATAAAAGGGTAAAACGGTCCTTTCACACCTTTATGGGGCCCACAAATGAATCCAAGATCCAAAAAACATGTAATGAGTGGTCAAACCACTACCAGCTAAAAGTGGAGAAGGAGGTGGTAGTGGAGGATTCAATGTTAATTATGAAAAATTCAAAAGCATCTATAAATACACCACCAAAAATCCTCCAAAAATGTTCATTAAAATTCCCATGAAATTATCTTACTTCCCCTAAAAGACCAGATCTAGATTCATTTCCAAATTTCCAAAACTTCCAAAAATCTCTCTTCTTTCTCTTTCTTTCTCCTCTCTCTAAATTGGAACAAGAGACCTAAATTCAATTAAGCACTTTGTTCCAAATCAAATCTCACAAATCCCACAATTCATATTGTCTTAGACTACCTTATCTTCAAAACCCCAAAATAAATTTCAAGATCCAATGGTGCAATCAAGGGAAATCACAAAATGTGACGACCAGGGTTTTTTCAATACTTATTTTTTTATATAAAACTTTTCAAAAGGTGGGGCCCCAATTTTATAAAAACCAAAACAAAGAAAAATAATTTCAATCGAATTTCATTTTTTGAAAAATACCGAGGTCAACCATTGACGCAAAACAGGATTATTATTATTTTTCCAAGTAAACATTTTTAAAATAGATTTACTATTCCAGGACTCATCCAGTCATCAGCCACATTCCCATAACAGTATAATCAAGTCCAATAACATATATATACCTACATAGTCCATGTGAAACCAGAACATACCTCTCAATGAGACTTCTCGATCACTATTCTTCTAACTCATTATATGTCCTGCCTTTCTTTAATATCTGAGGCATTGCAACAATAATGCAATGCCTTAGTAAGCAATGCTTAGTAGGTACATAGACATTTAATGTATATCAATGGAACAAAAATCGAATAATCATATTGTTACATTGAGTAAAGTAATTTTTTGCAAGAATATAATTATTTTAAGCAATGCTAATAAAACCTTAAAACATCATATACGATAAAACATGCATCTCATGGATTTAAAACATGATATGATCTCATGTAAATGAGCATACAATCATAACAGGGTACCCCCAAGGTATGTGGGTCCCACGAGTGTCCCATACACTAGCATCACAGATCATGAGTACTTATATCAAACCTATGAGTGTCGTCACACCTAGGCATACCATCACATCTCCATGCTCATCATGCAAGCACACAAAATATGAGTATGGATCGTTATGCCGTAGTGGCAACCCTCTAAGGTCTCAACCACCGCCGCTCCCCATCGACACCATAACGGGAGACTTAGCGTCCGTCCCCATGGAAAGGCCTAGACTAGTAGTGTGGACTATCCATGTTACCAACCCCTACCGAAAGCCATCTACGGGTAAGTGTCTATCATATCCCAATCAATCACATCACAACCTCGGAGGGTGGGTGGCCGGCCCTCTCCCTCCTAGCATGACATCCACGGGGTGAGAGCACCCGTCATAAAACACAAAACACGAAAATCATGTATGTCGAAAAACTAAGAGCACTAGTGGCTCGCAATCCCTAAGGCACGCCCCTCATCCCAGGGTTAGCCTCTAAAAGGACCAGCCACCAAGCCTTCACTTTCCTTTCTCATGAAAACCCATCAGTTTCAATGATGCAATAAGGAAGATCATTTCTATTTGTGCATAATTAGGTAATATCAATCTCATGAAACCATTGGTCATAAATACATTCAATACATGATTGAAATCAAAGAGCGATCATAGCATAAAACTCTAAATCTTACAACATCATCGACTAATAATAAGTGCAATTTAAATCACAATCAGCCATGATGTTATGATAATGCAAGGTTTTAAAATCAAAACAAAACATTAAATGTCGTCACCTACCTCAATGTGAGATCACCCAATTCAAGCATATAATCTTCTTAGCTTGTACGTTCAGATGTACCTGTTAGTACCACAATACTATTTCATGTTATTTATTATATTATAATAGAATCTATGATAATCCAACCATTAGATCATCCTCTAAGATCTCTAATTATGATTTGGTTCTTAATTTAGTCTCATCCCATGTTCATCTGTTCATTTTTATGTGTATCTAACGTTTATACCTTAATCTGACAGTCATATCATCCTCAGATCAATAATTTTCCAAGATCTGGTTCAAACCAATGGTCTAAATCAATTTCTAAAGTAGTCACGCTAATATGCCCCTTAGAACCCTTATTTATTATCATACTTTATCTCATTGTTCAAGTCTTGAGGCCTGATCACCCTTTGATCAGTCGGTTCTAAGTTATTAATTAATATTTTATAATTTAACTAATTTAAAAGTAGTCAAATGTAGGTTTTCAAGCTAAATCTAGTTTCGCGTTGTCAATACGGTCGCAACGGATGTTTCCACTAGTGATTAGCTCCCAAAATCAAGGTTTTTGTGAAAAGACTTCATAAATTAATATATTAATTTATAGGGGTAGCTACGCATGCACCGACTTACACGGGTGGTGCGGTTTGCACCAGCTTACACCAGCACACTGCGCACCCAAGACACCCAGTGTGTTCCGGACTTCCAGGACAGCATGTAAGAGAGTCCCGTGCGCACGTGCAACAGAGCACCCACATGCGTGCGTCCCCGTCTGGGCCTCCCGGTGGGCGTCTTGGGCTCACTGTCCATCAGGGACGATGAACCCAAGCCGTCCACCTTGTTTTGGCTTGATCAGAGCCCTAGAAGCTTTGTTTTTTTTATCTGTTTTTACTGTTCCTAGGGTTTTTTGGCCCAAAGATCACAATGAACAGCTTAAATTTCTCATTTGAGGTGTCCTTAACATGGGTATAACTATGCTCCACAGTTTTGAATCCATAGGCCATCTAGCGGCCATTCTGATCAAATCTAGCCCAGATCTATGAGGGAAAAGTTGAAAAACAAGGTAAATAACAAGTTAAAATGTGTAACTTACCTGATTGGAAAAGGCGTGCACAGGGGAAAACAAGGGTTCTCCTCTGGTTGTTTGGCGTGGGAATGGAAGGGGAAACTTGTATTTAATAGGCTAAGTCCCAATTTTGCCGAATGGAAGGTAGATCAGTGCCTTCCTCCATTAGAACTCTAATGGAAGTAGAAAAGGGGTGTCATTATCAAAATGACTCCCTTTAATTAATGTCCCTAGCAATTTACCAATTTACCCTTACACTTAAAATGGTCATAACTCACTCATCTGAACTCCGTTTTCGACGTTCTTTATACTGTTCAATTCCTATCGACATGTATTTTTTGTTTTTGAGTTTTTATGACCAATTTCTATACATAAAAATTTTATTTTAATTTATTTAATTTATTACTAATTTATTATTTAAAATTTGAAGATATTACACAAAACAAGCAGTTATCGGGCGATCTTATCATCAAAGGCATATTTCTTTAAAAGTGGGCTACAAAACCTATGTTTTTCTCCAATCGGGTAGGTGGAAAATCTTCCCATACTTATTTCATGTTAGTTTATATAATTTTTATTTTTTTGAAATTAAGTTTAGGTTAAAAATGATAAAAATCAAGGATAAGAATCCTTCATTTCTGTATGATGGAGGGCTCAGATGAAAAATCTTATCCGTCCAATCGATCCAGAAGAGTCCAAAACCTTAGGGTAGAATTTCAAGAAATTTTATCAAGTTTTGAGCCCTTGATTGAAGAGGAATTGATTGGATAGTCCAAAACGAACTGTCTGATCTTCTTTATAAGATTCAGCTCCCAGGACGCCATAGGGAGACGCCACACGAAAACACACACTACAGGAGCGTCTTTGCGCATGGTCTTCATGTGCGCCAATGTCCCAACAAAATGTTTGTGCAACAACGCAGGTCCCGAGTAGCACGTTACTGTGTGTGTTCCAGTGATGGGAGCTCGGCCCAAATCAAATATGGACCCTCAGAATGATTGTGAACTTCTTTTCTTAATTGTAGAGCCAACTAAAGTCCAAATCAAGATTGAAAAGAAGCTATGGAAAGCTTGTAATGTCTATTTTCTTCTGAAATCATAAAATTGATAAAAATCTTTAAGAAATGTTCTGTTTTGAGGAAATAAGCTTCTAATTTTCATGATCTTTAAGATCTTAGATGATCAAATCTTGGGGATCTGATTTAATGATGAAATAATGTTGAAATAAAATGATATCTATTATTTATTTTGACATATCTAAGATAAATTGAGAAATCTATACTTTATGGTAGAAAAACCCTAAAAATACATAGTGACCCACTTGATCAATGAGATCAAGCATGATCAAACCCTTTGTATGGGTTGTATTAATGGGATTATGATAAAATTCAATTACATAATGGATTAAATGTAACAAAAACAAGTGGATATGATCTTTAGATCTTAATGGAGTAAAAGCCTTACATGTAATTCAAACCCTTAATCTAAAGGAAAAGATCTAAGATCTAATGGTTGAATCGTAAGTAAAAGTTTCTAATAATCTTAATTTAATTAGTTCACTTATCTTTTATTTGAGATAGAATAGTAAATGTGATTTAAGTTACAAATTAGAAAGCATGATAGTGTAATTCTTAAATTTTCACATGCTATGCTCTAAATGTCTTAGATTGTTATAATAGGTTTGTAAATTTATTTATCTTAGGGCCATGATAGTTTGAATTTAAGATTTAAGCATGATTCCATTAGATTACCAGCCAAATTTCATGTATTTCATAACTTAGGATCATTCTAGTTTAAGTATAATTTTATTCCATTAGGTTAAGTTACATTTATAGGAAGCATGTTAGTTTAAATGGTTGTTAAACTTATACTGGATTTATGCTTTAAAGTTTATGATTTAATTGTAGTCAAATTTTATTAGTAGATCCAATTGTTAAGTAGTTGTTAAGATATAATGAGCATAAATCACCAAAAATGTAAAGTAATGAAATATAAAGATTCCTGGACAATTAGGATGAGTAAATGACATTGGCTTAATATTAGTAAGGGCTATAGTTAATAGGACAATATAAGGATTATCAAATCCTTTGCCTAAATTAGGAGAATAATAAACCCCATAAATGACATTTTAAATGTTCATGGATTTAATTAAAATCAATTAGAAAGGATACTTAGGGTTAAAATGCTTATAAGAACCTTATGAAAGGTTGAGCTAAGGTCACTCTAGTGAATACTGAACATGGTGGTTAATGGGGTTTTCTAATAGAGCCTCGCTCTTTCCTTACCTTCCATTAACGTTTGTGAGGTCTAAACGCCTCCTTACATGAGGATTGAAGTAACCACTTTGTGTTCAGTCATTCGGCTAGTAAGCCTTAGTCAATTAGAAATAAGAGGAGCTGTCTAGACTTAGGATGAAATAAGCTATCTTCAACTAGTAAAACATTAACTGGTTGAATAATAATAATAAGAGCATAAAAGGTTAGTAAATTATCTAACCCTAATAAAAATTGTAAGATAAGGATGATCAAACAAGATCCATGGGATCTTGAATGATTAAGAACAATAAAAGAAATAAATACTTTTTGATGTATGATATATATTGCTTGCAATTTAGATAAAATAGAATAGAAGATCTAAACCCTTGATCAAACATGATTCAAGGAAGAGAACCAAGATCATAGGGATGATCAAACAACTGAACTTAGATCAAAGAAGAATTAGATGATAAAAGATCTAAGTCATTATCTTTATCAACCAATATAAATTGTTGATCAAAGGATAAGTGAAAGATCAAGATCAAAGAAAGAAATACATAAAGACTTAAATAGATCTGAAAGATTAGAAGATAATTCTAACCATTAGATCTATTGATCAATACTATCTAAGGAAGATAGATCGTGATAGGACACAAGATCTAGATCCTTTACATTAAAGGACAAGATTAGACAAAAAATATATATAGGATAAAAAATATAGGATTATTCAGATTGTATAAATATTGACAGTATGTAAGGATTTACATATTTCATACGTCAATCAGGATCATGAAAGATTTGAAGAGATAAATCACTACTTGAAGGTAAGAGGATTTTATAAATGCATCTACATGAGAAATACATGTTGAATACATGATCTTTTGTCTGAAAATGTTGACAAGTATAATGTAAATACTTGTATTAAATCCATTGAAAACCCTTATGATCCAACCAAAACACATATGAAATGGTTAAGTTAGAATTGAGGAAAACCCTAAGTGAATATGAAACTAGAAGGTATTCTAGCCCTAGATAAATAGACAAATTGTCTGATAAGTATAAAATCAATACATGAGAATCATTCATATAGAATGGTGATCCCTAAACTTATATGAACATGGGTATTATTCACTGTAAATGATGATCCCTAAGTTTGAAGTGAAATCCTATCGTCGGTATAAGAATACCAAAATAATAGGATGATGATATAAACAAACAATACGTCTAATAAGTAAAAGAATACTTTATATACAAGTAAGGAACTTGTGGTTTTTGTTTTAAATAGGCGTATGCCTGGAGATGCTATGTTAGGAGGGTTACGAGGGTTTGGCTACCCGATCTCTGAAATGTGATATATGATGATACTGTGCCCAAAGAGAGGTAAAATGTTGAGTGATGCAATTATAGGAAGTCTCTGTCTCCCCATGTAGACATGACATAGATGATTTTCCACATTTGGTATCCGTGGAGCATAAAAGCAGTTATCCGAGCGCACTGGTATGGATCAGACTGCAGTATAGTAGTCCTTTGAGTATTTTACATAATGATGCATGGCATAATGAGAGTCGATACTGCCCAAATAAGGGAGTATTTTCCCAATAGTCTAGATGTTTTATCAACTTAGTATGGCTGAGTATGATAATATTGCCCAAATGAGGGAGTATTTTCCAACAGAGTCTGAATGATTGATCAACTCAGTGTGTTTGAGTGCGACTATTGATGTTTGAGTTATTAACTATTTTTCACAGTTTTGACCGTATATATATATATATATATATATATGACATATACAATGTGTATGTGTAAGGATGTACATATACGACAAAGTAAAGAGATTGATCCATGAGTATCATTATGAAGTATTAAGATTATACTGTCAAATTATTATGCTTCTTGAACTTAGCATAGTCTAGATGTTTTATCAACTTAGCATAGCTTGCTGAGATATTGTAAATGTCTGAATGTTTATAATATCTCAGATACAGAAAAGGAGAATTTAGAGCTTAAGACTTAAGAAGACTTAGAAGAATAATCAATTAAGGTATATCCCTTGAAGACATGTATTTTTATTTGAAAGCATTGTATTATATTGAGAGTTTTTATTGTATGATGAGCTTTGAAATTTGGATTATGTAATTTGGACAAATATTGTACTAATACCCAGGCTGTACTATGAACCACTAGATGGATTCTGAAATTTAATAAAAGCATATTCCTTCAATGGAATTTTATCTTGTACAAAATTCTACTTATGTTATATATGAAGTGATGACTTAGGTTTTACAAAACAAGTTATAAAGAAAAGAATTTTCGCTACTGTGTTTTGTGAAATTTTTTTACTACTAAGGGCGCCCTACCTTTGAAAAATGTATTACAAAAGCCCTGGTTGTGCCAGCCTACATGGGAGCATTAGACCTATACGAGAGTAGTCTTCCCATGTCACTACTCACATCTATCAACCCTTATTTTGGACGATATCTATTTCAAGGGATAGGGGCTAGTCTGAGTCCTCCTAGCATAGAGCTATTTAGGTATATAACCCTCTATATGACTATTACTAGTTGTTCAAATCTCTGTCTATACTATTCATACACTTAGTGCATAGTTTTAAAACATACATGCCACAATGGCTTCAAAAACAAAACCCCTCCAAGGTGAAAACATGAGATCTCAATATCTTTCAATATACAAAAGTAGTTGTTCATTATTCCATTTTGAGTACTGAAACCAAATATCAAATTTCGTTCTGATAAGATAATCTGTTTCTAAAATTCTTGTAAGTCTAAAAACTTTCATAATAAAGCAATGATGAAAACAGTTCATTTTGATTTGTTTACTAACAGCGGTATTGGACTAATCTTCCATGTTGACTGTAGGTGCTGATTAACTGGTGTTACTGATTCATCTTACTGTTTTGTAATAGGTTTCAAAGGAATTTATAACAATTTATTTGACTGGCTCTAGGACTGTTAGAGTGTAGCTGAGAGGACTGAAGTGGAGTAGTGTTTACCAGAGTTTTTGACTATCATTATAGCAGGATTTAGGAACGGTTTAGACTGTTGTTGTTGCAGGAGATGACAATGATCATTGGCTGATTTATAGTAGAAAATGGCAGTGATTATGGATTGATTTATAGTAGGCAGCAGTTGTGGTTTGTAGCAGATAACAACTCTGAATTTGGACTATTTAGTAATAGGAAATGGCTAAAACGTGGACTGTTTTGAGATAGCTTTTTACTGAGTTTTACAACTTGTGTTTTGGGGACGATTTTACAACAGATTTTTTTGAACTTTGTAGCAGAATCTACATGAAGTTTGGACTGTAACACATCTAAAGTTTTATCCTGTTTTCGTTGTCAGGTGGAACAAAGTCTCTTATGGCTGCTAGAACATGGCATCTTTCTGCTATGGACTGCACTCGTTCTATTGTTGAGAGTTATTTCCTGTCGGATTCTGACAGTTAGATCTCTGTTATTAACAGATTTTTTCAAGGGAAAACTAAGTGAATTTTGATCAATTACTTTACTGCAAACTTTCAGATTCATTAAATACATTTTATTGCAGCCAATTTGATAGTTTGAATTGAACCGTTCGCTGCCTATAGCAATAAGCAGCTCGAGCTACAATTACTTTTCAGCTGTTCATCATTAGAATGTAACCGGTATCAGAGTTTCTGCTACTCTGTCCTTAGTTTTAGTTTGCTCACAGAAGAATGGCGTCAAGCTCCCTGCTGTTAAGTGTTAGCTACAGATCAGATAACAGTCACTTGGATCTGCAAACATTGCAGGAGTCCGAGCTCAATTGGACTAACTATTAGATGTCGTGTGGTACATCATTTTCAGTTTTCAAATCTGAGTTTTATTCACTCCTTACATTAGATCGTTCTATAGCAAACAAGGATTAGAACAATCAGGTTTTGCTTACAGCATTACTGATTCAGGAGAATAACTAAAATGCATTAGCAGTTTTACTGATTCATAACGGTAACAAGATCTGTCTTCATTTTCCAGTCATGCACCTAAAGAGTGGATCAAGGCATAAAATGAAAATCACTGAAAATCCGATCATATGCATGGATTCATAGTTGAAATGCATCAGTAAATTGGTTCTTGATGTAGTGAAACAGTAACTATGACAGATATGAAATTAATACCATTTTGACCATCCAAATCATATTAAGAATGTCCCAAAACAGGAATACCATTGACATTCGGTTTTGAAGTCACAACAGAAGCCTAACATAGAGACTCCTACGCCCCTTCCCTCTTTATGGTTGCGGTTAGTTCAATGATGATCCTCACCCCGCACGGCTAGGATTTCAGTCTCCTTCTCCTTCTTTCTCCTCTCGTTCGCATTTCTTTTGGTCTTTCCTCCGTAGAGTCCAACACGTCCTGTTATAGACATGTTGGTGCTGAATTTTGAGATCTAGATTTGGGTCAACACGCCCCTTCCGAATCTATTTCATCTGTTGGCCCAATCAGGACCCACCCAGCATTCCCTAGCATGAGGCGTGTTTCCCCCACGTAGATCACGTCCTCCACTCCTTTCCACTCTCACATTCTTTTATTTGTTTTATCTTCTACGCCTATGATCAAAATGTTATTGGTTGTGCGTCATGGTCATTAATCTGAGGTGCTCAAATTAGATTAAATCTTAGCTATGATCTTAGCCATTTGATCTCCTAGGTCAAGATGCTTGACCGTTCCTAGTCCATGTAATTTGAACATCTATTAACTTAGTCTCAAATTGTTCAAAAAGATAATCGAGCTGTTGATTTAGTGACTTAACTTTGTTTTGTAAGTTACCAAACTCACAGCTTAGCCAACTAAGCTAAGCTAGCCTTATGAATAAACTTTTGCAATACGTGACACTAGATATATAGCTTAAATAGAGTAGGCTGAACACGATGAACAGTCACATAACCTAGATTTAATGCCTATCTAGGCTGCAACTTTTTCCAGCGTCCATTGGAAAAACTACTCAATCTTAACGTAACTTTCTAACTCGTAATCCAGACTCGTGTGCACTGCCCGCTTATGGTTCAACGACCGGGTTCCCCGGTTGTAATAACCCTTTTCAAATTTGAAATTTCAAAATTGAAACGCTCCCTGGCCTAACGGTCCTTTTGTCTTCTCTTTCTCAGCAGCAATCTTCAAAGAGTTTCTACCATAACGAGCTTTTTTATCTCCTTTTTCTGTCAATTCCAGCAAAATATTTGAGGATTGATTGACAAAGCCTAGAATCTTCTCTACCCAATTCTACGATTAGCCTTTCTTATCTTCAAACAGGTATGTTTAGTTTTGAATCTTAGGGGTTTGTTTCTTTGTTGTCAATGCGGTCTTTTGGGATCTTTTATGTAGGGTTTGATTGGGTTATTTTTTGATCTGGTATTCCTCATCTGTAACGCAACAATGACTTTTAGAGGGTTTATGATGTCTCTCTAAGATTTGCGGACTGTTTATGTTGGCAAGATCCGAGATTTCCTTGTGCTTTTATCTGGGTCTTGCTTATACTGAAGAAACCACAGAGGTTTCCGAGTCTATTATCTTGTTGGAAATTTGAAATTTGTGCGCTTGTTTATGTTGAATTTTTTTTAGAGTTATGGTGATCTGTCTATCTTTGTTTCCTTTTATGTTCATGAGATGTCACATTCCGTGGTTCGTTATCTTGTCGAAAATTGAGACTTTGAGTTGTTTGTCTGGAACTTTTAATGATTTTTACAACTCAACATTTCAGTTGTGGAAATATTCTCTCTCGCTCTTAGACCACAAAAAACAGAAGTTTTGTGAAATTGTTACAATGTTTTTCGTTATTTGTGGTTCTGATTTCTGGATGAGTGGTCTTTTACCTTCTTGCGTGCCTGTTTATCGACAAGAAAAGGGAGAATCTGGTTTTCTGTATCTAGGCCTCTGTTATTGTTTGTCTGGAACTTTTAATGATTTTTACAACTCAACATTTCAATCTGTGGAAATATTCTCTCTCACTCTAGACCACAAAAAACGGAAGTTTTGTGAAATTGATACGATGTTTTTCGTTATTTATGGTTGTGACTTCTGGATGAGTGGTCTTTTACCTTCTTGCGTGCTTGTTTATCGACAAGAAAAGGGAGAATCTGGTTTTCTGTATCTAGGCCTCTGTTATTGTTTGTCCCAAGGTTTTGCATTTGCTGAAGTCTGGCTTACTTGTTATCTATTTGAAAAGAACAGGAACTTTCTGGAAGAAGTTGAGCCATTCTTACAAAAATGAATGTCAGCGTGTCTAAACTTCCACGAGATCAGTTTCTGCAGATGGAAACAACCTGCGGGTCTCTTCTTTATGAACTTCAGGTTTGTTTCAGACTTCCTAGACCTGTTTTACTATGAAACACTATTATGTCTGTTAATTTAATTTTTGTTCCAGTGCTACCGATGGCATTTTTGGGCAACTAGGACACAGGTCGATATAAAATAGCTAGTTAATCAGCTTTATTTTTTATTCTTTTGGGTATTGTTGAATTTAGATAATATGGGATGAGATGGGAGAAACTGATGCTGAAAGGGATAAGATGCTACTTGAGCTAGAACAAGAATGCCTAGAGGTATACCGAAGGAAGGTTGATCAGGCAAACAAGTCTAGAGCGCAGCTACGACAAGCCATTGCTGATTTGGAAGCAGAACTTGCATCCATTTGCTCTGCAATGGGTGAGCGACCAGTACACATCAGGCAGGTGTGTCTCCATTGACCAAATTTTCACTTGAAAAATACTGTCTAAATATGTTAGTATATGCACTTCTGATAACATATTTAAGATGGAATAAACACTTGGATCTAGGTTAGGATAAAATAAGCTGTAGCAGTTTGACAGTCTCATCAACTATCTGAAGAATTTTGCTTTGGGTCCATGACTCCAGTCTGATCAGACCATCAGAAGCTTAAAGGAAGAGCTTAGGACCATTGCTCCACAGTTAGAGGAGATGCGAAAGAGAAAAAATGACAGACTGAACAAATTTCTTGAAGTTCTTGACCAAATACAGAGGATATCAAAGGAGATTTTAGGACCCGCAGGATGTAATACATCTATGATGGTTGCAGATGAAAGTGATCTGTCCATAAGAAAGCTTGAAGAATTACACAGACAGCTACTGACATTACAACAGGAGAAGGTTCCATTTCATTATGTCCCTAATAACAACTAGTCATTGGTTTCTCTTACTGTTCCATGTGTTCATAAAATGATGTTACTTCAATGGTCTTCCCCTGCAGAGCAATCGCTTGAAGCAGGTTCTGGACCACTTGAACACTTTGAATTCTCTATGTTTGGTTCTTGGTATGGACTTCAAGCACACAGTGAGTGAAGTCCACCCTGGTTTAGCTGATTCTGAAGGATCGAAGAGCATTACTAATGACACAATTGAAAGGTTGGTTACTGCAATTGAGAGCCTGAGGGAGGTTAAGATACAAAGAATGCAGAAGGTGAGGAATCACAATTATGTTTTTTGTTGTTGTGGTTTCACTCGATTATACTTTTGGCCTAACCCTTCTTGCTGTGGCAGCTTCAAGATCTTGCCACATCTTTGTTGGAGCTCTGGAATTTGATGGACACGCCAGTTGAAGAGCAGCAGCTTTTTCAGAAAGTTACCTGTAACATAGCTGCTTCAGAACATGAAATAACTGAACCTGGCACTCTTTCTCTGGATTTCATTAGTTATGTGAGTCATTGATGTAAATACAAAGAAGTGCTTCTGTTGTTGTTGTTGTTTTTCTCTCTTTTTTCTTTCTCATTCTCTAATATCGTTTGCATAGTTTAATATACAACTTAAATAAATATTTTATTAGGTGGAGGAAGAAGTCGTAAGGCTGGAGGAGCATAAAGCAAGTAAGATGAAAGAGCTTGTTTTGAAGAAAAGGTCTGAGCTTGAGGAGATCTGCAGGAAGTATCACATGGTAACCAAAGCAAATACTGCAGCAGATTATGCAATTGAAGCAATTGAGACTGGTACAAGCGTGTTGATTTTGCATATTGCCACTGCATGTAGAAGTAATTGTCTTTAGTGATTAAGAGCAATTACATTTGTCTCCAATGCAGGAGCTGTTGATCCTTCTTGCATCTTGGAAGCAATTGAGACCCAAATATCAAAGGTTAAAGAAGAAGCTTTTAGCAGGAAGGAGATTCTTGAAAAAGTTGAGAAATGGTTAGCTGCCTGTGAGGAGGAATGCTGGCTTGAGGAATACAACAGAGTTTGTGATTCTGCTTGGTCCTTTAAATAATAATAATATTGTTTCATCCTATCATCATCCTTATGTTCACTGTTGCATATGTTTTCCAGGATGAGAACCGTTACAATGCTGGAAGAGGTGCCCATCTGACACTGAAGCGAGCTGAAAAAGCTCGGGCTGCAGTGACCAAACTTCCAGGTGCACGCCTCACACTGCTTGCAGTAGTCTGTTAATCATTCATCATTTCTGTTTCATGTTCCGGTTCGTTTACTTGGTTTATTACGTCCGGAACAGCAATGGTGGATGCATTGGCATCCAAAACTACAGCTTGGGAGAAAGACAGAGGAATTGAGTTCACATATGATGGGGTAAGCACTTTCCACGCATATCAGGTCTTACTTTTACTGCAAATTTAGCACTGATTTGTGAATCTTTCTTTCCCGTGTCTAATTTGCAGGTTCGGCTTCTTTCAATGTTTGAAGAGTACAGCATTTTGAGGCAGGAGAAAGAGCAAGAACGTCGGAGGCAGCGGGTATTGCCTTTGTTAGTATTTAAATTAGTCTTGCTGACATTTCATATGACCTTGTGCAAACTGGAAATGCATTGCAGGATCAAAAGAGACTTCAAGGGCAGCTAATAGCTGAGCAAGAGGCACTTTTTGGATCTAAACCAAGCCCTTCAAAGCCTCCAAATGCAAAGAGGGTGTCTAGACCTTCAACTGGAAATGCAAATAGGAGACTGTCGCTTGGCGGGGCAATGTTGCAAACTCCTAGACCTGATTTGCACTCCACAAAGTCCAGTCATGCTTCACCAGCTGTAGTAGCTGCATCACGTTCAACAAAAAAGGGTGACCAAAGGCAACGAGATGATAGTTTTGGAGCACTGTCTGCTGGTCAGGTTTCAAGATTTTGTAATTTATTTCGAAGTTTTTGTTTTGTTCTATCTTCCACATGTGTAATCCTTAGAAAATTAATGCAGGTAGGAGAGGCTTGGATATTGTTGGTCTGCCAGTGAAACATTACTCATTTAATTCTGCAGACATTGGAGAAGTTGACGTACCTGTAACACGGAGACCTTTTTCTCCTCTTTCAGCAGTTTCTTCCAAGGCTAATACCCCAAATTTTATGGATGATCTGAACAATTCACGGGATGGGACTTCATTGAAAGCAGTCCAAAACAATAATGCTCCACCCATCACACCCTTGAAGCAGACCTCTGTTACCGACGAGGAGAATTGGACCCCAGAGATGATGCCAATCCCAATACCATCGACACCTTCAACAGTATGCGTGCCCATGCAGACAGCCACAACCCCTGCTTCTGCCTGTGTTCTATTTGGAGGTACTGCTACCGAGATTCCTGAAGATATAGAGTATTCATTCGAGGAGAGGAGAGCTGGCTTCGTTCTTCCCAAATTGCAACTAAAGTCAGTAGATGTTTGAAAGCACTGATCTGTGCCTGTCTGCAATTATCTAGTTGTTTACGATCGCTAAGCCAATTGTAATTGGCTTTTTCAATTCGTGTATGGACATGATTATGAGTGGTAATTTGTAATTGGCTTTTAAATTTTCAGTAACTCATTGCGTTCTTTTTCTGGGCTTATCTGGAAGATGATGGTACCAGACCAGAGTTTGTATTCCCATCTGATTTGATGTTTTTTGCGTTCTAAGAAACATTCTTGGGACGTAGAAAGAGTTCCTTACCAAAAATACTCCTGTAGTTTTGCTTGTTCATTTTGATGATTTTTGACTTCTAAGAAAGATTATTGTGGTTCATTCTAGTACCAATACAATAGTGGTTCTTTGATGATTTAGCATTCTAATATCATTCTTTAAAGGGATTATGGGCTGTAATCTCCTCTACGTCCTGCAACAAACACTGGACATGAAATGGCATAGTATTCGTAATGGGCCAGCCTATATTTGCGAAGAGTCTAATTGTTCACAATCTTTCTTAAAGTTCTCTTATGTTGGATGATCCTAGCCACTGTAGTAAAGTGAATGGTCAAAATTTTCACATCCATTTATAACTAAGGGGGGTTTATTTAACTGTGTTTTTTGGGTGTTTTTGAGATATCATGGCATATCTCAAATGTGTCGCTTATTTAATAACAATATCGTGGGCATATGTGAGATATCAAATTTATTTAACTGCGATATCTTGGGTATATATAAGACATCATGTTTCTTTAACAGTATTATAATTGATATGTTTGGTTTTATTTGAGATATGTCAACTCCTCTTGATAGTGTATAATGTGCTCATTTGTAGAGAGAAAAATCATCTTCAATACGTAGCTTTTTAGAGAGAAGAAATGGCCAAACCAAGTCACATTATTTTGCCGTGAACTGGTTACCTGCGCCGGCCAAGCAACAGTCTCATCCTGCCCAAACCTAGTCCTTTTTCCTACCCTTATTATACAGCCAGCAAGAGCAGCATCTAGGTCTTTCTCTCCAAGCCAAACACCAACAGCTGTCTATAATGGACCCCACCTACCAGACTCTCGAAGTCCTGCTTTCAGACTCGAGCAAGTTCTTCTCCTCCGGCAACAGCAACAGGCCAGTTTCTCCTAGTTCCAACCACTCTTGCCTCAGCAGTTACATCAGAAGTGAAGCAGGACTTGGGGATTGAAAGCCAACGAAGCTCCATTTAACTTAGAATTCAATTCAGATTGACAGGTGAAATCTAATATGATGAACTTTGCCTATAGGTGAACCCAGAACTACATACCAAGAAGCTTGAAAACCATGCAATGCACGCAATTCTGGTTCTGTAGTAGGCGACTCAACAGCAGCTCATAAAAGACTACGAGAAATGGACGCATCAGTCTCGCACTGCATTCTTTACGGTCTAACCATGATTGGGTTCCACTTCATATAGAATACTGAGCTTCTCTCAACTTAGTTAACTATACTTGCAATCAAGTTTCCAAAATTTTCTCACTGGTTCTCAAGGCTTGTCTGTTCATGTCAGGATGTTTGTATTGAAATTGAAAGATCTAGGCACCAAATTTATATACCAACAAGACCCATTTGATCCCAACAACGAGCAAGTACACAACGGACAGTTCAAAACTTTCAAACAACACGGTTTCTTGGAACCTAAGAATCATCCCGACCATAAGACTTTTTATCCATAAGAAAACTAGAGTTGGAGCAACGAAGTGCATGATTCGTATCATCAAAAGGTGGGTGCACAGAAAATGTGGCCGCTAGACCGCATCATGGTGGAGGTGCAGTCAGTTTAGCAATCCTCACAAAATTATATATCTATATAACAGTGCAATAAAATTACCTCATACATGTAACTTTTAACTACGCGGGATACCATTACCATACCGTCCAGTCATTTTTCACATGTAAGATGACGAACACAGAATGTTACAAGCCAATATACCATTTCTTATCACACTGTTCAATCACTTCTAGGTACCTGATTTAGCACAGTGACGATTGTAATTACATTCCACTAAGGTCCTTCCAAAGACTTACGCGATGGACATCTCTAGAGAGGACTTAGCAAGCCAAAGCAAGCCTGGGTCATTCCTTTTCAGCACCATGTAAGCTTCCGCTATCCCAAGTCCATGGTAGACGTTATCTTCAATGAAACCAACCACAGAAAGAACTTCCATAGCAGCTGTGTCATATCAAATCATCACGTCGATTACAAGGCTATTGAACCCGATTCCCACATACTAAATCACGGGAGGAAACAACCAAGTAAACAAAGAACTATCTAGAGGAAGTGTGCAAGTTATAAGTGAAGGGAAGAAAAATAATCAAACCTCTATAATTTGCTACATTCCGCTGAAATTGAGGATTGGCCTGCAATTTTTTCAACAGTTAGAAACAGGAACACAGAATTTGAAAGGATATTAATTCTTGAAGTATGAGATGCCTCAAAGTTATCAAATGGTATAGATCCATAAAGCATAAGATCTCCAAAAGGGAAAACAATGCTGATACATAAAATGGTTATATTATAGAGAGGTACCTTGCGAAGCCTTCTAAATTTCATCTCATCTGGATGTTCTATCACATTCCTACAAGCAAGAACGTATGCGTGTCAACCAAACCACACTATTTTCAGGAAACTGAAACATAAGTGGAAGAAGCTCCTGATGAAAAGGAGAGTGGCTGTAGTGATAAACTTACTTAATGATCCTGAAAAGAGTTTGAATTACAGAACTAGCCTCCATTGGTGAAACTTCAGATCTTAACATCTCAACGGCCTTCTGAAGACGAGCACAAATAGCTGAGACAGGGTCTTCAATTCTTTGTAGTTCTTTATTGTCAGAGGAACCGCCCAAAACTAACTGATAATTATCATCTTCTGGTGAATTATGACTGTTATCAACAGTTATGGAATGAATCGTCTTCTCAATGACATTTAATAAAGAAGTGCCAGCTGTATCAACTGGATCAGGTTCAACCATTTGCCTGGCAGGACTCACTGAACTGGTAAAAGATCTAAGAGAATTTCTCGATGTAGAATCACTCTTTTTCATCTCACGTTTGTTAACCATGGAATCTCCCAAGTTGTCATCAGGATCAGGCTCAGACTCCATACTTTTATCTGCTTGTTGATAACCAAGATCAGTCTTAGAATCTTGCACAGACTCATTTGCTCTAGAATCATCAGGATCAGGTTCCTCATCTGTATTTTGTGAAAACAGATCTTGAAATTTCATTTGAGTCTCATCTACTGGAGTTTCACCTGAACCAAAATCATCAAGATCAGGTTCAACCATAATTACAGGCTTCAAGACAACATCCTCCAGACCAGAATCATCAGGATCAGGTTCATCACATGTTTTTGGACCTAGAAACACTCCAGTAGGTCCTGAGTAGGGTTCAGAGTCCATAGCTTCTCCAACTTGAGAATCATCAGGTTTAGGCTCTAAAATACTTTTGTCATCTACACAGTCAACAAGATCACGTTCAGCTGAAACTTTATAGCTGGAAAATGAACTTAAATTTCCATCAATCTCAATGGAAGTCGCAACTTTCATATTCTCTTTCAGAAGAGAATCATCACAGTCAGGTTCGAACAAGCTCCTATATTCTTTATCTGCTGGGCAATTTTCAGTTCTTGTATCCTTAGAGCTTACATGATCAATTTTTATCTTTCTATCAACCATTAGTTCATTATCATCTGGATCAGGTTCAATAGTTGCACTAGAGTTGTGATTATTGGCATTCTTCACTTCAGATCCTTCCATGCTATTACTAGACACACTCAACAAGCGATGATAAGCAGCTGCCACTGAAGATTGACGGGCATTAGTGAACGAACTCAATGATTGACCCCCAATCTTTTTACCACTGCTATTCATATCAACATAGAACTCCTCAAAATGATCTGAGCACCTCACTCCACTCAACATGTGACCTTTAGATTTTGTCCAGTCTAAATTAGCAGCTTCTTGGTTCAGCTGTCCAAAGCATAATTAAATGTCAGGGAGCAGATACTTCAAATAAGCCAGTAGATACACTACAACCTCAAAGGGTAGATCACTGTTACCTGTTTATCTAAAGCCATAAAGTTAGCGTCGTGTTCAGAGAACACCATGTGGGCCTGGGAAAAAGCAAGAAAAAGAAAAATTGAAGAAAGAAACAGAGCGCAAAATAAATGACTTGTTCACAGAAAACCACTGAAACATGTTTTAACTAATCATATACGTGTAGTAGAAATTATAAAAGCTTACAAGTTCATGCAACAAGGTTTTCTTGATGCTCACATATTTCCTGAATCCCTTGAGATCATCAGTTCGAAGACGCAAAGATATCTCCTCCCCATTATTCTATATCAATGAAGAATTATTCAGTAAATTGGGGGACTCTTCTCATTGGTTTAATCTTCTATTTTTCTTTGTATCTTATCCAGATCTGTACCTTATTGAAACCAAGAATACATTTAGGACTGATGCCAACATACCCCACAGGTGCCATCTCTGTCATAATTCCAACCCTCCAGCGATGCTTTAACAAGTAGAAAGAGCATTATTCTATGACAAATTACGGTCGAAGGAGTAACAAAGGGGCAGGTTGCGATACTATTACCAAAAGAATGCAAATTTTAGTACCTTATTCATGATAGCAATGATCCCAGGATCACAAGCAAGCATATGCATTCTTCTCAATGCCTCCGAAGGTGGAGGATTTAGCTGTAAAAACAGCAATAGCATAGTCAATTACTGTAATCATATGGATGACTATGCTTAGTTATTGTACCCACATACAACAACGGGCAAAGCATGTCAAAGGATAAATTAGATGAATGATAAACATTTTTTATAGCCATCCCACCAAACACAACCAGATCCTACAATTGGTAGAGACAGATAAGATGAATGTGGAAGGTGCAGCAGAACCTTGTAGGAGAATGGGCAACAAGTGGCTTAACTTGGACGAATTGAATTTGCTCAATCCATCTGAATGGGCATTCTCTTAATTTGTAATCTCCCACTGACAAACGTCCCAGACCATCTTTTTCTAGTACTTTTGACAGTTTGAGAACCAGAATCAGACTTTAATGCTTGGAGGTGCTAGATTCAGTGTCCCTCTCAATTCAGAAGTATCCTTGACATCTACCAGGTACGTAGTGTACCATAGAGTAGCCAAACCTTCTCCTCATAGTGACACTGGACTCTTCTTGGTCAATAAACCTTTTTCTTCCCCAATGTCACCACTTAGTAGAAATTTACTGCAATGATGATGATTCAACAGGACTGGGCCTTGATCAACTAGTAATGGAACTTTGAACTAACGATGATGGTTTTCATGCATATAAGATTGAAAAAGAAGGTTCAACCATCAAGCTTATCTGTATAAAAAAGGATCTAAGTGTCCCTAGATATTCTTCTGGCCAAACCAAAGCTAAGTTAATGCTTCAACTCAAATGACACAAGGATCTGGAATGTCCAACTCCAAAGCAAATGGAGGATGAGGAACCCAATTAACAATGATAGGAACAAGTGGTTCAAAGACCAAGGTAAATATCATTATTTATCTCAGATGGGAATTAACTAGCTTGCAAGCTCCTTGTCTAAGAGGGGAATGTGGGGCCTGATGGCCACCAAGATAGGAACAGTTTATGAAGCATGCAAAATCCAACTACTTGAGCAAGGACTGATCTAACCTCAATTCCCGGGATATGAAGCATGCGAAAATAGGAGAAAATGTAGGGTCCTTGTGGAAGTTTCAATGCAGTTGGGGGCCTAGACATTCGTTGCCGTAACCTCTTCTCCTCTTCATCAAATCCAGCTATTCGTAGGTCCGGCTTTGCACTATTTTGTGAAACCTCTTCAATTTCATCTTCAAAAACACCCATCATTCTAATAGGCTTTCCCTGCAACAGAAAAGGAAAGTGAACAAACTAAAGCATGGCAGCATGCTTACATGACAAAAATATCAACAAGATGATGGCAGCTAAGAGACCACTTTAAAATGACTGATTTATTCAA
Organism: Warburgia ugandensis; assembly: GCA_035236585.1. Lineage (NCBI taxonomy): Eukaryota > Viridiplantae > Streptophyta > Magnoliopsida > Canellales > Canellaceae > Warburgia > Warburgia ugandensis. The sequence goes on from CP141131.1 coordinate 44,937,053, forward strand.
ATTCATTTTCCATTTCTTGGTGCAGAATGGATGTCAACATCAGTCTATGAAGCAGTCAAGAGCAATTACTTTTCTAAAACAAATGCATACCCAGAAATACCTCAGATGCAAATTGAAGGGCAGACAGCTTAAATAAATCTGAGTTTAGGATAGGTATCAGTATTAAAGCAAGATACTTTAGGTAAGAGAGAATTTGATGCATTATTCAGATGATGATATCCAGAAGGTCTTGGTAACCAATTTGAAACAACTACAATGCCAGAGGGAGTCACAGAATATGCAGTTCCAGGGTGGATCAGTATTTTGATACAGCCATATTATATAAAAAGAGCAGGTTGTCCCTTTATGCAAAGCAGCTGCCCAATTCAGGAAGCATATGCCCCGTCATGAGTGGCCTGCTACTGTTCATAGCATTATTGAGAATCAAGTCACAGAGTCTTTCAACAGAAATGGTGAATCAACAAATTCACTAAACATCTCATATGCTGCAGTGGAGATAAAGCTTTGTGAACTGGACCATTCTTCAGAGATAAAAGAATCCTTAATAACTTTTCACAAATGAACTGATTCTTGGACAATAGCCAGGAATATAAATACGTTGAAGGCATTCTATTGTAGATGAGTTTATGTTGCTTAAGAACAGCAACAGAAATTATTCTAGAAACAATTATCTCTGTTAAATGATCTTGGACTAATCTGTACAGGAAACAACAGAAGATGCAATGGCAGAGACAAAGTAAGCAATCACGTGCTGCCACCCCCAAATAATTACTTTCAGTTCTAGCCGAGAAGCAGTCTAAAAGTCATGCCTGTCATACAATAGATAAAAACTGTAACTAGTTCACATGTTACCCCATTAAGAACTTAAAAGTTATCATCATCATCATCATCATCATCAAAGCCTTATCCCGATTTGGGGTCGGCTACATGAATCTTGTTCCTCCATTCCTCTCTATCAAGTGTCATGGCTTTATTTAGTCCAAAATTTTTTAAATCTTTTCTCACCACTTCTATTCACATCCTTTTGGGCCTTCTCCTTGCCCTTTTAAAGCCCTTGACTTGGACTGTCTCACTTCTTCTAATCAGAGTGCCGTTTTCGATCTTCGTTGGGCATGTCCAAGCCATCTAAGTCTACCCTCTCTCCACCTATTACCTATGGTGCTACTCCTAAGTTTCCTTTAATGTTTTCATTTTTAATTCTATTCTTTCTTGTCTTGCCACTCATCCATCTGACTATCCTAATTTCAGCTATGCTCATCCCATGTACATTTTGTCCTTAACTACCTAATACTCTGATCCACAAAGCATGGCCAACCTTACAACTCTTACAGAATTTTTCTTTCAGTTTGAGTGGCACTAATGTAGTACACAAAACTCCTAAGGCACATCTGCATTTCTTCCAACCTACTTGGATTCTCTAGGTAACATCTCTCTCAATCTCTCCACTCATGAATTATCACTCCCAAGTATCGAAAGTGGTCTTTTTAGGAGATTTCTTGGCTATCAATCTTACTAGTGCTTCAATCCCACTCCTCTCTTACCTAAAATTGCATTCAATATACTCTGTCTTAATTCGACTAATTTTAAATGCTTTAGACTTTATACCATCTCTCTAGATCTTTACCTTTGTGTTTATGCCCCCTCTTGTCTTGTCAATCAAAACTATATCATCTGCAAATAACATGCATGAAATCTCCTCGTGGAAATGTTTTGTTAACTCATCTATACCTAACATGAAAAGGTCTAACCCTGAACCCAATCCTTGGTGCAATCCTGTCGTCATAAGAAAATCATTGTATCTCTCCACTAGTAATCCCAACATTTGTTTTCACTTCCTCATACACATCCTTAATTATCTCTATATACCCCAATGAAATACCTTTCTCATCCAACAATCACCATATTAACTCTTTAGAGACACTATCATAAGCTTTTTCTAAGTCAATAAAGACCATATGGAGGGACTTCTTCCTCTCCCTATATGTTTCTATTAATCGTCTAAATAGGAAAATAGCTTCCATGGTAGACCTCCCAAGAATGAAACCAAACTAGTTTTCCTATACACTTGTCTCATGTCACAAACTCTTCTCAATCACTCTTTCCCAAAGTTTCATGGTGTGGCTTATAAGTTTGATCACACAATAAATAGTGCAACTCTATATGTCTCTTTTATTCTTATAAATTGATACGAAGTTTTTCCTCCATTCATCTGTCATTTTCTTCGATTCTACAATCTTATTAAACAACTTTGTTAGCCAAGCTACTCCAATATCTCCCATTTACTTCCAAACCTTTATCGGTATACTATCAAGCCTCAATGATTTTTCTAATTTCATCTTTTCCAAGGTCTCTTTCCTTCAGGCATCATGCTCCTACTATCGTATATATATAGTTTGAAGTTATTTGGTTTACAGTTCTTTCAATCTCTATATTCTCAAGGCATTTGTAGTTTAGCAATTTTTAGAAGTAACATTCCCACCTTTGATTGATCTCGTCATCTTTGACTATTTGGTCATCACTTTTAATACATTTTACATGGCCTGAGTCCTTAGTCTTTTGTTCTCTTATTTTTGCAAGTTTGAACACATCTTTCTCACCTCTCTTGAACCTAAGTTATTATAAAGCAAAAGTGCTATGCATATACAATAATAACTAGAGTAAATACTCCCCATGCCATACTTACTAAAACATATAAAAAGATGTAACTACTCTACCTGGATCTAGAATCGGCAGATAAAATTACCAGTAAATGCTGCTACGTGAAAATTTTTACACAGACATCCTTCTGCACATTAAAAGGTAAACAGAAGTAATCATTTCAAAACAATGTTTATCAAATGCCCATTACAAGATTCCCTGTCCCAATTGCTAACTACAATCCAGGAACTTTGGAGTGACAGACTGCCTCATATCTCTTGTGGTATATTGGTATGCAGATTCATACAACAAACATATGAAAATGGTACAGATTTTAACACCCACAGTAAGATACTTCACAGAACAGGGATAAAGATATAGATTCTTACCTTAAAAAGAGATATCTCTTGCAAACTTAAACTTGAATATTCCTCTAAGAAAGGAGCAAGCATTTTGCAGCCTGTACTGATAGAGCGTGGAAGAAGTAGTCGCATTGTATGAGGATTTACATTAGTCAACTCTTGGAGTTTGTACCCGAGGTCTTTGACAGTAGAGTTTGAATTCATTTCTACATTCAGCTGTTTCCCCCTCCAGATAACCAATAAATCAGTTCTTGTAGGTTGTTGTTCCATATTCACAGAGCCACACTGCACAAAATCGGAACCAAATGAGTTCTTTTTCTCTATCATAGGATTCATAATGAAAACAGAGTAAGCAAATCAGGCCAATTCTTTCAACAGTACGCCATTGACTTGTAACATATGTACTGTATCAAATATAATAAAGAGATCCTGGGCACGAGTGAGAATGCAAAGGAGAAAGAGATAACTACACTAAAAATGATATTTGTTTGTTGGAGTTGTTTACAACTTGCAGGTCTCTAATCTCTATGTGCAGCTTAAACCAGCTGGCTGAACATTGCATTCTACAACAGTGAGATGCTCCACAAATTGCAGGAAGCTAAGAGATGCTATATGATATACCTGTCTGAAGCTAATGGAGCAGCAATATGTGACTAACTGTCTTGATTTGAGTTTACACATTGACATGTCACACGATCTCTCATAACATCACAGGAAGCTAATTCAGTATCCCCAAATTCACCACCATCAAATGTAGATACACAACTCCATTAGAGAACAGTTCAAGAGTTATAGAGGCAAAGTCACGGGCTGTGATCAGGAACTTTACAGCTGAAACCTAAAATGTACAGTCAGCAAGAAGCACATAGAAGCTAGGGGCTGCAAATGTAAATCCATCATCTCTCAATCAAAATTCCCATCCCATTATCTAACATTGCACAGCCCACCTATCAATTACTACCAATTTCAATAAATTCCTGATTATCCCAAATTGATTTCCCCATAGGAAATAAAAACCAGAGCAGTTCACATCAAATGTTTCCATCAGAAAAAATGAAAGAATAGTTTCTCAAAAAAAATTACAACACCAAAACAATCATAATATAATTGAGCCAAATATCAATCATAGGTAAGAATACATCCTAAATTCAACGCAAGAACCAGATCCACATGCATTAACAGAAACTATGACTAACGGATAGAGAAAAGGAGAAAGACCCGGCACAATTCAATGGAAAAACAACACAAGCAACCTATCAGAAAAAGAAAAAAGGGGAGAAAAAAAATTCAAAACCCATCAATTACTTGTTTCAAACATCAAACTAGAAATCATCCGAAGCAACAAAGACAACAAGATTCCAATATCTTATACAACCAAGTCCAACGAATTATCAAAAGTAACCGAGAGGAGATTGAAATTACAAGGAAAAGGGGATTCTGAGATGACCCAGATGGAAATTTTACCTCAGGTAGTCACCCACAGAACTGAGATGATCGAATCTTGGAAGCTTCCTCTCGAAACCAACGTTGGGACATATAGAGCGTTCAAGAATAAAGAGACAAAATAAAATAAAATTCCTAGAGTGACGGTTCAAAGAATGCGGCACCGTTCCGATCGAATAAAACACCTAATTTAGTAAGCGCCACGCCCCACTGATCTAAACCGTTCATCTGGTATATCCAACTTTATTATCTCGGGATCCAGAAATCAAAGTTAAATTGTTACTTTTATTACTTTTATTTGCTAGATACTGAGGGACAGAAGCTCCCCACAAGCAGCAGCTTGCATTCAACTAACTAAAATACAATACGATGATATCCAGTGAATTTCTTTAGAAATGAATTTGGCCATGAGATATCCAAACTTAGAAATGTCAGATGAACCGCTTCTATCTTACACACGTAACAAAAAGTGAACGTTTAACCATGTTGGGGTGCTGTCGCACTTTATACCAGTGTAAGTCTGTTGTTTTCACTAAAATACAATGATTAAGAAGAACTACCACGCAGCCCCCAAAATTTTGAATGCTGTAAACGTTCGCCATAACTTTCTAGCAATAGATGATCCCTCTGATCTAAACCGTTCATCTGGTATATCCAACTTTATTATCTCGGGATCCAGAAATCAAAGTTAAATTGTTACTTTTATTACTTTTATTTGCTAGATACTGAGGGACAGAAGCTCCCCACAAGCAGCAGCTTGCATTCAACTAACTAAAATACAATACGATGATATCCAGTGAATTTCTTTAGAAATGAATTTGGCCATGAGATATCCAAACTTAGAAATGTCAGATGAACCGCTTCTATCTTACACACGTAACAAAAAGTGAACGTTTAACCATGTTGGGGTGCTGTCGCACTTTATACCAGTGTAAGTCTGTTGTTTTCACTAAAATACAATGATTAAGAAGAACTACCACGCAGCCCCCAAAATTTTGAATGCTGTAAACGTTCGCCGTAACTTTCTAGCAATAGATGATCCCTCTGATCTAAACCGTTCATCTGGTATATCCAACTTTATTATCTCGGGATCCAGAAATCAAAGTTAAATTGTTACTTTTATTACTTTTATTTGCTAGATACTGAGGGACAGAAGCTCCCCACAAGCAGCAGCTTGCATTCAACTAACTAAAATACAATACGATGATATCCAGTGAATGTCTTTAGAAATGAATTTGGCCATGAGATATCCAAACTTAGAAATGTCAGATGAACCGCTTCTATCTTACACACGTAACAAAAAGTGAACGTTTAACCATGTTGGGGTGCTGTCGCACTTTATACCAGTGTAAGTCTGTTGTTTTCACTAAAATACAATGATTAAGAAGAACTACCACGCAGCCCCCAAAATTTTGAATGCTGTAAACGTTCGCCATAACTTTCTAGCAATAGATGATCCCTCTGATCTAAACCGTTCATCTGGTATATCCAACTTTATTATCTCGGGATCCAGAAATCAAAGTTAAATTGGTACTTCTATTACTTTTATTTGCTAGATACTGAGGGACAGAAGCTCCCCACAAGCAGCAGCTTGCATTCAACTAACTAAAATACAATACGATGATATCCAGTGAATTTCTTTAGAAATGAATTTGGCCATGAGATATCCAAACTTAGAAATGTCAGATGAACCGCTTCTATCTTACACACGTAACAAAAAGTGAACGTTTAACCATGTTGGGGTGCTGTCGCACTTTATACCAGTGTAAGTCTGTTGTTTTCACTAAAATACAATGATTAAGAAGAACTACCACGCAGCCCCCAAAATTTTGAATGCTGTAAACGTTCGCCGTAACTTTCTAGCAATAGATGATCCCTCTGATCTAAACCGTTCATCTGGTATATCCAACTTTATTATCTCGGGATCCAGAAATCAAAGTTAAATTGGTACTTTTATTACTTTTATTTGCTAGATACTGAGGGACAGAAGCTCCCCACAAGCAGCAGCTTGCATTCAACTAACTAAAATACAATACGATGATATCCAGTGAATGTCTTTAGAAATGAATTTGGCCATGAGATATCCAAACTTAGAAATGTCAGATGAACCGCTTCTATCTTACACACGTAACAAAAAGTGAACGTTTAACCATGTTGGGGTGCTGTCGCACTTTATACCAGTGTAAGTCTGTTGTTTTCACTAAAATACAATGATTAAGAAGAACTACCACGCAGCCCCCAAAATTTTGAATGCTGTAAACGTTCACCGTAACTTTCTAGCAATAGATGATCCCTCTTTATTTCGGACGCTAAGTCTCAAGCCACTAGTGAATGAAGCCTGTCATACTAAATGGCAGGCCATAGGTGGGTCCCCTCATCGGTGGTCAGGTTCAGAGCACGAGGTCCTTCTCTCCTTCCACCTACAAGCACTCTTCCCTGAATCATGCACTTGAATATTCGATTTCCAACATTTCTCTTTTCAGAGCTATTTTGGGTTCTAAGATGATCAGCAGCGAATATGGGCGAGAACAATCAATCTCGGACCCGACAAAGCATGTGATTTTTGGTCATGAAGAATGGTTCAGATCATTAAAAAAAGTTAGCCCACCTTTTTACCATGAAACCGCGTGACAATCACGGGTCATTTTTCTTTTTCTAAACCGCGTGACAATCACATATCATTTTTCTTTTTCTTAGTATAATAAAGTAAACATCACATTTTCAATATTTTATTACTTTTTTAATGTAAAAACAAACAGTTTTATTGGTACTTGCAATTGACCTAGACGCGTCAAACATTTTAGCTACATGGAAGAAGATATCATGTTAGAGGTACGTCTAATTCGCAAAGAGTGCTCGCTCTTAAACAACCCAAGGAGTGGACTCTGCCTTTTCTAAATCAAGGGGATTGTGTTTTGTAGATTGAGCCTTTCATCGTATTTGGAATGGCAAACATAGGCTAGAAATTAAATTTCAAGACTATTTAATGCTTTTGGCCTATGTTTCTTTGGTCAGAAATTAAAATCATTTATTCTATTTAAAATTTTTAAGATGCGAAACAAGCAACTAGGATTGCCCAAGTGCAATGATTTATTGTGGGTTATTTAATTTATATACATTGTACATAATGAATGGCTCAAATCTTCCAAGAAAATGCCTTAAGGGCAGAGTCTACTCCTCATAATAGTTAAAAGTGCCTACTCCATGGCAAAGGGTGATATTCCAAAGCGTCTTGGTGGGCAGACATGCCTTGAGTGGGAGAAGAAGTACATATCCTTTTCTGTTCACGCAAGATGATTTTTTTTTTTTTTTAAATCTAAGTCATTCATCCAATTCTTCCTGCTAAAAATGGACAACCCAATATAAAACAGTACATTTGGATGATCCTCGCTATTTGTTTTGGGTCTTTGAAATAATTAATACAAATGAATTGTCACTATTTTGTTTTTATGGAAATGTAGTTTCTCTCTCTCTCTCTCTCTCTCTCTCTCTCTCTCTCTCTCTCTCTCTCTCTCTCTCTCCTGGGCTCCACATTTGGTTGATTAGATCTATTCATCTGATTTGATTTTCTTTAAAGAGTGTTTCTAACAGCTTAAGATTTTGTGATTGAAAGTACACACATAATTTCAGACTCATCCACTCCGCATTTTTTAAAAACTGGTACCCATCTACTGTCAGAGACATCAAACAAATGGGTCTGATCAACCAAATGAGACGTCCACTATGTAAAGTGGGGTCGCAACACCATAACTTGTGTCCTGTAGACTAGCGTTCCACGCGATTTATATTCTACATTTTAAGAGATGTTATACGTGGATGCACGTTGAGGATCTTACTCGGTTGAGTGTCCTGGTCTCACAACTAGGAGGTTATGGTTTCGAAATCACTGGCCATTGAGGAAAAAAAATGTATCTGGTGGATGCACATTCCTCCATATGGAAACGTAAAGTTGGAGTAAGAACAAGTACGTTTCCGTTCTTTCAACGATTCGTAACACCTGTACGGTATGCCCTGCAACGGATGAGCTATGCGTGCCAAAACTTAACAATCTAAGAATTCAAAGCCTCTGGCTTGTAGCCTTCAGTTCGATCGGCAACTCTGGAGCATATCAAATGCTTACAACCATCTAAAAGTAGCCAGGATCGTTGAAATAGCGAGTCACTCTGGTAGTTTGAGCCTGCTATTTCCAAGTGAAAATATGAACATCCACACAAAAGAACTGTTTTCTAACAGTAGTTGCAGGCCATGAACTATGTAGTTAGCATATGTATGGGTCTTGATAATGAGGTCAATTATAGGAATGTTCTGGATCCTCGAACTACAGACCCATCTGTAAGTTTGGATGAACAAGCTGCAGCTACCCACACCCGAAGTAGATCGAGCAGTAAATACTGGTATTTTGCGACCACCATCTCCCTTGCAAGCATCTAAATACCTGGTAATTCCCATGTCGGTATTCTTCCATTACAAGAAATGGCTTTGCCATGGAGTCTGTACAAATGCGAAGATACAGTGAAAAGCAGTAGGAAGACTATTCTTTTGCAACAGCCTCCAACGTCTCAGAGTAGTAATCCTTCCTGAAAGAGTAAAAAGGGATTTAAGAATTAATGTCACCAATTCATCAGAAACTGATAGCAAGTAAAACTTGCAGGAAAACACATGTGAACTGACTTGGGTTTCAAGGATAGTGACTGAAAGAAAATTCTTTATTTGGCGACAACTAAAAATTTCACCGGAAGAGAAGAAGATTCCATACCGAACTTTGCGGGCAAGTTGATAAATGCCTGTCCCTGCCATTTCAACATTTACACTAAACAGGTTCCAGTTTTTCTGCAAACCCAGCATGATACATGGTATATTAGAATCAGTGCTGCCGTATAGCATAAACACCTGTAAATTCTGAAGATACAAATCAACCCAAGAAACAGACTGAATGGGTTTTTCTTCTCGAGAAACCACACTCACTAGGAAAATTGAATATACAAACTCCAGTATCCAGCTCTAAATTCTGTTACACACTATCAAACTGCATGCTACTTGATGTCTCAAAATTAAGAATGTGCTCCAAGACAATGCTCTTGCATTCTCCCAGCACAGCAATATTACAGGCAGATAAAATAACAAAATCATGCAAAATTTGTTAAACTAGATGAGTTATAGTATACAGAAGTAAAGAAGGGGAAAAGATTTCCACCATGAGTCACTTTAGAAAAGAAGAATTTAGTTATAGTGGGAGGGTGGAAACACAGCTGCCTGTTTCCTCAGTGAATCTGAATCATTTATTCACTCAGGATATCCATCTGGACTTCCCTCTAATTTACTTTCAAGGGTCTCTGGAATTTGCAGGAGCAAAATATTTTGTCTAAAAGGAAAAAAGGGCAGCCCAGTGCACAAAGCTCCCCCGTATGTGGGGTCGGGGGAAGGGGCGGACCACAACGGGTCTATAGTATGCAGCCTTACCATGCAATTTTGCAAGAGGCTGCTGTTTCACTGTTGGCTGCAAAGTGGTCCTCTGCTTTCTCCCCTGAAGGTGATGAAGTGCAAATGGAAGCCTTCATGCATGTGCAAGAACACCCAAAAAGAGTAAAAATATCCTAGGCTAAACAGGATTGCCACAAGAATCATTTCTTTTTGTTTTGCTTAGTTTCCTACAGTTATAGTTTGCTTTTTAAGTCACTTAAGTGAGTAGGGGTATTTTTATCATTCTATCTTTCATTCTGTTTAGTTAAAACAAGATTCATAGATTGGTTTAGAAAAGATTGGGAGGAGATTATTTTATTATGCTAAAACCCTAAGAGGTTTATTTATGTGAAAGAACAGCTCTACAGGTTTCAGATTGTTTTAATGAATTTTCCTCTCCTATCACTCTATTTTCTGCATTTATTCTTCATCTTTTTTTATTTAAAACCTATTGTTACCAAGCAAATTGACGTCAAAGATACAGATCTAGGGCTGGATGTGGAAAAGCATGCATGACATGTGCATATCGAGCGCAACAAGAAGAGATATTGGAGTTACAGATAATGGTAAAGCATTTGACGTGCAATTTCAAAAGAATTGACAGTGCTGGAGCCTTAAGAGAGGCATCAAAAGGCAACTGCAGTGATGATGTTGATCTAGAAGAAGATAAGGAAGAAAGTGACCACAAACTGGGATGGGCATTATTCAAGTTTCTAACCTTGATTGTGTTTTAACAAGCGCCCCTTTTGGGTATGCGGGTACTAAGAGTCCTCTCACTACCAACGAGCAGACATCATCAGGCTGGGCCTTGCCGATATCAACAACAAGAAAAAACAAAAAAATTGAAACAAGTTCGAATGTGTATACAAGGGATTTCCGTTTTTACACTTCTTACTAGTAGATAGTGCCCATAAATCTCATGATAGGTACCCAAAGATTTATATTGAATTTCGATGGGAACTTCTCTTGGGGCAATGACACATTGATCTAGTCACCACAGAAGCCTCAAAGGACTATCTAAATTGATTTGTTTCAGCCAATAAGCTCCAAGTGCATCATAGGAACTACAAAAATAGGTTCTTTCTCTTTCATATACTCATAATAATTATTATTATCATCAACTGTTTCCTTTTGATAGTTTATGCGATTACGTAACTTATACCTATTCGCACAAATACCATGATGATTTCCAATCAATTGTACATAGTCTTGAGTTGGTACGGAAATGGGATCCCAAATAGCAGGAGACAAGATTCATATGGGAAAACATGAGTCCTATTGATATGCTCTACGAGCTAGGAAATATTTAGCATAATTTGTAGGCAGAAGAAACACATCAAATTGCATACAGGAATAGGTAGCTATGCACGTGGTTTTGGTGCTGATCGAGGCTAGGGATGGCAAAGGGGTGGGATTTTTAAGGGATCAGTGTTTCAAGCAACCAAACAGTGTTAATGTCAGAAATCTATGACCCAAAGTTGGTTAGGGTCAAGTCATGGCAGGCCAAAGATCTGCAGCGACCCAACCTGTTGCCATTCCTGAGCAGCATTGTTAACCATCTCTTACATAAATTGTTGATAAAAGTTTGTAGAGTCTTGTGATATAGCAACATGAATTGTTTAGGATTGAGATACGACTGCTGTATATCACCATTATACATAGTTTTGGTAATAAAAATAAAATCAAATTTTGATGGACGTCATAAAAAAAAGACCCTAATAACTAAGGAAACAAATCAAATTTCTTAAGGCCCCATAATTGCTAAATGTAGCCTTGAAAACTTATTTGACCTGGGTCTGGCCCATCTTGGATGTAGTTCAGTCAAAGCGCCCAGGTGAGACTGAACCTAGGTCGGGCTTGGGCCTAGATCGGACTTGATCAACCTAAGTCTGGACCGAGCCTGATGTTCACATCACTTTACCCACCTGAGGAAAAACTCGACCACGAGTTAGGGGAGGTCAAAAGTTGTTGCTCAGCATCCAGTAGCACTAGTATGCAACTGTCATCAAACCAAAGAGACTGAGGTGTAAGTAACGTTGCAAGTCCACACTATCGTCACCCTGATGCAGATTGCCTCCTGTCTGCTGTAGCTGATGAAGCACTACCTCCAGTGAGTGTGCGGTAATATTCCAAATGTCTAGGTTAACTTTCTGTAGCTCTATCTCGGAAATCCAAGTGCAGTCATCCAGGGGACACTCCTTTCACTTCAAGTATTTTTGAAATCCTCTGCGTCGAGTCGAGATCTTTTGCTCATCCATAATAGCCTCGACCTCATCTCTGGCTGTGGGTGTACTAGGGATGGGTGGTAGTGGGCTAGAGGGAATGGATACATGGGAGGAAGTAGGGACTGATGAAAAAAGGGCAGTAGGAGATGCCACAATTATGGGGTCCAAGGCTGGTACCAAGTCCTCTATATTCAAAGTGGGGTGAATATGTAAGTCAGGGGGAAGGTCCAGCTCATAAGCATTGTCTTCAAAATTTTGGAGGATCTTATAGGCAACAGCACCTTGGTCTTGTAGTTTCTTGGACGCATGTGATGAAAAATGCTCTGGCCTAATCTTGACCACACGTAATCTCCAATCTTAAAGTTCTCAACTCTTTGGTGGGCATCAACAAGGGCTTTACATTTTGAATTTCTTGTTTGTTCCTAATATCTGCATACAATGAATAAATGTGTTGTGCAAATGATAATGGAGACTCAGATGGCCTCTATGCAATGTCCACTAGGACAAGGTCAGTAGGTGTCCTAGGTTTGTAGCCTGTAACTATTTCGAATGGACTCTTTCCTATGGTCCTATTAACTGAACTACTATAAGCAAAACGTGGTTATATGAAAGACTTGATCCCAATTGCACACACTCTCTCTCTCTAACTAAGCACCTTGTTAAGTGTTCAATTTTAGCCAAAATACCCTTAATCTAGCATCTAATTAAATCATCTAATCAATCAATTTTGAAATTTTGCATAAAAGTTTGCATTTTAGCACTAATTGAACATTCAACCCTTGATTTGCAAAATTTAACGGTCAAATGATTATCAGAGCTAATTAGATGTGTAATATACCGTTAAATGATTCTAATCTAGTCTTATATTTTGCAGATCAACCAAATTGAAATCAAACGGACTAGATCGAAAAGAAGAAAATTGCTTGGACAGAAAAGAAATTAAAAATAATCAAGAAATAAAGTATAAAAGCTAGATAAGAGAGAAGAGGAGTTTGAATCAAAATCAAACTCCTCTCGAAGATCTATAAAAAGAGGTACAAGGTTGAAAAAAAGAAAAGGCTGGAGTTGGATCTCTCTCTCTCTCTCTCTCTCTCTCTCTCTCTCTCTCTCTCTCTCTCTCTCTCTCTCTCTCTCTCTCTCTCTCTCTCTCTCTCTCTCTCTCTCTCTCTCTCTCTCCAACAATAGCACCCTCTGTCTAGCGAATCACAGCCTCTCCCTATTCATCGGTAACAGCACCCTCTCTCTAACGAATCACAGCCCCACGCCAGTCAACCCGTACCTCCTTGGTCCGACACGCACAGCACTCCCTCCTCTTTCTTTCCCTCATTTTCCCTTTGTCACCCACTCTTGCCCTACATCGGCCGGTACCCTCTTCACTGTTCTCTCCTTGTTCACTACACTAGCCGGCTCCTCACTTTCTCCTCTCCTCCTGCATGTGTTGCACCCAACAGTCTCGTTTCCTCCTCTCTCCCTCATTCCTTCTCTCCCTCTCAATAACTTTCTCCTTCCTCTGCTCCACATCGCACAGCACCTATTCCTCTCCACAGCAACCACACAGAATGGCCGGTTCCTACGCATCGTGCCCTCTGTCTGCCCAACCAGCACCTACGCCAACCCCAACTGGTCACACCTCCTTTCCTCACCATCTCTCTCCTTTTCCTGCTTCATCGCCCGACGCAACATAGCCTGAGCCTACCTCCTTCGACTGCTCTCTCCTCCCGGAACACCCTTCTCCTCCTAGCTACTCCCTCTATCTTTCTCCTCTCCATCTCCATCTCGTCTTCCTCTCTCTTCTTCTCTTTTCACCAGCTCCGACAAGCTCGAGTGTTTTCTCCTTTTTTTACTTTTTCCTTTTCCCCCATCCCCTGTTCCACCATCTTCTCAGGCTTCCCTAATTCACCATCGTTTTTTTTTTTTTTTTTGGGTTACGAGTAAAAGAAGGAATTTTGACTGAAAATTTCAATTTTACCCATAACCTTATTTTTTTAAATTCCTTTTGTGTCTCTGATTTAATTACATCTGCATCTTTTCCTTATTCTAGTTCTACTTTTTATCCTTGTTATGATTATCCAGGAGCTATGTAATTCAAGGCTATTTATTAAAGCTTAAACTTAATCAACCTTTTAGCTTTAACAAACAAGATCACTTCAATTCCTGATTAGTTTCCCTTTAGAATTTCAATTAATCTTCAAATCTTGTTCTTAGGACATCTCCTAGCTTATCCATTAGTTCTAATCTTCAATCTAAAATCCAAAAATCAAATCTAAGCTGTCCAAAAAAAAAAAAAAAAAATCACTCTTAAGCCTAGATCATCTAAATTTTGGAGAATCAACTCAATCCAGCCGTTGGATCTTTAATTAGAGCTATCAGTGAGAGATTGATGAAGGCCGATCGAAGTTTTTGATATCAAATTTGAAGAATTTTGTAACAATCGAGCTAGGGAAGAAGATTTTATTTATTTTCTAGTTAATTTTCTGTCTTTTTGAATTTGAAATTTTGTAATTTTCATTAATTAAATAAAATTTTGCTTATAATTTATTGTTAGCTAATTTCTATAATTTCTTTTAATTTTTAGACATTTAAATTTTATTTAAACTTCATCTTTTTTTCTTTTTTTTTACGTCGAGCACCCGTGGGATCGACCCGTACTTATATCAGCTATGCTACAATAGCCCATGCACTTGAGGTAAAACAATTAACAAGTTTCTAGCGTAATTGCCAGGGACTCACAATAGAGTTTTCATAAAATTTAATAAAAATCCAAAAAAATAAAATAAAATTTTTAAGTATTGCATTGTTTTAGCATTCTAGGCATTTTTAGGTGCATTTTTTCACTTTTCTTTGTGCATAATCACTCTATTCCCTGAATTTAGTACTTATTACTATTATTTTTCAAAAATTTGAAAAGTGGAGAAAATTGGCAAGTAGAGCTTCATCAAATAAATATAATTTCCCTACGTTCCTAAAATATGACTTTTACTTCTTCTTTTTTAGTGAATCTTGTAGTGAGATACATTGTAACTTACAATTTTAATTTCAATTTTAAAAGGATTGTATTAAAACAGGGCACGTGTAGGATAAGATTGCCCATACTTGATTGTCATTAGAAACCCCACTATAAGTTTCCCTCACTCCTTTTACTTTTTTTAGTATAGTTGCATTCAGAATAAATTTGCATTTTTTATTGTTTAATTGCATATAGAAAGCATATTTTATAATTGTTATATTTTAGAGTCTACATTAGTTTATTATTTTTAATAGAATTTTAGGGCACATTTATTGCTTTAAGGTAATTTATATGCTGATCGAACTATCATGAAGTGTAGAAATTAATAAAGGCACCCGACCCCACAAAATCAAAGGTGGATTTCATTACCACCTCTTTGCCGACCTAGCATAATCACCACAAGTGTGCAACCCAGCCATTCAAATTAATTTAAAAATAATTATAAGAGACCTTTAGGGCCATCACATGCTCATGGGACCCTCTTAATAGAACGCGATCTATTGTCACTCCAGTGGCTTCTGAGCATTGTGGTTATAGGTATCTTAAAATGCAAGTGATTTTCCTACGCCTTCTGTTGACTTCTATTGAGGTCTAAACACCTCCTGATATGAGGATTGTATTAACCACTTTAAAGCAAAACCCAACTGGTAAGCAATAGTCAAATTTGAAAGAGATGAGCGTTAGACTAGGCTAATCTAAAAGCATTGGCCCCACACACATTTAAGAAAATCAAATATTTGTGCTTGTTAGCCATAGGGGATTATTTGATTGTGTCTTTTGATTGTGCATCATTCTAAGCATTTAGGTTGCGTCATTTAGGATAGTCCTCTTCCAAACAAAACAAAAAGATCTTTCATTATATGCACTTTAGGATACATGACAAAACCAGGAGGTTATTCAAGTACAACAAAAAAGACATACAATTAAATCAATTACTACAAATGACTGATCAACGATCAAGGGGTAACTCACACCCTGATAGTGTTAGAAGTGATCAAGGCCCTCCACTCATCGTGAATGAGGACCCACCACCTCTAATTGATGATAAATATCAACCTCCACCAAGGAGGAATAATCATCCACACATACAAAGAGATTGGAGAAGGAATGGAAACAAGGAGTGCAACCAACAGAGTGACCATGGAGACAATGATGTTTATCAAAATCTTCATAGAAGAACTTTAAGAGACTACCTTTAGCCTACATGCACTAGTACACCATCTTGTGTCATTCTTCCTCAGAACGCTAGTGCATTATAATTAAAAAAGGGAGTTATCCAATTACTTCCCAAATTCCATAGGTTAGACAGTGAGAATCCTTATTTGCATCTTAAAGAGTTTGATGAGGTAATAAGACGACAGAGATTAGACTTAGATGGTTTGGATCCCATATGTTTCCAAACCTCTATTGGTATACCATTAGGCCGAATGGCCTTTCTTGATTTCAATTTTCTCAAGGCCTCTTTTACTTCAGGTATTCTAATCTTACGTTCATATCTATAATATCCAATGTTATTTAGATTTATAGTATTTTCAATCCCTATATTCTCAGGGCCATTGTCATTTAACAATTTTTGAAAGTATATTTCCCACCTTTCTTGGATCTCATCATCTTTGACTAATACCCTTTGATCATCGCTTCTAATGCACCTAACATGCTCTAAGTCCTTACCCTTCTGTTCTCTTACTTCTGCAAATTTAAACACATCTTTCTCACCTTCTCTTGTTCCTAGTCTATTATAAAGCTCATCATATGCTTTAAGTTTAACCTCACTTACTATTCTCTTAGTAACATTTTTAGCATTCTTATATTGATAATAATTTTCATTATTTCTAATGTTCTGCCATGCTTTAAAACTCATTCGTTTTCCTTTGATAACTTTTTGCACTGTTTCATTCCACCACCATGTTTCCTTTGTTAATAGCCTTTTAAGACATCTTTTGTCACTTTCTTAATGGACTCAGCCATATTAGTCCACATGGTATTTACTTATGTTTCATAGGTCCAATTTTCTTCTACCATCAACTTATTTTTGAATGAGGTTATTTTCTCTCCTTTTAAGTTCCACCACTTAGTTTTTGGATGTGTATTAAGTTCAATTCTTTTACTCCATCTTTTGATATGTGAATATCCATAACCATTAACCTATGTTGTGAGATTAAACTCTCACCGGGTATCACCTTACAATCCTTACATATAGATCGTTCATTATTCCTAAGTAGAAAAAAGTCTATTTGGCTTTCATGAAGTCCACTTTTAAAGGTTATTAAGTGTTCATCCCTCTTCTTAAAGAGTGTATTTGCAATGGATAGGTTATATGACAAAGCAAAATCGAGGATATTCTCCCTCATCTCATTCCATTCACCTATACCATACCCTCTGTGTATTCTATCATATCCTTCCTTATCTTTTCCTAGATGGCCATTTAAGTCTGCTCCTATAAATATCCCCTCAATTTTGGGAATTTCTTGCATGACTCCCTCCATATCTTCCCAAAACTGTCTCTTGACTATATCTTGTAACCCTACTTGTGGTGCATAAATCCAAGGCCTCCCTAAGATAATTTGCCATACATCCATAAGCACTACATCGCACCACACGTAGTCCTCATAGGCCGAAACTTTGATGAGACCTTGCAATGCTGGGTGATAGTAATGATAGTGGAATTAACGAAGCTAACATTGTATGGTGTGGGATGCGGCTCAGGTTTCAGCCCTAAATGGCCAACAATGTAGGAAAAGAACCTTGGTGCAACTTCCACTGTCAATGATGAGTTTACAAGACTTCTCTCTACAAGTAACAAAAGTCTAAAATATGGAAGTCCTACGCCAATCACCCTAGGTCTGTTGGGTGATGGCACATCTAACCACCAACAAGCTATCCCAATCAGAAGGTCTAGTAAGAAGCAAGGAGACCTATCCTAAGAAGGCAACAGGTGGGTCACTAGAGGCACTCTCCTCAAGGTCATCCTCACTTTCCTTAACCACTAGGTCCTTGCTAGGTTTCTCTCCCAACAAAAGAGTTCAAACAAACTCCTTAGTGGGGCACATGGTCGAGACCACCGCATCTAAAACACTGGATAGGGCTTTGTCAATTAGTTTTTTCAACCAAAGGAGCTTTGGCCTTGTCCTGGCCACTAAGGAATGTGGCTAGGCTTAGGACCATTAAAAGTGGACCTAGGAACATGAGAAAGACCTAGGGAAAGGTCCCAGAGAGTCAAGTGACAGGGCTAGAGGGGTATTTATTCAAAGCTCGGACCCTCTCAAAAGCCTATTCAAGGTTGAAAACTGGATGAGGTATTAACTCTCTCTAGGTCAAATCTAAGGACGGCTCTAAACCTAGCTAGGGTTAGAATGGGCTCTTCAATCGCATTACACCGAACTTGGTAGGTGAAAAAAGTAGAGACATATTCATCTACCAAGAGGTTGCCCTGCTTAAATGACGGCCACTCGCCTAAAAGATCCCGTTGATAGGATTCAAGCAAATAATTTCGCCAGAGGTCTCTTTCATTTCTTCCCAGTTTGAAACTGGAGATTCCCAACGTATTTCAAAATCGAATTCAACCATTCTAGAAGATCCCAACATCTCCTAAAAGTTTCATCGTAGCTAACTAGGCTCGACGGTTGGCTTAAAGGACATGCATTTGAAAAGCAAGTCCATTGCCTAAGCCAATATAAGAACACCTTAGGGTTATGACTACCATCAAATGTAGGGGCCTCATGTCTAATGGTTTTGAGGGCTTGCTGGTCAGGATTTGGAGGATGTTGAGGAATACATTGGTTTCGACTAGAATGACTATCATGAGGTGGAGGGTCAATGTCCTTCGATGGGTCAGCAACTTTCAGCTATAAGGCAGAGATTTTAACATAAAGCTGATAACCTGCCATACAATCCTCAATCTTGGTAGAAAAACCCTCCACCAAAATGAACTCGTCAAAAAGCCCCTCAAGCATCCGCACAACCTCATCTAGATCCATTTTAGGATAGTAGTCACCACCTATCCTAGTGGGCATGTATAGTTAACTTATCCACAAGGGAACACTCGAAGGGAACAGGTTGTGCAACTAAGAATATAAAAACAAAAAAAAAAAGGAAGAAGAAGATGAAGAAACATAAGGTGAATGCAATGGTGCAGAATTAAGCATGCACAAAAATAGTAAGGGAAACACACAATAACAATGCTGCAGCAGTCTCAAAAGGGCTAGAAATAGTGTTGTAACAGTGCCGAAGTAACGCTATTACAGTTTTGTAATAGGCAGAAAACCCAGGTTGCAGTGCGTAACGTGTGTGCACACTGCTGCGTGCACAAACTATGCGTAGAAGTGCATGCAGGTTGTGTGCAGATGGTGTATTGTGCACACTGCTGTGTGTGAAAAATTATGCAAAAATCAAATTGCTAGCAATAAACCCTAATGCAAAACCTAATCAGAATGCAACTAGAGACTTAAGGCTAATCCCCAAGCTCTAATACCAAATATGATGAAGGATCTAGAATCTACCCTAGGTATGATTTTTAGCAAGCAATTAGAAATACTTAGCCAATTAGGTACCCTTCAGGAATCCTAGAACGTTAATTGGGAGATTGATAGTCGAAGGGAGGGAATCATCTCTAGTATCTAGCCCTAATTAATCCTCTTTAAACTTAGGTCAAAACCATCTCACCAAACCTACCACCCATCCTCTAGAAACCCCACCACCGTTAACATATAGTGGACAGCCAGTACTTATAGCTAGGGCTGCATATAAAAGGGGCAAATCAAAGGAAAAGATAGGCTAGTTCGATCAAAGTAATGCAAAAGGCTGGTTCCCTCAAAAAGATAGCAAGTAAGGTCGAACAACTCAAGCAAGATAGAATAAGAAAATTACCCACGCCACATCAAGAGACAAAGATCTCCACCTTTAGATCAGCATAAATTCATCTCTACAAAGCAAAGTCAAAGAACACCTGCGGAGGAAAGTTGGCATCCCCTACGCTCCATCTTCAGAGGTTTTCTTGATTCAGCACAAGAGTAGCAGAGAAACCAAAAATTTTATCGAATGTAGACTGACATGCCACCCAAGGTAGATATAAAGGGTTTATGTCCTTCAAGAAAGGACCATCTCCCAAGAATTACAAAGGTTCCAATCTTGACGATTACAAAGATAGAAGAAAGAAAAAAAACAAAAGATTCTCTCCTTATTTAAAGGAAATCCTATTTGGTGTAATTTAAAGAAAAAGATCCTAACAACTAAAGAAACAAAAATCAAGCAAATTACATAATAAAAAAAAGATCCTAACAACTAAGGCAACAAATTAAGCAGATTACATAATAATAAAAAAGAAAAAGATCCTAACAACTAAGGTAACAAATCAAGTTTCCTAAAATATAGGGATGACATGCCCAGCACCATAACTGCCAAAAATAGCCTTGAAAACTGATTTGACCTGGTCCTAGACCATCCTAGACTTGGTTTGGTCAAGGGCCTAGGCAAGCCCTAGGCCTAGGCCTAGACCTAGCCCAATGTCCGCATCAATTTTCTTGGTTTGAGTTTTGGGCAATTAGAAAACCTGCACCTTGCTGGTTTACTATTCATGGGAAAAGACGATAACAAAACATAAATCTCATACTTCTTTGAGAAAAAACATGGAATGGAGTATAGGATGTGCCAAAACGACAAGATTTATTCATTTTTCTACTGTTTTTCTCCAATGCTGAGCTTAAAAGCCAAGATTTCATGCAAATACAATGAGCAATCTCTATTCTTGATGAGATAGATCCCTTCTAGTAGTTGATTTATTTTCATAAGTTTTAGCTATTGTTTACATTCTTGGATATCTTTTAGCATTTGAATGTTATGCTCATTTATGTGTTGAGTAACTCCACCACTGCTGGTCTCAAGCCTGGATAAAAGAGAGTTTTGTGTTAGGTGCCAACTGGCAAGTAAAACCCTTGGCAAACCCCATGCATGAATCAATTTTTGACATTCCCACAAGCTAGAGCATTCCCCATAACTGAGGCGCTACATCTAATCCCAGATGCAGTAAAAAATGTACAATGATTGATAGGGCATTTCCTAAGAAGCAACGCGCTGCATCGAATCTCGTTTGCAATGAAAAATAGGCAAGGGCTACTAGGGTGTTCCCTCAAAAGCGACAAGCTACATGTGCAATGGAAAGTATACACAAGTTCCTGCGCCATTCAGGAAGTGCACGGGTAAATAGGCAAGGTAATAAGATTCATATCTCCATATGGAATATAGGCATATTGACATATAAGAGTCCAAAGTTAATACATACAATGAAATGCAAGAGAGTCAAAATTGCTTGTATCTAAGAAACCAAGTGGAAAGGAGCTAAAACTAGAGAAATCAATGTCCATAAGCTATACTATGTGGGAAAGGACAATAATAGAAATGGCATAGCTATAGTGGTAGATAAAGAATTAAAGGATAAAGTTGTCGACGTTAAAAGAACTAGAGATAGAATTATACTAATAAAAATTGTTCTAGAAGAAAAAATCATAAATGTTATAAGTGCATACACACCACAAGTAAGGTTAGAAGATAGAATCAAGAAATAGTTCTGAGAAGATATGGAGGAAGTCGTGCAAGTAATTTCCAACACAAATGGGATATTTATAGGAGCAGACTTTAATGGTCATGGAGGAAAATAAAAGGAAAGATATAATAAGGCACATGGAGGGTATGGTATTGGATAAAGAAATGAGATGTCGAAAGCTATAATCGATTTTTCTTTAGCATATCACCTAATTATAGTAAACACATACTTTAAGAAGAGGGATGAACACTTACTAACCTTTAAAAGTGAACCATATAAAAGCCAAATAGACTTTTTTCTACTTAGGAATACTAAAAGATCAATGTGCAAAGATCGTAAGGTGGTACTTGGAGAGAGTCTAATAAAAGATAAGGATAGTAGAGTGATACTTAATGAGAGTATAATAAAAGATAAGGATTGTAAGGTGCTACTTGGTGAGAGTCTAACCTCACAACATAAGTTAATGATTATGGATATCTACATTAAAATATGGAAGAAAGGAAACGAACTTAATGGGTGTCCAAAAACTTAGTGGAACTTAAAAGGAGAGAAAATAGCATCATTTACAAACAAGTTGATGGTAGAAGAAAACTAGAACAATGAAACAAAAGTAAACAGTATGTAGACTAACATGGCTGAGTCTAGTAAGAACGTGGCAAAAGATGTCCTAGGAGTATCTAAAGGTGAAAGGCAACCAGTAGAAGTAACTTGGTGGTGAAGTGAAAAAGTGCCGAAATGTTATTAAAGAGAAACGAGTGAGTTTTAAAGCATGGCACAGGACTAAAAATAATGAAACTTTGAGCAACATAAGAATGCTAATCAGGTTGTTAAGAGAGTAGTGAGGCTAAACTCAAGGCATATGATGATCTCTATAATAGATGAGGATCAAGAGAAGGTGAGAAAAATGTGTTTAAACTAGCAAAAGTAAGAGAACAAAAGAGTACGGACTTAAACCATGTTAAGTGTATTAAAAGTGATTATCAAAGTGTACTAGTCCAAAAAGATGAGGTAAAAAAAAAGTGAAAAGTTACTTTAAAAAATTACTAAATGACAATTACCTTGAGAATATAGGGATTCAAAGTACTATAAACCCAAATAACGTTAAACATTATAGATACGACCATAGCATTAGAATAAATGAAGTGAAAGTATATGGGAGATACTGGAGTAATTTGGTTGACAAAGTTGTTTAACATGATTGTAAAATCAAAGAAATGCACGATAAATGGACGGAGAGCTCTATTGTACCAATTTATAAGAATAAAGGAGATATACAAAGTTGCACTAATTATCAGGGGATCAAACTTATGAGCCATACCATGAAACTTTTTGAAAGAGTGATTGAGAAGAAGCTAGGGCATGAGACAAGTGTATCAGAAAACCAGTTGGTTTCATGCCTAGGAGGTCTACCATGGAAGTTATTTTCTTGCTCAGACAATTGATAGAGAAATATAGGGAGAGGAGGAAGTACCTCTATATGATCTTTATTGACTAAGAAAAAGCTTATGATAGGGTCTCCAAAGAGTTAATATGGTGGGTGTTGGGTGAGAAAAGGGTTTCACAGAGGTATATAGACACAATTATTATGAGAGAGCGGTAACAATCGTCATAACCACTAGTGGAGAGACCAGTGATTTTCTATCACTATAGGATTGCACCAAGGATAAGCATTGAGTCTGTACCTATTCACG
Organism: Warburgia ugandensis; assembly: GCA_035236585.1. Taxonomy (NCBI): domain Eukaryota; kingdom Viridiplantae; phylum Streptophyta; class Magnoliopsida; order Canellales; family Canellaceae; genus Warburgia; species Warburgia ugandensis. The sequence continues at coordinate 44,960,416 of CP141131.1, forward strand.
TTAGTTATGGATGAGTTAACAAAACATCTGCACTAGGAGATTCCATGGGGCATATTGTTTGCAGATGATATAGTTTTGGTTGATATGACAAATGAGGGCGTAAACACAATGCTAGAGTTATGGAGAGATACACTAGAATCTAAAGGATTTAAAATTAGCCGAACTAAGACAGTGTATATAGAATGCAATTTTGGCAGCGAGAGGAGTAGGAGTGGAGCACCAGTAAGAAGCCCCCCTAAAAGAACACTTCTAATACTTGGGATAGATAATTCATGAAAGCAAAGAGATTGAGAGGGAGGTCAACCAACGAATCCAAGCGGACTAGAACAAATGGAAATGCGCCTCTGAGGTCATGTATGATCGACGGGTGTCACTCAAACTGAAAGGAAAACTCTATGGAAGGCTATAAGGCCAGCATTATAGCCTTCCATACCCTATGGCTCAGAGTGTTAGGCAGTTAAGGAACAACATGTAAATAGGATGAGCGTCACTAAAACCCAGATGTTCAAATGGATGAGCGGGTAAGACAAGAAAGGATAGAATTAGAAATGAATAAAGGAAACTTAGGAGTAGAACCAATAAGAAACAAGATGAGAGATATAAGACCTAGATGGTTTGGACATGTCCAACGAAGACAGAAAACGGCACTGGTTAGGAGTGAGGCGATCCAAGTCAAAGGTTCTAAAAGGGTAAGGAGAAGGTCCAAATAACGTGGATAGAAATGGTGAGAAAAGATTTAAAAACTTTGGGATTAAATGAAGCCATGACATTTTAAGGGAATGGAGGAACAAGATTTATGTGACCAACCCCTAATTAAGATAAGGTCTTGATGATGATGTTCATTATGTGTTGCATGGAGTGAATGCTCTGTTGTAAATGTCATAAGTAGCTTTTGGATAGTTTTGGTGAAGAATTTGGGTGATGCATCTACTGTCTTTTATAGTTTTTGGGCTGCCTTTTAGTTCTTTGAGTGGTGCATTGGCTACAGTAGTGCTAAATTGTGTTTGAGAAGATAAATACATAAAAGGACAAGTTCTTGTCCCTCTGAGCCTTCTGCTGTAAGAGGGAACGGCAGAGTTTCCTCAACTGGAAGTGGATCTGCAATGTTGACAGATTCTATTAAGGGTTCGGATCCTGGTTGGGATCATGCACTACCCATGAATCTTGTTAAAATCAAAACACAGTGCAAATATTGCAATCAGGTGATTAGTGGGGTCATTACTCGGTTCAAGTTTCATTTGGCAGGTATAAATGGCGAGGTAGCATCATGCAAGACGGTTCTTATGAAGTAAGGGAAGAAATGAAAAGAAACCAGGAAGCAACTAAGTAGGATAGGCTGCTAAAAAATAAGCAAGGATTGTAGTGGGATATCCATATGGTCCATGGATGATATGATTGATTTGGATGGAGATCAAGCTACAGAAGTTATTAGTCAACCTCAAGGGCAAGGAAGCCAATCAAAGAAGAAGAAAGCACAGGTTGGTTTGACAAGTGGTCTAAGTTTCTTCTTGAACCACCCCCGGGTCTCAACCAAGCATCGAGTATGCCTTAGCCGCAAAAGAGAAGAAGCAAAATACAGAGGTACAATACTTATACCAGCTTAATGCTGCAAGATCTGATTATTATCAGCCCATGATTGACAAAATTGCATCAACGAGACCAGGATATAAGGCTCCTTCATATCTTGAATTGAGGTGTAGATTGATATTACAAATGGAGGACTTGAATGCATATCTGGAAGAGAATAGGCTTGATGGAGCATTATAGGATATGTTCAATTATGGTAGATGGTTGGATGGATGGGTATAACCGTCAACTAAATAATCTTTTCGTATATAGTACTAAAGGGTGATGTTTCTTAAAAGTGTCTATATGAGCGGATAGCGAAGGATAACATGGCACATTTGAAGTATTTAAGCAAGTAGTGGAAGAAGTACGTCCTGAGAATGTGGTGCAATTCATATCTGACAATGAGCCAAGTTATAAGGCTGCTGGCAAGAAATTGTGAAGCATTTCAAGACATTGTATTGGACACCATATCCTGCGCATTGTATGCTTTTGATATTGGAGGATCCGGGATTGATAGGTGGTTCCAAGTTATTGCAGAGACAATTGATCAAGCAAGAGAGATCACCAAATTCATCTACAGTCATGCTTGCTTGTACCATTTGATGAAAACAAAGTTCACAAAGGGAAGGAAGCTTTGTAGGCCTGCATGGACTAGGTTTGCTACTAATTTCTTATCCATACAGATTCTACTGAGAAGTAGGAAGCCTTAAGGCATAAAATGGTGTCCCCAGATATGTGCATAGTCAATTTGGGAGAAACCCAACTAAAGTGTCAGAGAGGGTGGTGAAGAACATATTGGATAATAAGTTTTGGTCTAGGTGCATGATGATCTAGAATGTGAGTGAGGCTTTGGTAAAAGTATTAAGAATGTCAAACAAGCAAGATGTGCCAGTCATGGGATATTTGTATGAGGCAATGGACAAAGCCAAAGAGCTTATAAGGGACAGGCTAAAAGAGGACGACCGAATAGATGCCTATTTGAAATGTAATTAGTGTAGGATGGACCAATCAGCTCCATAAGTCTCTACACACTGGGGTATATATGTTGAATCCAAAGTTGCTCTATATTCCTGATTTCTCTAAGCACAATGAGGTTTAGGAAGGGATATGCTTGCATTGCTAGGTTTGCGAGGAAGAGGAGAGATCAAGCATTGACTAACAGGTGATTATCCACGTATAGGAATTGCATGGGAGCATAATTTGGAAGCAACATGGCCAAGACTGTGTGATAAATGATGAGCCCAGGTAACTAAACAACTTCCCTTTTAAAAAGGTTAAAGCTTTCCAATCCTATGTTGCTCCCCATTTTGCTCTGCTATAGTTAACAATCTATGTTTGATTTTTTACATCAATGTAGTGGGTCTCCTATGGGACATGTTACTGAATCGCAAAATTTTGTAGTTCTGGAGCACTTTTGAACAAATCCATAATTAAAAAAGGAACATACTTGAGCACCAAAGGCTCATTGACTTGGTTTTCATTCATTACAAATTGACGTTGAGAGCAAGGTATGCTATATTTTTCATAGTATGATAATCTATGATATCTACATCTGTCATCTACTTTCTAAAGATATAAGATCTAAGTTAAACTCTACAAATTTATTGACAGGTCTATAATAAATGACCAAATCACTCGCAGATCCCATTTCATTAGACATTTTAAAATTGTTGATGATTGTGGGATGGATGAAGGAGTTCAAATTAGCATGGGAGATGCTAGGAAGAAGCTACGACAAGAAGAACTTGAAGCAAATGCCAATGCGGCTAGAGATGGTGAAGGAACTAGCCATGCAAATGATGAAGTTGCAACTGATGAATTGTTTGATAAAGTTAGCCAGTGGCAACCTCCTATTCCTGATGAGGATAGGAATTATAATCTCGTCGCCGATGATAATACTGGATCAAGTCATATGATATATGACAAAGGAGGGTATTTTGTGGAAAATGCAGTTGAGAGGATGAAGAAAGTGATGCAGAAGAGGAAGAAGAAGAAGACTAGGGGCAGTTGAGAAATATTCCCACTTTGAAAATGAAACCTGTTCTGCTTAATACTTCATACTTTATTTTGCGAATTGTGATTAGCTTATGGATTTCTTATGGTTAAACACATTTAAAGACTGTGACACTGAGGATGCGTGATGGGGACCATTATCCCACGTTTTTTTTTAAAGTTATGTTCTAGTATAGTTTGCTTAGGATATTTACCACCTAGGGTATTAGGTTTATTAGTGTGTTGTGACTTAAGTAGGGGCAATTTTGCCTTTTTTCTAGATTAGGGGTGGATTTCCCCTACTTAAGATCTTTTCTTTTTTGTGTATGTAGATTTCTGATGAATAATGAATGAAATTTTTGATAGACTTAGTGGATTCCTCGTTCTAGCTTCCTTCTTATAGGCATGAAGCCGCATTCAGTACAAGGCTGAATCACTTTTGTTCATCCTATTCTATAAGTCAGTACTTTTTTTGCCTTGTCTTTTAAAGGACGATTTCTAAGCTGCGTGTGGTTACGTGTTTTGCAACAATAATAACCTAGAATTCTTATCCTACACAAAATTCCTAAGTCTTAGATTTGAAACTTAATCAGGACCATTCATCAATTAGAAGGACGATCTAGATTGAAACTTTGATCTTGCCTTAATCGGTAAAGATCAAAAGCAGCCTACAGATCCTGTAACTCATTCTAGCCTATGCACACTAATTAAGACTGATTTTCTGCATGTTGAAGTGTTCATCTTAGTTTAATTTATGTTTTCTTATTTACGTTAATTCTGATCTGATCTCACCATATATATTAAGTCATCTTGCATGCCATCCTACATCAATGTGCTTATGAATGCATTATATTGTTGGAATTGAATGCAAATATGACATTTTAAGGATTACATTTTTTAAGTGCCATTAAATTAGTGTAGATTGAATGCAAATATGATAAGTTAGTATATAATTGGCATTTTGTTAAGTTTAATTGATTGGATATGATTGTTTTGGTGTTTTCTGAATTTTTCCTATTTTTAGAATTTTCCTAAATTTTTTAGCTATTTCTTGATATTTTAATTATTTTTTATTCATACTGGTCAACACATGTCCGGTATTGCCCACCCGCTGGTACATCCCAGTTGGAGGCCCAAACCAGTATGCTGACCTGTACAGAATTGACAACTATGGTACAGATTTGTTTGATTAGAGGATATGTTAGATATGCTTGCAGGCTCTACAATTTTTAAAATTGATCTTTAGAGTGTTTACCATGAGATTCACATTGGATTGGAGATGAATGGAAGGTAGTATTCAAGAACGAGATAGATTATATGAGTAGCTTGTCATGCCATTTGGCTTATCGCGTGCTCCCAGCAAGTTCATGTGCAGAATGACTGAGGTACTAGGCTCTTTGATTGGATCATTTGTAGATGTTTATTTTGATGAAATTTTGGTGCGTAGCAGTAAGAATGACCACTTAATGTAATTGCAACTAATCATATAGGTTGTCGTTAGAGAAAGACTACATGTTAACATATAAAGTGCTTATTGTTGCACAAGAACATGGTTTTCTTAGTTATATATTTAGTTGACAGGCTTAAGGCTGATCCTAAAAAGGTAAAAGCAATCTTAGAGTAGCCAATTCCACAATCTATCAGTGATGTTCATAAATCCATGGATTCATCGTATTTAAGAATTCAGCAACACCATGAGTCCTTCTACGGAGGGTGTTAAGGGCACAATTTTCATCTGAACCAAGCAGTAAGGTGTGAATTTGAAAACTCAAGCAGCTCATGACTGAAGCTCCATGACTTGCATCACAAAATCAGAAGGTATTTGTAGCAAAGAGCTGATGCCTCTCAAGTGGAAAGTGGTGTTGTTTTGAGTCAAGATGGCAGCCTTATAGCTTTTTCTAGCGACATACTATCTGATGCAAAGTGATGATACTCTACTTAGGATTTAGAGTTTTATACATTAATTGAGCTTTTTACAATATTGGTAGCACTACCTCATCCACTCATGAAGCATTGCTTTCTCTCAACTTGTAAAAGAAGTTAAGCCACATCAAGCAAAATGGAGTGACTACCTCCAAGATTATAATTTCTCTTTGAAGCACAAATCAGGTGCAATTAACAAGTTGGATCATGCATTGAGCAGACAAGTGGTTTTGTTGACTACTTTGCAAGCAGAGGTATGAGAAGTCCTGTTGTTGATCATTCTTCTCCATTTACTATCCATGGTGATTAGTTGTTTCGAACCAAGAGGTTATGTATGCCAATGGTTCTTTTTGGGAACATATTACTCGAGAGATAACATGGAGCTAATCTTGGTAGGCATTGGGGTCATGACAAGACATTGGAAGATGTGGCTCAACGTTATTACTGGCCTAACATGTGCAGAGTTGCAAAGTGATTGGTCAAATGATGTAGAGTATGCTAATATGCTAAGGAACAATTAGAAAACATAGGACCGTTCACTCCATTACTAGTTCCTACATCTCCTTAGGTCCATCTTAGCGAAAAATGGATTACCACGGACAGCAAAGGTGCATGACTTTCTTATGGGACCATCATCCCACTTTCTTATGCATCAGGTACTAGTCGACAAGGGAGAAGTTGAAAATGATTTTGTTACTTCTTTCCTTCTTGCAAATGAATATGCATTTGTATATTAGTTTATAAAGAGAAAATGAAAATCATCTCCAGCTTCTTAAAAGTATGGCAACCCTTGCATCAGGTGCCAGCCAACAAGGGAGAAGTTGAAAATGATTTTGTTGTTTCTTTCCTACGCAAATGAATATGCATTTGTATATTAGTTTGTAAGGAAGAAATGAAAATCATCTCCAGCTTCTTAAAAGCATGGCAACACAAACATGACATGAATCGAATACTGACATTCACTCAAGCTAGGGCGTTCCCCATAAGCGATGGCTGCATCGGATCCTAGGTGCAGTGAAAAATGGGTAAGGGTTGCTAGGGTGTTTCCCCAGAAGCAATGCGCTACATCAAATCTCGAGTGTAGTGAAAAGTGGGCAAGGGCTGCTAGAGCGTCCCCTTGGAAGCAATGCACTGCATCAGAACCTAGGTGCAGTGAGAAGTGGACATGGGTTCATGCCATGAAGATCAAGAAAGGCGCTGGTAAATAAGATATTTGAAGAGCATAAGATTCATATTGCCACATGGAATATAGGGACATTGACAGGTAAGAGTTTGGAGTTCGTAGACACGGTGAAACGTACGAGAGTCAACATCGCTTGTATCTAAGAAACCAAGTGGAAGGGGGCTAAAGCTAGAGAAATCGATGTGTAGAAATTATGGTATGTAGGAAAGGATAATAACATAAATGACGTAGGAATAATAGTGGATAAAGAATTAAAGGATAAAGTTGCGGACGTTAAAAGAATCAATGATAGAATTATAATAATAAGAATTAAAGCATACGCACCACAAGTAGGGTTAGAAGATATAATCAAGAGACAGTTTTAGAAAGATACGGAGGGAGTCATGCAAGAAATTCCCAACAATGAGGGGATATTTATAAGAGCAGACTTAAATGGCCATGTAGGAAAAAGAAAAGGAAGGATATGATAGAATACATGAAAGGTATGGTATAGGTGAACGAAATGGGATGGGGGGAACTATCCTCAATTTTGCTTTGTCATATTGGCCATTGCAAATACACTCTTTAAGAAGAGGGATGAACACTTAATAACCTTCAAAAGTGGACTTTATAAAAGCCAAATAGACTTTTTTCTACTTAAGAATACTGAACGATCAATGTTTAAGGATTGTAAGGTGATATTCGGTGAGGGTTTAACCTCACAACATAGGTTAATGGTTATGGATATCCATATCAAAAGATGGAAGAAAGGAAATGAACTAAATAGGAATCCAAAAACTAAGTAGTGGAACTTAAAAGGAGAGAAAATAACCTCATTCACAAATAAGTTGATGGCAGAAGGAAACTGAAACTATGAAACAAAAGTAAACACTATGTGGATTAATATTGTTGAGTCCATTAAAAAAGTGGCAAAATATGTTTTAGGAGTATCTAAAGGTAAAAGGCAATTAGTAAAGGAAACATTGTGGTAGAGTGAAACAGTGCAAAAAGTTATCAAAGAAAGATGGATGTGTTTTAAAGCATGGCAGAAGACTAAAAATAATGAAAATTATGAACAATATAAGAATGCTAAAATGGTTGCTAAGAGAATAATAAGTGAGGCTAAACTTAAGATATATGATGAGCTCTATAATAGACTAGGAATAAGAGAAGGTGAGAAAGATGTGTTTAAACTTGCAAAAGTAAGAGAACAGATGGGCAAGGACTTAGATCATGTTAGGTGCATTAGAAGTGATGATCAAAGGTATTACTCAAAGATGATGAGATCAAACAAAGGTGGGAAACGTAATTTCAAAAATTATTAAATGACAATGGCTCTGAGAATATAGGGATTGAAAATACTATAAATCTAAATAACATTGGATCTTATAAATCTAAATACCAATAGAGGTTTGGAAGCATATGGGAGATATGGGGATAGTTTAGTTGACCAAGTTGTTTAACAAGATAATAAAATCAAAGAAAATGCCTGATGAGTGGAGGAAAAGCTCTATTGTACCAATTTATAAAAATAAAGGAGACATACAGAGCTACACTAATTATCGAGGGATCAAACTTATGAGCCATACTATGAAACTTTTTAAAAGAGTGATTGAGAAGAGGCTACTGCATGAGACAAGTGTATCGGAGAACCAGTTTGGTTTCATGGATAAGAGGTCTACCATGAAAGCTATTTTCTTACTAAGACAATTGGTAGAGAAATATAGGGAGATGAGGAAAGACCTCTACATAGTCTTTATCGACTTAGAGAAAGCTTATGCTAGATCCCTATAAAGTTTATATGGTGGGTGTTGGGCAAGAAAGGGGTTTCACGGGGGTATATAGACATAATTAAAGATATGTATGAGGGAGCGGTAACAAATGTTAAGACCACTAGTGACGAGACTGGTGATTTTCTTGTCTCTATAGGATTGCACCAAGGATCGGTATTGAGCCCAAACCTTTCCACGTTGGTTATGGATGAGTTAATAAAACATATGCATGAGGAGATTCCCTGGTGCATGCTATTTGCAGATGATATAGTCTTACTTGATGAGACAAGGGAGCGTGTAAATACAAAGCTACGAGTTATGGAGATAAGCATTAGAATCTAAAGGATTTAAAATCAGCCAAACTAAGATAGAATATATGAAATACAATTTTAGCAAGGAGAGTAGGAGTGGAACACCAATCAAGATTGATAACCAAGAAGTCCCCGTAAAAGACCACTTTCAGTACTTAGGATCAATGATTCATGAGAGTGGGGAGATTGAGAGGGAGGTTACCCAAAGAATCCAAGCGGGTTGGAACAAATGGAGATATGCATCTAAAGTTTTGTGTGATTGGCGAGTGCCACTCAAACTAAAAGGAAAATTCTATAGGATGGCCATAAGGCCTACCATGCTCTATAGATCAAAGTGTTGGGCAGTTAAGGAACATCATGCTCATAGGATGAGCATCGCAAAAATGAGGATGTTGAGATGGATGAGTGGTAAGACAAGAAATGATGGAATTATGATTGAAAATATTAGAGAAAATTTAGGGGTAACACCAATAGGAAATTTAGGCGTGCAATCAGCCTCTTGCAAAATGCAAGGTAAGGCTGCCTACTATAAGCCCTATGGTCTGCCCCTTCCTCGGACCCCGCATAGGCGGGAACTTCGTGCACCGGGGCTGCCCTTTTTTTACCAATAGGTAACAAAATGAGAGAGATTAGACTTAGAAGGTTTGGACATGTCTAAAGGAGACTGAAAACAGCACCAGTTAGAAGGAGTGAGGCAATGCAAGTAGAAGGTTCTAAAAAGGCAAGGGGAAAGGCCCAAAAGAACATGGATAGAAGTGGTGAGGAAAGATTTAAAAACTTTAGGACTAAATGATGCCATGGTACGTAATAAAGAGGAATGGAGGAATAAGACTCATGTGGCCGACCCCTAATTAGGATAAGGTCTTGATGATGATGTTATAGTTTAGTTTACTTTGGATATTTACCACTAAGGATATTTGATGGGGACGATCATCCCTTCTTCTTCTTTTTGTCTTTTTATGTTATGCTATAGTTTAGTTTACTTGGAATAGTCACCATTAAGGGTATTAGCTCGCTTAGCAAGTTGTGACTTAAGTAGGGGCAATTTTGTCTTTTTCTATATTAGGGTTGAATGTCCCCTTTTTAAGATCTTTTTCTCTTTTGTATAAATAGTTTTTGATTAATAATGAATGAAAATTTAGTTAGACTTTGTGGATTCCTCGTTCTAGCTTCCTTCATAGGGGCGTGAAGCCCCTTTTGTTTCATCTTATTCTATAAGCCAGTACTTTTTCTACCTTATCTTTTAAAGGACAATTTCTGAACTGCATGTAGTTACATGTTTTGCGTTAGTAATAATCTAGAATTCTTATCCTGCATGTGAGATATTTCTGATAGAGTTGATCAAGGTAGAACTATGACGATTCTTCCAAATATTCTTGATATTCTTGAGACCATGGTTGTTCATGATGCTTAGCCTATCCATTATAGTCCTAATAGTCTGTCTCAAGATAATAATTGCTAGGTTCAGGGAATGCACCAATTGCATCCACATGCTCCTGATAATATCCATTATAGGTGGAGCTTGATGGCCATGAAGTAATGGGATATGTTTGGTCAAAATAGGTGTATGAATTATTGTATTGAGGCCATTGAAATGATTCAATATCTTGCCTAAAAGCATTTGACCTATGCATTAGACTTTCTATCCTATCCGTTGTAGTGGCCATTCTATCAAAAGTATTAAACAAATTAGGATTATACGTTGGTTCTATTGCATATATATCTTCATAGCTTAAGGGCCTAGGAGTGAAATAGTATGAAAGTGGTGGTTGAATATCTCTTGCTTGGTAGGCCATTGTACTCAACTTTATATACAATGAAACAAATCATTATATACAACTAATGAGTACCTTTTTTTTCTATGCTTTTATTATTATTATGAGAAATTGAAGGAAGACTGTAACTATATGATGCTAACTAATTAAAATTGACTCTTAACTTCAAATGATCCACAATCAATTTCTAATGGTTCACTAGCGAGCTATTTTGCTAATCTTTGTTAATTTGTAGGGCGGTAGCTTTTAGGGCTATATCTAGATAGCTCCTCCTTTTATCCAGGCTCAATTACTACTTACCAGTTAGGTTCCGCTCTAAAATGGTTAATACAATTCTCATGAAAGGGGGCGTTAGACCTCAACAACCATCAATGAAAGGTGTGGAAAAATTACTTGAATTTTGGATACTCATTATAACCACAAAGCTCAAAAAGCCATTGGAGTGATAATAGATCTCCTCTTTCAAAAAGGGTCCTATAAGCTTAATACCCTAAATCTCTTGCTACTTGATTTTAAATTAAGATTCATGGGTTGGGATCACAAACAATCAAGGAATTGATTTAATTACCTAGGTTGGACAAGGATCTTGTGATAAAATCTAGTCCTTATCTTATCAAGGTTCTTGTGGGGCCCTTACTATTAATGTGTTGCATCCACCATAAAAAAATAAAATGTGCAATACAACTACAAGAAAAATAAACTAATTCATACGTATATGCTATCTAACAAAGGGTCCACACCTTAACAGACGAGACATTATAACCAAACAGCCTATACCTTAATTACAGGCGAGCTTAGGCTAATCTTTGTTAAATAGGTGAAATATAATGTAGTAAACCTAATTAAGATGCAACAAATATATTGAATGACCCTAAACTATATGAATTACACTACCATTTAATGCAATATAATGACCTATATTGCACTTGACAAAGTTTTTCGCAAGTCGAGCTATGTAGTTAGCTTGTCGAGAGTGCAGGGGGAGTGCACCCTTATTGGGAGTTTGAGCCATCAAAATCATGTTCTGTGATATGCAACCAAAATACAAATTTTACTCTAAATGCAACCACACTAAAAAAATAAAAGAGAGTGAGAGTAACTCACAGTGGGGGTTTTGAAGAAGATCAAGTGTGGGCCACCATACCCCACACTTGCCCTATATTATTATAACCCATTTAAAATAAATAATTAAATTACAAATTACAATGAGGCCTCAGTATAAGTTGTGACGACCCAGAATTTTGATTTTTTTCTTGAAAATTAAATTCTAAAATTATACATTTTTATCTAAAATTTAGTAGAGTTTCCTCTATTTTTTGGACTTTAGCATTTAATGCATGCTTTGTGGAAATACCTAATAGCGTTCATAAGATTTAATATAATATAAGGATTTAAAGATTTTCTTTCTTTTAGAACCATATACTAGTCACAGCCCCAAACACACTTATTAGTCAAAATCTACCAACTATTAAGTACAACAATGTATCTTTAATAACAACTAGACAACTCTTTACTTCAATTAGGAAGTAAATGGTGTCACACCCTTTGCTACTTTTAAAGATATCTTCAATTAGTCGCCTTTTGCTCCTTGTTAGAACTTCCACTTGAAATTGTTGGTTGTAAGGGGGGTGAGTCCGACGACTCACAATGGGAATTTATAAGGTTAGATAAAACCATGTCAATCAAAATCCATATCTATTCAGTATAATTTATAAGATATAAGATTTTCATATTAACTCCATCAGTATCCATATACATCAAATCACCTATAATATAATTGTGAAGTATAACTTAATACATCCCAAGACGTTGTTCATAAAATTCAATAAATCTCTAATGACATATAGATTTTAATAAAGCAATTCGGCATCATTAATCACAATCTATCAAAACATCAACTATCAAAGTTGATTACTAATATTCCAGGATATCCTGACATGTGTGAATTTGTCTCAAATAAAAATAAATAAATTTAAAACATAATACCGACTGGCAAGCTGCGGCTATGCTATGTATCAGAATCGTGCCCGAATACCACAGCCACTACACCACCTCCATGGGAAGGAATGGATCAATACAGGATGGAGTCAATGCCATGTCCTCCACCCTTAAATCATATATTGGTATTTATATCAAAAGGAACTAGGGGCCAAGTTGGTCCTATGTCATACATAGCTAGCATGAGTGTCTAACCGACCACTCACCTAGTGTAAAACAATTCTCAAGAGTCTAACTGACAACTCAAGTTATTTCTAATATTTATATGTATGCCTAACTAATTATTCCATAGATCTAGTTATGTATTTAAACATAATAATAAAATTCTAATATATAATCATTAAAACATTTTCGAATACAACACCTTTCTCAAGAAATCATTCGCATCATAATTTTCTTTTACAAAATCAAAATTATAAGGGTCAATCAAAATCTTTTATTTCTTTAAAACCATTACTACATTATATCTGAAATTCAAAGATTCTCATCATTGAATTACAAATAAATTGAGATATGATATGTGTGTGTGTGTGTGTAATAAATTTTATTGTTAACATTTTCAACTAATGTATACTAGCACTTTCTGCACCCTTGTTCTCTTATCTATTTAGTATTCATACTTAAGATTGTTATATATAATAACATTCAGAGTAATAGACTATATTTTAAATTAACAATTGCATAAGGATCATAAGTTCTAGTTTTATAAATTTTTGTGTTATGTAAATTTGTAGTATCGATGACGTATATTCTTCAAGATAAACAGTTTATAGTTAATAAAAGTAAACTGAATATAGTTACTAGTTTGATCCTTTAGCTTAAGGTTTAGTAGTCAAGATCCAAAATTTGTGCCATCTCTTTTTAGGAAATTTTGACTCTATACTAGTTCAGTACTTGTACGGAGTCATTAAATGTTGAGAAGACACTAGTGAATAGCAGATCTACTCTTAAATAAAATTTATACAAGTTTAATGACTGAATTAAAAAGTCTAACAATAATTCTGTTTGTTCTGTGATTGATCTTTCCAATGCATTACTAAATGCTAAGAAAGATGTCTAATAACAAACCTTAGTAATAGCCTCCATCATATGAAGTTATTTTTTTGGACAGTTTGATAAAATAGTCTCATATGCTATTTAGTATAGAAAGTTTCTAACTTTCTAAATATAAATAGAGGATTTTGTTTGGAGACTGCTAGTATATCAATGCCATATATTAACTATTGCTGTTAGAAATCGAGTGATTCTTACCAATTAATTTAATTAAATCACAGCATAGTTTATAGATTTGAATTATTATAATTAAATGCATAAAACTATGTATATATACGTTCTAAAGTTTATTGATTTAGAACTACAATAGAAGAGGCCACTTGTTTAAAAAATGTACATTCTTTACAAGACTAGATCATATAATAAAAAGAAAACAAGGACTAATACATAAACTGTTGTCCGATTCAATAGATGAATACAAGTTTCATTTATATAGGAGTTTGATAGTTAATTTCTTATACAATATCAAAGTCATAGCAGATCGCGTACTATAGTACTAAATCAATCCTTAACTTTGAAATATTTATAGATTTTTCTACTAAATTTAGTATGACCTATGCTTAAAATAGATTTGGAATCATTAATTTTTGTTAGCTAAACATCACACCTAAACAGTATAAATCTAATAAACTATCTATCATATAACAGAGAACAATAACATATAGACAATTATTAAATAATTCTCTCAACATTACAAATTTTCATTGAAGGTATCAAGCATGATTCAATAAACAAATCTGAAGTGAATTAATTTTAGAATCAAATCAGTTTATATATATGTCTATATATGTGTGTGTGTCTATATATATATATATATATAAATCAATTTATCATAGTTTAAAGTACACAACTGTTCATATATATGTAGTTTACTAACTAAGAATTTTTTTTCTCGATTGTTATTTGGAAGTTCCATGATAACAGGTTGCTAAAACACAAAATATAATTTAGAAATTTTAAACTAATCATTCTAGTAAAAGAAACTTTGTAATTTATTTTAATCATATGGTTTTCATTAGAAATTTCTCTATATTACATCTACATGATTCTAAAATCTAAGTTACTACTTCTACTAAAATTCAGAATGTATTTCAACTACAAAATCACTACTTGCAAACTTCAGAATACAAATAGTTAGCATGCAAAACATTATTTACAGATTTAAACCTACTGATTTTCAGGAAAAAAAATCAAAATTAATTTCAGTTACATAGTTTTTTTTTCTATTTAAAAGTTTAGAATAACAGATTATTATTATACAAAACATGATTCAGAGATTTAAAGTAATGATTTTCAATAACAAACGAAGTTAAATATAACAATACGGTTACTGATTCTAAAATAAAAAATAAAATAAACAAGAGGGTTAAACCTAAACAAGTAAAATCCCACTTTTCCCCTTACCTGTAAATGCTATTTCCTTTTTCCCTCTTCAGGTTTCTTTTCTAGGGCTTCCACACAAAAGCCCTAGTTCTCCTTCTCTTCCTATGCCCTCTGTTTTCTTATTCTTCTTTGGTTCTTCACAAGGAAAACCCAAAATCTCCCCTCTTCCCTACGTTTTCCATGGAAAAGAAAACACTTCTTCCTCTGCTATTTTTCTCTTCTAGGCTTTCATTCAAAAAGGCCTAAAATCTTCTTCTTCTTCTTTTCTTTTTTCTCTTCTTCTCTTCTACATTTTCTTCTTTCTTTAGGGTGTTTAATGCAAAAATGAAATAAGGAAAACTTCCTTATTTCATTTCATTTTTTAACCCTTTTCTTTTACACATTTGTAACTTATTATTTATTACTTAGTTCAATGAGTTTTCTAATCTCAATCGTCATATTGTTTTTAGTTTTGACATCTTTTATTTTGACCTATTGGATCACTAAAGGCTCAGTTTTATAACTATTTATTTATTACTCCCTTTATCTATAACCGTTAGATTATCATCTAATGTTAGTTATTTGTAATAGTTTTCTAATTAATTTACTCTCTCATTTCCCTCACATGGGATATGTATGGTATCATGTGGGTTTTCATATTTAGATGTCCACATGGAAAAAATTTGTAATAACCAAATAATTAATTAATAAAATAAAATTAACTAACATAAAAACATAATTTCTTCTTAAAAATGGTCAGGGAGGTGACTTGAAGTCTAAACCTCACTTTGACAAGCTGTACTTAGGACCGCTTAGCTACACTTAGCTTAGGTCGTCAACTCTTGCTAGATTAAAAAATTTTATTAGTAATATTCTAACTATACATAATTTATTTAATGAGTTAAAATTAAGAAATTTGTTTAGGTTTATTTCAACTCACTTTTATACCATAATAATACATAATTGACTTTAAAAATTTACATAGTTTATAATTATAATGTTTCTTTATTTCTCAAAAATGTGGGCCATTACACAAGTTCACTCAAAAACCTAATCTAAGAAAGAAAGAAAATCCTATTTAATCCAATTAAACTTTTGCCCATAGGATCACCATCATTCCTTTGCCAAAATTTCGTTACACAAAAAATAAAGAATATGTCAATTTGCAAGCGATTAGCAAAATATGCAGATATGATGTGAAAACCCTAATCTAATGCAACCTAAAAATGTAACTAAAGATAAGCAATCTAAACTAGAATCCAACCACAAATCCATTGTGATTCCTTAACAACAACGCCAAGATATTGGTGTAGCTTTAGTATTACTCGCAAGATCATGAATCAATGTAATAATTGCACACGAGAGAGGTTGATCCCATGAGGAATCTTATGGTTTTGTATATTGGTTGAATCTTGCTTACACCACTTATCTTAGCCAAAGAGAGATTGAATTGATCTAAACTAGGAAAGTAAATAACATGGGAAAGGAAACATGCATGAATTTAGAAACTAAACTAAGGAAACTTTCTCAAACTATTCTAAGATGCACCTAAACTTAAACTACAACTAAGGAAACCTAAATATGAAGTAAACTAATCTACAGAACATGCATGTAATAACTATCATTTTATTTTATTTTATTATTCCATTTATGATATTTTTTAAATTGAATATGAAAAAAAATATCATTAAAGAGGAGGGGTCATTTTGATATTAGCACCCCTCCCCCTTAAAGGAATAAAAAATAGATCTTGAGACATGTTCCTAAACTTGACAAAAAAAGGGGAAAACAAAGTAGAAAGAAGGGAAAGAGGAGAAGAAGAAAAGGAAGACCCACCCTGCGCTGAAGGAATTGATTGTGCCGATGAGAAGGAGAATCAATTGCAGGGGTTTGCCAAAGTTGCAGAAATTCTTCCTCAATTTATATGAAGTTTCAACCTCTAAAGAGACCTAATTGGAAGGGGAATATAAGGATATAGATTTGTAAAGTAGGCTAGTTTGGTGAGGTAGGTAATCTAGGAAGGTGAGAAGAGATGGATTTAGAAGGTAGGATGAGGTGGACTTTCTAAAAAATAACCAAAAGGATGGGGATAAGATATATAACGTAGGAAATTTGAGATGGGAATTAGAAGTGGGACTCTAGTATAGAAAATAAGGTGGTTGATTGGATATGAAAGATTAGAAAGTTAGGTGAGATGGCTGAGATTGACTTTCTAAATATGAACAAGGGAATGAGGGAGGCACCAACTTTTAAGGGATTAGGTGTGGAACTCCCCTCCTTAAAGGTGTTTCACTTGGAGAGGTAAGAAAGAGAGGAAAGAGGGAGAAAAATAGCAAAAGATAGGGAGATAGAGAGAAAAGGAGGAAAAGGAGAAAAAGAAAGGTAAAATACAATGATTTTTCTCCCATTGGTTCACCTTAGCATGCCACCAATCCTAGTTTGACAAGTCATCATTCATTCTAATTATTCACTTGATTTTTCATAGAATAATTGCTTGAATACTTTCTCTAGTGTGGCTCCATGTGGCATAGCTTAGATGACTTCAAGGCTCACTTTGATGGCTCATTGCTTGATGGCTTGACTTCCTTCGGTTTTCTTATTAGATTTGTCATGTATGGCTCTAATTCTCATGCAA
This sequence comes from Warburgia ugandensis, assembly GCA_035236585.1. Taxonomy (NCBI): domain Eukaryota; kingdom Viridiplantae; phylum Streptophyta; class Magnoliopsida; order Canellales; family Canellaceae; genus Warburgia; species Warburgia ugandensis. The sequence goes on from CP141131.1 coordinate 44,977,968, forward strand.
AGTAATGGAAATGCATGGCTTTTTGCATGGGCACATCTTAGTCACCTTTGAATCTTCTTTCTTACTTACCTTAAGATGATCTTGAACCTTGATTAAGCTTTTAAATTTAGGTCATTGGCCCTCTTTTGATCTTGATATTCAAATCTCATCTTACTTGATCTCGACAGTTAGATCATCTTCTCAACACCTACAAAAGATTAAAAACTCCAATGAAATAATAGAAAATTATGATTAATCATATACTTAATTTGGATTAGCTCCTGACCCTGCAAAATATCAACTTTTGAATTTTATATAAAAAATGCTTGTGTTATGAAATTATAGAAAAGTCTTAGAATAATGCTTATAATTTATAACACAAAAAGGGTAGCTCTGGTGCATGAAGTTCCCATGTATACAGGATTCGGGGAAGGGTGGACCACAAGGGTCAATAGTATGCAACCTTACCTTGCATTTTGCAAAAGGCTATTTCCAAGACTTGAACCCGTGACCTCAAAGTCACACAATGACAACTCTACTATTGCACCAAGGCTCCCCTTCATGTAATTTATAACACATGGACTACTAATTTTGTATTTTTTATACAAAAATGAACACTCATCAAGTGCAAAACTAGATGTAATTCAAAAATTCACACCATTCAATTGATTTTTTAAGATCTTTAACCAAATTTACTAACATATTCTTTTATAGGGTTGGCTACCTACCCTCTCACTTTATGAGATGATAGACAACCACCCCATCGAGAGGCAAACTTCATAGGGAGTGGTATCATGGTTAGTCCATACTACGAGTCCGATCACCTTGCGTGACTGACATTTAGTCTCCCATTCTGGAGTCAATGGGAGCGATAGTAGATAGACTCAGGAGTGGTGATGACTAATTTTATCATACCTTACTGTGAGCATGCTGGGATGGATATTACCCTGTGTACCAATGGCATGATGATTCCTAGAGGAATGGTGTGAGTACTCATGACTAGACATTCAAGTGTATGGGATAGTCACGGGACTTTGTGTGAGGGTGCCCTTGTTGATGACATGCATATTCATTTGAGATATTCCTCGAGCTTTTGGTGCTTCATATTGATTTGGCTTTGGCATACTCATGAGCCTTTGAAGCTTTGTTGATTTGGCACATTTTTCATACATGTAGGTAGTGTGAGTTGCATTGACTTGGGTTTGACATTTTTACGAGATTTAGAAGCTCAAGCTACTTAGCATGTTTTTGGAAATGCACAGATAGCGTGGTTGCATTTCCTTGTTGTTTTTTTCTTTTTCTTTTTTTTGGCAGTTCTATGAACTTTGATCCTCTGGTTTATTGCATGTCGATCTAGTTGGTTTCGCATGGTATACATGATCTATTTTATCTTTCTTTACCTTTATTATTGTGATTATGATCGAGTTGTTTCCTTGAGAGAAAGTTATTTATTGCATGCCCACAGACTTGATATATAAATTCTTCAATATATGTTAAATATTCGTGAATGATTATTATTATCATCACTTACACAAGCATAGCTTCCTAAGGTGTTGTGATGTTTTGCAATGTCTCACATATTGAAAGAGATACTAAGAAAGGCAAAGATACAAAAAGTGAAGGCATAGGCGACTTCCAACAATGTGTAGAGAAGATTTCAGTGACGTATATGGTTTGTTAGAACTTTTCTTTTGGATATTGTATATGAACTGTCCATATATATATATAGGATTTACACTTTTATGACACAGATGTATGGATATGTTCTTCTTAGATGTGATGGCTGTGTATGGACGGGGACCCTGTGCTATGTCATTGTTTTTGGATTTATCTTTCATTGCAGATGTATATGTTTTGGTTGGAACTTGTAAATGATTAGGATGGATGGTTATGAAGATTGAGTCTTCCAATTATGTGTATATGATTTTCTGTGTTTATCAGGTACTTATCACATTGCATGCATTAAATGCTTTGGTCCAAAATACAAACAGGACTTTACCGAATTTTTAGCAGAAATGGGTAAATCATTTCATCATTAAATTGGTGGTTTTGTGGGTTGTATGACTCTTAGGTTTTGAAATTAGTGCTTTTTATTCAAAGTTTTTATTTTTAATTAATTTTTAAAATATAAAATTTTAACCAGGGATCCTGACTTTTAAAAAATTTGTATTTATATGATGTGTATAACATGGGATGTCACATATTTTTCCTAGTAAATACTTGTACTACTATACTAAGAGAATATCCCCTCCTACTTTTAAAGGAGGGCCATTGAATCCCATTAGCTTGTTTTGGAAATATGAAGAAACCTAAAACTATTAAATTAGTTAATTGTCAAATGTGTTATCCAAATCTTTCTTAAATGTAATTTATTTTACTTTTCTCCATTGTAAATCTATTATAGAATCGAATTTAAACATATTTTCTTAAAGGTATGGCTTTGTGATTATGATCATGCCTTATTTCTTTCAAGTTCTATACATCATATATTTAATGGGATTTATTTTCTTTTTTTTTATTTCCATTCACCTTCTTCAATATAGTCATTCTTAATTTTCCACTTTGTACCCAACTAGTAAATACATTTCTAAACTTAATCAATAGCTACTTCCCTACTTTTCTTTGCAGTTAGAGAAACTACTTCAAAAACTATTATTTTAGTAGTTACTTTTAAAACCTTTTGGCCTCATCATTTGTAGTGTGTTTTATTTCATAGATGTTGCATTCTTTTTTAAGGTTTTTTTTATTCATCTGCATTTTAAAAATTTCCTTTTATAGTATATGTTTCTTTCTTTTTCTCTCCCTATTTTGTATTCAAGTAATGTTACATGCCATTTTACTAGTATATTGTTGTTGCTTTAATTAAACTCGCAAGTGTACAAGTCAATGTAGTATTCTCATGCAAGCGAGGTCGATCCCATGTGGAGTGAACTATTGTGATGCTAGTGGTTCTTACTTTAAACTATCTAACCTAGCAAAAATTCAAGTGATATTTTTTTTTTTCTAAACTAAGAACGAAATTAGAACATGGAATTAGAAACTAAGTAAAATGAAATAAAATGAAAACTAAACAAAAACAAGAAACATGCTAAATGGAAGACTTTCCTAAAACATGCACTTTCTAGGATTAAAACTTTCCTAAATTAAGAACTTCTAATTTTATGACTTTCCTAATTAACAACTTTCCTAAAATGCAATTTAACAACTTTCCTAAACTAAACTAAAATGGAAACTTTCCTAAATTAACACTTTCCTAAACTAGAATTAGAAACTTTGTAAAACTAATTTAGGAAAATTTCTGACACTAAAATAACATGCAAAAATAATAATTAAATGATCTAATTGAATGCTGAATTAGGGGTATGTTGACCAAAATTATATATTTAACAACAAAAATAAGAGAGAAGCCATATAGAAAAATGTCCCAGCTCTAGGGAAAAAAATCCCAATCTTCAAGAGCCCTAAGAGAGAACATCCACATCTTGCCCAATAGAATAAAACTATAAAGAAAAATGTCCTAACTTATGCTTCCAAAGATGTCTTCAACTTCCCCCCAAAAACTAGCCTAGAGAGAGAGAGAGAGCCCAAAGTGAGAAACGTCACAGCCTAGGAGAGGTTCCTCCTTATAAGAAAAAATTCTAAGTCCTCCTTTTTTTCCTCTCCTAAAGATGTCTAAAACCAGCCAACCTTTGAGAGAGAGAGAGAGAGAGAGAGAGAGAGAGAGAGAGAGAGAGAGAGAGAGAGAGAGAGAGAGAGAGAGAGACTTGCCTTCTAATATGAAGTGCTTATATAAGATGTCTTTTCCTACCAATTAAGTGAAGTACTTGTAATTAAGTGCATGATTAACTCTTAACATGCCTCCTCTCTAACAGCCCCTCTCTGTAACATGTTTCCTCTTTCTCCAATGAACTGTTCCCTTTTGTAAAAAATAAAACATATTATGCCCTCTTATCAAGTGAAACATGTCCCCACTTCTTTCTTTCCTAAATGCATAACACATTCCACTCCTTATACTTAAAATAAAACACATTACTCCATTTAGTGACATGCCTAAGTGAGGCATGTTTCTTTTTTTCTGAAAAACCAGCCAATTAAGAGAGCATAACAACTTCTTATTCTCCTCTAGAAACTATCCTAGTAAGTGAATCCCCCTTCCTAAAAAATTGTCCTTTCCTTCTTAAGTCTCTCTCTCCCTTTGTGTCATGCATCCATTAGTCCAGCTAGGCATACTTTCCTTGAATGCCTTTTCTAGATCTTGTAATCTCTCTTTAGAATCTCTCCAACCTATCTAGGTTCATCCCCCCTTTCTCCCTTTCCTAGTTGCTCAAAATTCCTTCCTAGAAATCCTCACTCTTAACAAATCATCTTTCATGTAAAAAACATTCAAATTTGGTAGCTTAAGAGAGCCCTAAAGATGCTTCAATCTTGGCCCTTGATTCATCTCAAAACCCATTGAATGTCAATTGTTGATTTCCTATTTTCTTATTATTCCTCCATTTTCACATGTTTTCTAAAACATTTTCTAGCATTGAAAACACACATTTTCACTTGCTGAAAAATAGCTAAAAAACATGTTTGTATGTGGACTATTTAGCATGCGATGATGCGAGAAATAAGTAAGCTAGATGGGTCTCAATTGCATGGCTTTTCTAAATGTGTGACTTATCTTGGGACTAGCATAGCTTCAAGTTGGAGCATAGTAAGGTGGTGCATGCATGCATGAGAATTTTTCCACCTTTGCATGTGATAAATATAGGCATCCTCTTAGCACTTCAAAACTGTTATAACATAGTCTATTGCTTCTTGATTTGATTTGGGTCATTTAAAATTCATCCTAACTTAATATGGGTCGTGTGTTTCTATCTGAACTTGATCGGTGATTTTGAAGGTTGACTAGCTGGATCTAATCCTTTATTCTTCTAGCATCCTTTGATCTACAACCTACAAAATGTAGAAAAGGTCTTAATTAGTATTATTTTATATGGCTTAACGTATACTTACATCTAAATATCAATTCGACCTTAAAAATATATCAAATTAAGTTTAGATGACAATTGACAAATAAGTAGTTTAGTGCAAATCTTTCCTATAAGTATGAAAATGAATGGTAAAATGAACTAAAATAATGTGAAATTTAGTTTGTTTTTGGTAAAAAAATGAATAATCAACACCCCCAACCAACATTTTGCTAGTCCCAAGCAAAACATGCAAAAATCATTTTATTGAAAGCAATAAAAATTGTCATTTGTATAAGTACTCATGATTACATTTAGCATATGCAATAAGCCCTTTAACCTCTAGGTTACTCCTAGTAGATGAGTTAAGCTTTATGAGGGTTTGTAGTGAATTTTACCCACAAAATTCACGAAGAGGTTAGTTCCTAAATTCAGCCTTGAGAATTTTCTTTTATCCATACTCGATCTATCAACTTTAACATGTTAACAAAAATGAATGTAAGAGTTCAAAATTCTACTTATATGCTAAAGATATTTCATTTAGGCTCAAATCTTAAAATTTAGTGTATGTAGAGTCTACATACATAAGAGATCTTGACTTCTATGTAAACTACAAATTTAAGAACTCCATTTGAAATATGTTTTCACCTCAAGTCTCAATAATAGACATACACTCATAATCGAAACTATTAGAAAAAGGTAAAAGATATCTTTCTTTTTAATATGCGAGCATAATCAACAACAACAAAAATATCACACATATTTTACATTCATGAAAGAACACGAATTACTAAAGAGCTATTTTGATCCCTTTGGAAAGGATGACATTTACCAAGAGAGTTAGAGATACTAAACCCTAATTTCTATGTATGCATGTCCTCATCAAGACTATATTCCTCATAAAATCAATAGGTCTTATGTTGGGACGAAATGTAGGCCTAGGGTAGGGTTATGAAAGAAAAGAGATATATAAGATATTCAAAGCCTTCACAAATAAGTGGAGGTCTTCTACTAATAGTTGACAATTCTTCTTTATCGTACTCAAGAGAACATTCTTTTTCACTTTCCACTCTTTCTTCTTTTCTTCTATTTTCTTTTTCTTTCTTTTGCATTTCTCACACACACACACACACACACACACACACACACACACACACACACACACACACACACACACACACACACACACACACACTTCCTTACTTTTATTACAACTTAAAGTACTTGTTTGATCATCTCTAACTCATTTTTTAAGAAAATAGGCAATGCATAATTTTATTGGGTTAATATGGGTAAAGGTAATTAAGTTCACAAAAAAATGGCATACACATAAGGCTTAAAGGGCTAGCTAGTGTAAAAGTGTTATTGGGTAGGCTTTATGGCTTTGGGTTAAAAACAAAGATGGCCTAAATCACTTCTTAGATTTTAAGTAATAGTCAAACAGTGAATCTTGGTAATTGACCAAATAAATGAATATTGGGATCAACTATGACTTAAGCACACTTAAGAAAACTGAAATTTATATATAGCACTTAAAAGAATGAATGGGTCTACAACTCACATAGGTTATAAGTCTCCACTGATTTTCTTCAAGGTCTCTAAGTCATTGCTGCTTATTGATCTAGACCATATACATGAGATTCTGTACAAAAATGATTTGAGATTGGGATTCATTAAATAATTTAGAAAATGAGTAAAATAATGAATTAAACATGTGCAATTCTATGAATAAACTAAAGTTGGAAAGAAAAACCAACTTTGTATAATCCAATTTTGATCATAGTAAAGGAACTGATGTAAAAACTCGAAAAAAAAAATTTTTTGACAAATTTGCTATTTTTTAAAAAATAATTTCGTAAATTTTCTTAATTTTTTAAATGAAATATATGTAAAAAAAATAGAATTTTCTAAAATTCTACCCCCCTAACCTAAGCGAAACAATCCTCAAATTCTGAAAAGTAGGATGATGAAACACTAACAAATAAAGAAATGAGTGATACTGAAAAAACAAGTTCTGAAAAACTATGATACAAAAATTATAGAGGGACGGGGTCCATGCAATCCTTGTAAACAGAATCTTTTAAAGTTGTAGACTCAACACCTAGATCATAATATTCTAGGAAAGGCTTAAGACGCTTACCATTAACCTTAAAAGTATGGTTAGTGTTAGTGTCCTCAATGTCGATGGTCCCATGTGGAAAAACTTCTTTAACAATATGTGGACTAGTCCATCGAGTTCTAAGCTTCCCTAGGAAGAGATGAATCCTAGAGTTGTAAAGGAAGACCTTCTAGGATGGAGTAAAGGATTTTCTCAAAATATTGTTATCATAAAAGACTTTCATCTTTTCCTTGTAAATCTTGTTACTCTCATAAGCTTCCTGCCAAATCTCTGCCAACTCATTAAGATGAAGCTTGCAATGCGAGCCCGCTTTATCCATATTAAAAATAGATGTCTTAATAGCTCAATAGGCTCTATGTTCTAGTTCTATAGACAAATAGTATACAATGTGACTAGGGGACATACTAATCGAGGTTCCTTGTAGAGTCTGGTATGCCTAAAGAGTATCAGGCAATTGAAGTAACCAATCCTTAGGATCTAGGTTAATAGTCTTTTGAAGAATTTGTTTAATAGCCCAATTAAAAAATTTCACTTGCCCACTTGTTTGTGGGTGATATAGTATTGCAACTTTATGTTGTATTATACTTTTTCATAAGAGCTGCAAAAGTTCTGTTGCAAAAATGGGTACTATTATCACTACTAATGGCTCGAGCTATACCAAATCTTGAAGAGATGTTTTCTTTTAAAAAACTTAACAACTATTTCGTGATCATTGATCCTACATATAATAGCCTCAATACACTTGGATAAATAGTATACAACTAACAATATATACAAATATCTAAAGGAGGGAATGGCCCCATGAAATCGATGTCCCAATAGTTAAATACCTATATTATAAGAATGGGGTTCAGAGGCATCATATTCCTCTATTTTATTTTACATTACTTTTGACAATGCTCGCATGTTGTGCAGAAGTCATATGTGTCTTTAAACAAGGTGGCTAGTAAAAAATATACTACAAAATTTTGCAGCGATTTTTTGGGCAAAAAAATGTCCTCTATGACCAAATAATTTACAAAATCGACAACCGAGGGGGGTGGGAGATATTAAAAAGTTGCTCATTTGAGAAAGTATCTTTGATTGACAACTCTTTCAAAAGATTAGTTAGGAGTATCCAAGAAAGATGGTCAGCTGCTACATTCTCAACTCCTTTCTTATCTTTAATTTCAATGTCAAATTCTTGGAGTAGAAGAATCCATCTAAGAAGTCATGGCTTAACATCTTTCTTAGAAAGAAGGTACTTGAGTGTCGAATGATTAGTAAAAATGGTTATCTTAGAACCTAACAAGTAAGACTAGAGCTTATCCAGTGCAAGGACTAAGGTGAGGAATTCCTTTACTATGGTGGAATAGTTCACTTGTGCAATATAAAGTGTCCTGCTAGTATAATAGATGACATATGGTTTTTTGTCCTTTCTCTGTCCTGATATCACTCCTCAACATAGTCGTTAGCATCACACATGATTTGAAAGGGCAAACTCTACTCGAGTGGTTGCATGAGGTGCAATGGTTAACTTGTCTTTTAACATCATGAAAATTTCCTAACACTGATTAGTCAACTAGAAAAAGGTGTCCTTTTGAAGAAGATGACATAATGGTCGAGATATGGCACTAAAATCCTTAATGAATTTATTGCACTACAATCCTTAATGAATCTCCTATAAGATCTTGCATGTCCTAAAAAAGCAAATATCCCCAACTAATTAGGAATGGGTAGATTAGACATGAGTTCAATTTTTTCTTTATCTACCTCTTTGCCTTTGGATGAAATAATGCGATCAAGTACAATTCTATTAGAAACCATAAAATGACACTTCTCCCAATTCAACACTAAAATTTTCTCTTCAAAACATTCAAGACTTTTCTTAAAATTTTAAGACATGTTTCAAATGAATCCCCAAAAATAAAAAATTCTTTCGTGAAGACCTCTAAAAAGCGTTCTACTATATCACTGAAGATATGTAAACATGTATCTTTGAAAAGTAGCATCACTGAAGATACTTAAACATGTATCTTTGAAAAGTAGCTGGAGCATTAGACAATCCAAATGACATCCTTTTGTAAGCAAAGGTACCAAAAGAAAATCTAAATGTGGTCTTTTCTTGGTCTTCAGGTACAAATTCTATCTGGTTATATCCTGAATAATCATATAGAAAATAGTAAAACTAGTGTCTTGCTACCCATTCTAACAATTGATCAACAAAGGGTAGGGAAAATGTGTAATAACCCCAAATTTTGTGAAATATATTTGTTTGATTGAATGTGTAAATTGAAAATTTTGAGAATATAATAGGAATTTGAGATTCTAAGAAATCGACTTTTTATACAAATCAAATTAGGAGTTGAAATATGGATATTAGGATTGTACTCTAAAAATTGAGTCCAATGACATTAAGAACACTGAAATAGGAGTTCAGATGAAAAATTAGCATTTTTCTCAATTTTAGAATTTAATTTTATTAAGTAAGGGAAAAATAGTAATTTTACTTTTATGTGGGCTCCACAAAAAGTTAAGTGGAGCACCCCTATCCAGATCTCTCCTTTCATGTTTCTTCTCTACGCGTGCATGCACCCCTATCCAGATCTCTCTCTCCCTCCTCGATTCTGCCCCAGGCGGTGACTAAATAGTAGCCACCACGAGATATCACTGAAGATCTCCCCCTCTATCCCTTTCCCTTTCTTTTCTTCTCTAGCAAAGTTCACTACCATTTTCTTTCCGATCTTTGGCAACCTAACTTCTAGCGGGCACAAAACAGCGTCTACACCACAGGGATCACATGTTTCCCTTTCCTCTCCAGCTATTCTAGGTAAATCTCTCTCTCTCTCTCTCTCTCTCTCTCTCTCTCTCTCTCTCTCTCTCTCTCTCTCTCTCTCTCTCTCTCTCTCTCCATTTTCCTTTCATTTTCCAACTTCCTTTTCCTGATCTTCGACTGATCTAGTTTCATTGGTTGGTGATCTACTAGCAAAAACAGATCCAGTGGATCTAAATGGGAGCCACCTCAAGGACGACTAAGATGGATGATCTGAGCCATTTGATGAGCTCATGGGACCCAAAACCCCCAAATATATAAAAACAGTAAACGTAAAATGAATCTCAGACATAGATCTAGAGGTGGGTGATCCGACGGTCTAGATTTGATTGTCTCACTGACCACCATTTTCTGCAACCAAGGCGAGTCCTAGAATGCATCTTAGAGATGCGTGGCCCTAGTGATACTTCACACGTGCGCAGCGGTCGTAGTTTGATTGGGACACCTTTGTGTTCTGGTCACCAAGACACACCAGTGCGTTCTAGAATGCGTGTCAAGTTCCAATGCATCCCAGTGACATTTGTATACTATATTATTTTAACAGATACAATATTGATGGCTTAAAAGTTTTGAAACACAAAATCATTAATACAGAAGGCTATACAAATTTGATTTTTGATTAGAAAAGTTCATTGGATTTATTTTGATGATGTGGATTTATTAATACAAAAAAATTTAGGATTAGGAAATAGTTTAAACTGATCAAGAAACTATAAATTTTCATATATTGATTAGATCCTAAAAAATGATAATTAGATAATGTAGTAGGGCATTAAGACTAATCTCATAATCAGATCAAAAATTGTGATTTGAATCATTGATTAAGATCAAGATCATAGATCTGACAGATCAAGTTAGATTTGATCATTAAATCAATGCATAAACTCTAGATGTGTAATCAAATAAATTGAGATACTAAAATTTAGTATATTTGAGTTATAGATTGAACAATTAAACCAATTTAATAGTTTCATTTACCGTTAACATTGAGATAAATTAGAATTGACATAGAAAATAGTCAGAAACCCGAAATCTGACTGATCAAAAGATGATCCAACCATTAGATTTATATATCAACAATTTTAATATAAGAAAAACTATATATATATGACAGATGAATCAAGTATAAGAGATATCAAGTGATCAAGACTATAAATTGATAATCAACGGTCAAAATTTAATGATCAGACAAACTATAAAGAAATATGACTATGATCAGGGAAGATCAATTACAAAATCATCCAAAGTGATGATGATAAAAAAAGATAAATCAAAGGTATTATTAAAAGATAAAAAAATAACCATGTATTATACATGCAATTTGATAGATATATTAGATTATACAGACAAAAAGGAGTACAATTTTGAATGGATTGGCTACTTGTTACGAAGTAGGTGGAATCTTAAGAATGCATGTTCCTAAATTACAAGATCTATATTCTAAACATGATCTTATTCAAAATTATGAAATTTATAGAATTTAAATTGTTCATCAAATAAAATGACTGCAAATTAATATGCTTTAATTGTTTAAGATGTGTAATGATTTAGTTGGAATGATATAATGATCTTATGCTTATAATTATGCGATCATTATCTGAAAAGCATGATCTTGAATTTACATTATTTGTATATCCATGAAATTACATTCTTGGTACATGTGTACCAATTATATTATCTGTTTATTCATGAATTTAGATTGATAAATTACATCCTTGGTACACGAGTACCCAATAAATGAGGATGATGATATTGTTATGGATTTTATATATGGACAGGCAAATAGCCTGTCAGTATCATTATTTTACATCCAGGCATGGAGGCTTGTGAATTTTGTTTTCCACAAGCATATACCTGGGGATGCTATGCTAGGAGAGTTATAAGGATTTGGCTACTAACTCTTCGAAATTGATGAGATATAGATACCTTGCCCAAAAAGGGGCTAAAAGTCTGGTGGAGCAATTATGGGAAGGTCACCACTGTAAATGTCCTATCTCCCCATATAGGTTGAAACATTTTGTATTTCCACTGTGGTATCGGTGGATTATTTAGCAGTGGTCTAAGTGAGCGAGTTTGGATTGCACTACAACATAGTAGTCCTTATATTTTCTACACTATGGTACTGATGGTAAGGCATGATGATATGCCAGTTATGAGCTCATTACTGATATGTGTATGAATGGATATGATGATATTATTATACTAGCAAAGGCTAGAGGATTATGGAACCCATATAGTAAGGGGTATGGATATTCAATCCAGTATAGTTTGGGCATGGATATTGTGATATTATTATTGATGACATTAATAATTTTGTACAATTTTTAATATATATATATATATATGGTATAATTATATATGAATTATTGAGGGAATACTTTTATAGAAGTTTTCACATGGGTAATTACATGATAGACTTGATATACAGAGTATGATTCATGGAAATTGAATTATTTTATTCAAATGAAACTTGATGAATATGGATATTGGAATTATCAAGAAATTATTGGATTATAAATCATATTTTAAATTCCATATGCTTCTTAAATCTCCTAGAAAGCATAGCTTGTTGAGATATTGTAAATATTTACAACATCTTAAATACAAATAGACAAGAGAAGTTGGATACAACACGGGGATACCAGCAACCATACTATTGCCCAAAGGTACACACTCTTATTAAAATATTGTATTGTGTAGTTAGTTATTTGAATTGCGAACTTTGGACATTTCATATAATAACTATAGGGGCCAGGTACATGAACCACTAAATGGGTCCTGTTTTCAAGAAATGAATTTCTATCTTTTAATTCAATAGAAATTCATTTTATAATATATATGTATGATATGAGAGTGAAAGTGACATTTGAGCTTTTTAGAAATGAATTTCAAAGAAAATATTTTTCACTATTTGATTTTGATTTTGATTTTTTTTTTTTTAAATTAGGGGCACCATCTTTTGAAAATAAACATGAAAAAGTGTTTTAAAAGCCTAGGTTGTCACAAAATGATCCTTCCCAATGATGTCGTTCAACTTTCTATAATCAATACACATATGCCAACAAGTGGTGTAACAGTCGCTATTCTAAAATTCTAGAATAACAAGTTTTTATGAATTTTGGGAAATTTGAGAAACTAAGAAATTTAGAGATGGAATATCGAGTTAAAACCTCAATATTTGAGATGTGCTCGAAAAATGGAGTCCAACACCACTAAAAATGCTAAAATGGAGATCGGAGTAAAAATGTTGAATTATTTTAAATTTTGTAATTAAATGAAATTATTTAGAAGGGCAAAAGCATCATTTTGCACATGTGGGGCCCACAGAAATCATCCCCACCGCCCATCTTAGCAGGTGATGATTCAGCAATTAATGCTGGTCATCACACGTATATATATACGTATATAATGATGATGATGATGATGATGATGATAATAATATATAACTGCATTTAAGGGGTGGGTGTTGTTCCTTAAATGTACTTCCCTCCCGAAACCATTTGTATCCACAATAACCGGCAGCTGTGTAGCCACTGAAAAACCATATCCCCGGTGACGAGCTCCCGCACGAGGACACGATGGATCTCTTCCTTCAGTGTATGATGGGACGACTAAGGTAGGCTATCTCTATCCCTCCTCCCTTGTTTCTTCTTTTCTTAGCGCCAAAAAATGGCGTGGATTGCCTTTTTCCGGTGAATTATATGCATTACGATTGCCCCTAGGAATAAGTTGATGAAATGGTATCAGATGGGGATCTGGACCGTTCATCTTGAACGTAACAATGCAAGGGACACACCCATAAAATCTCAAGGTGATCGGATGGCGAGGAATGCCGAAAACCCCAAAAATGGTAGGGGGAGGGTTTTTAGAAACGTAACAAAAATCATGAAAAAATGATAGATAATGAAGGAATTTATAAAAATGGAGGGTGGAAATGGAATGCACGTGAAAATCTGGACAAATAGGTGTAAAAATTGCAAAAAATAGAGCACTTGGGGTCGTTGGTGACCGGATTCCGGCTGTCATCTCCGGCGATGGTGAACCAGTCCGGTCAGCGTCCCTAGCAACGGCGACCCACGACAAGAAGGCGAGTGCACCGGGTGGGAAGCGCATGCCCGACACGTTCACAACATGCTGCACCCGCGTCGACATGCATCACGGCCAGGAGCGACGTGTGGTGCGACGGGCACGCGCCACGTGGGGGACACAGGATGGGCCATGCACGCTCCATGGGGAGGACGGGTGGTGTGCCACGTAGGGCGACATGCGCGGGCCATGCGGTGTGGCCTGCGAGTGCCACGTGGTACACCGCGAGTGCAACACGCATGAAGCGCGCATGCGCACACAGATGGCAGGCATGCGGCACGAGCGCTGCACGTGTGGCGGGCCCTTTTTTTTATGGATTCTGAGGGTTTTTGACCATTCATTCATAAAAAATGTGATTTTGGGAGCTATAGAGGTCCAAATCACGATCCGAAAGAGGCGTTGTGATTGTATTAATAAGGCGGACCTAGATTTAAGATAAAAATCTAGTTTAGAGTAACTTATTAATAGCCAAACTACTAAATGCTATTAGATGATTTAGATCAAGCCGATCAATAGATAATCAAGCCTTAGATTTTGGTTGTACACATCATACATGAGGTGATCTAGGAGTTTTGAAGAGCAGATCTCATAGAATTACCAAGAAAAATGATCATGATGATCAATTTAGGCAACTACCTTGGGATGTGCTGATCAAGAGTGATTTGATCGTCAGATCGATGCATGATCATGGAGATACATGTGACACACTAGACAAATAGAAAATTTAAGGGTCATGATGAAAATGAGAGGTTTAACAATCAATAATGACTTATGATATGACAGGTACGTTAGGGTGCACGACTTGATATTGCCTACGTGCTTGGTTAGAGTACGACATTATCGAGGTAGGTAGTTTCATTCGCAATTTTCCATGATTTCTCAAATCATGGCTTAGTGATTGGAACTTTGAGGCATAGGGTTGTATGCCCTAGCATGTTGCAGGAGGTCGTTTTTCACTATGTATTATCGATATGCGTGCTACTTCCTTGTATATGTTTTATTCACTGTTTTTGGCATATTTTAGTTACATTGACTTGACTACAGAGATGTTGACACATTGGAGTCTCTATGTCTTGAAAATTGAAGCTTTTGAGCTAATGATGGGATGTATCCCCTATTCCCCATGAGTGCCTGAGTGTCCCTTGTGGGTAAAAGGGTGAAAGCGGGCATGAAACGCATCTTTCCCTGAGTGATGAGTGCCTGTATGGGTGAAAGGGTGAAAGGTGAAAGCAGAACTGGAACGCGCCTTTCCGTGAGTGCCTGAGTGCCCATTGTGGGTGAAAGGGTGAAAGTGGATAGTATTGAGAGTTGACCTCACGTTGCTGTGAGTGTACCTAAGACACTCATAGGGCTTGACCATGTATGATGTTTCGATGCTTTTGGTATGTATTCATGTGGTTTTTTGGATATTGACTCACGTGGTTATGGCTTACTTGTATATGATGGCATTGGTGTATTCTGCATCCTATGAATATGAGGTTTTTGTACCATGTTATTTCTTCTCGCTTTATATTAAATGTTAATCACCTACACAAGCCTAGCTTGCTAAGGCATTGCCTTGTTTTGCAATGCCTCAGAGTTGGAGCGTGACAGTCAGAAAGGGAAAAAGGTGGATTAGTGTGGATCTGGACGCGGACCTGAGGACCCCATACTTTTTGTCGTCGGAGACAGTAGTGTACATTTTTAGACTGGTATCAGACTTTTGGTACTCTATCTAGACATTGTATATTTTGATAGATTAGACCCATACTACTGTATAGTGTGCATACGCTCACACATGGATGATGTGGTGATCTTGGATGGACCCTGGAGCTTTGGGATTTTTATTATTATCTTCGTCTCTTTGCAGTTGCATAATTTCTTGTGGTTTTGTATTTGAGCATGCTCAGAGTGTCAAAAAGCGCTTTTGGTTTAGCCTTGTGGTTTTGGGGTGTAGATGACCCTCAGGGTTTTCCTTATTGGGTATTTTCCTTGATGCTGTGAAAAAAAAAAAATTAATTATTTGAGTTTCATTTCGAGAATCTCGCCTACTTTATAATAATAAACCTTTTACCATTAATATATGTATTGGAAAAAGATTTTAGAAAACCCGAGGTGTCACAAGTGGTAACTTGGGTAGGAATTATTTCATTGCTGGTGTTAGTTACTAAGTTACTCGAACTTTGTTGGAATCACTTAGGTTGGATTCACCTATTTACTATCACTTATGGGTATATAATCGTCACATCAAGCAGTTTGAGGACTCTTGTCTTGACCACCTCTTTCATGTTTGGGTTTAGCTTGAGCTATAGTTGACGTCATGGTTTAGCATTGTCCTCCAGATAGATCTTATGAGTGTAGCTTAAAGTGTTAATGCCTTTTATATCTACAATAGTCCAACTTATTGCACGTTTGTGTTTCTTTAATGTTGCGATTAACCGTTCCTCTAGAGATGTTTCTAATTAGGAGGATATTACGACTAGAAAAGTTTCCTTGTCACTTAAATATGCATACTTGAAATCAGATGGTCGAATTTCAATTCAAGTTTAGGAGCTTCGATTAAGGATGGGATGAGAGTGGACTCCCTTGGGGGTAATTCCTCAAACTGAGGTTGCCATTTCTCTATGTCCATGATAGTCACATAACCAAGGAGGCTATTAATGTGTTCTCATTAAACTCATTAAAATGAGCTAAACAAGTCTCCAGTGGATCTCGCAAGGAAGAATGAATAGATTGATCTTGTATAATTAAATTTGTCATGTTGAGAATATGCAAGTCATTAGAGATTTTTCCTAGCTGCTTATAGATGTTAAAAATATTCAGCTCTAATGTTATATTGCCAAAAGACAACTTGATCTCATTCTTTCCGCATTAGATATTAGGGATTGGGTGTAACTTTGGAGTTGATGATATTTATGGATGTTGGTGTTGGGATTAATCCGTCCACATATCCTAGTAACGATTTTGATCAAAGAAAGGGAAGGAATTGGGCCTCCCAAACAATTAAATTCAATCCAATCAATTTAATATATGGAAAACAAGCAGTGTTGGTTATTTTAATGGTAAGGTTTGGGAGTAGAATCATACCGTGAGGTAGAAGATAGTGGCCAAGTTGTAAAACCTGAGGATGAAGACATGGTGATGATCAAGGAAGGATTTGAAGAAGAAAAAGCTTTGAGAGAAAAGATGAAATATTGGGAATTGATAATGAGAAGAAGAAGAAGAAGAAGAAGAAGAAGAAGACGGGTTGCACCATTTGCCCTAATACCATGTTGAGCAGTGTTTCTCTCGTAAAATGACCAAGAAACTACCAGCTGTATCTATGGTTTAGTGTTTAGGGTTACACGACTATTGAAAGTACAAAGACTATAATAACCATATAAGAATGTATATTCATACATAATTGACTCTAATAATTGTTGCTGTTATTATTATTAATCTTATTATTTGTCCAAAAGTTGTATGCTGCTTCATCTTTTGCATATGGGTTCTATTTCTCTCACTTCAAGGCCACCTATTTTGTTTAAAAAGAAATTTCTCCCTCTTTTTCTTTTTCTTTTCCCCCTTCTTTCTTTCTCATGTTTTTCTTGTTAGGTAGTATATGTTCTGGGTATTTGCTAGTTGGTTATTCTGATCTCCAATTAGGTTCTTTGAGCAAGTTCATGGTCTTTTTAGCAATGTATTTGTGCGTAGGAAGCTAGCAAATATATAAAATACTCTTCTGAGTCTTTGCGTTGATTTATAATAGAGGACAATTTTCATTTTGACCTCTATGGTGCACGTATATTTATGGAATGTTTGTCCTCTAATCTAGAGGAGAGCATTCTGGTTAAGGAATATGTCTTCTTTTCGTTTTCCTTCTCTACTCATGTTAAAGCTTAGTTGAGGTAGATGGCTGCACATTTAAAGCTGAATACCATATTCACCGACGAGTGGGTGAATAAGAAATTAGATCCATACGGTGCCATTCATTTAGATAAGAAGTTAGACAGTAAGCGTTAAGACCATAATTTTGAAAGTGAAGCTACACTGCGGTAGTCATTTCCAAAGATCCACTTGGCGTTGCTGCTAATCTCCCTCTAATGGATGTCCTTGTGAGTTTTTTATTTTTTTCCTGTTATTTTTTAGAAAATATAAGTTTTTTCCTTTTAATATGCTACCTTAGATGCTGCTCTAGACGCCGAGTGTACTGATTCTAGCTCAAATCTAACTGTGAACAAATGCTTGTAGTAGTAAGATGCTAATAAGCATGCAAAGAGGCAGACGTGGCCTTTTTTTAGTCATGATGATAATTTTCTTCTTAGATCTAACGCATCAATAATATTCGTAATGCCTTAAGTAGGTTAAGAGATCAAATTTGATGTCTACGGGATGCTTTTAGATTTAAAAAATCACGTGCATCTAGTTTTGTGAATTTTTTCAAGAGCCAAGGGTTAGAATTATCTAAGTGCAATGATTTCTGGAGAGACACGTAATTTCCTTATAACGAACACGATGAACGGTTTAGATCTTCCAAAGGAGGCTCCAGCGCTCGCGTCCATTTCTTTTGACTCTCATGAGTTCTTTGCTAGCAACCGTAGCTTTCAGGTTGAGGAGAGGAGTGCCATTACTAAAACCAGGAACTGCGCTAATGATATTCCTTCTCTTTTCGTTGTTCAGTTCGAAGGTACGGAGGGGAACGACTCTCTCTCTCTCTCTCTCTCAGAAATTCAGAGTTTCACCCATTCATGGCAAATCAATTCGCAGCTTGTATGACACCAACCAGTGCAGTTGATTCTCAGAGCCAAAACACTTCCCTGCATCGGCTTCAACATGTTGAGAAGGTAAACGGAGTTGAGAATTCCACAGAGAGACATTCAAATTCTCTTTCATTGGCTGTTTTGGTTCTCCTTTCCCAGAAGCTCTCTTCAATAGTCAAAAAGTGAATATCTTGATCTTATTATTGTTCTCGATATAGAGAATAGTCCATGTTTTGGAGCTTGCTGGAGGTGTAATGGACGAGTTGACAAATTCCGCTGCTCCCAGAATTGAAGTGCTCAACAATCACTGCCGGGAATTCATGCAGTCCATCAAGGTAATATGGCCATCCTTATGTTTTCGTTTCTCATGCATCTGAGATTCTGAATTTGAAATTTTTGGAAGAAGACCCTCTTCGATAGGCATTACATTGGATGTAGTTGCCTGCCCGGCCCTGCCCCACCCAAAACTTCTTTGAAGGTTAAATGTGTTATAAGTTGAGATTTAAAATCCTTTCCCAACCATTACCAAACTCATTAAAACATGTTCCTTTAGATTATGTAAAAAAAGGTGTAATTTGATTTTTGTTATTGTTTATTAAGAATGCAGTTAAAACAAGGGCATAGACCAGTTGAGAGAAATAAAGCCATTCAGAATTGCCAGAACCATGAGAATTCAAAGGAATAATGATGGTCCTGCATATCAAATGGCCACAAGATAGACGAATACCTTGATAGGTACTATCTAATCCTTCTTATATACTAAA
Organism: Warburgia ugandensis; assembly: GCA_035236585.1. Classification (NCBI taxonomy): domain Eukaryota; kingdom Viridiplantae; phylum Streptophyta; class Magnoliopsida; order Canellales; family Canellaceae; genus Warburgia; species Warburgia ugandensis. The sequence continues at coordinate 44,997,401 of CP141131.1, forward strand.
AAGGGCAGCCCCGGTGCACGAAGCTCCCGCGTATGCAGGGTCCGGGGAAGGGGTGGACCACAAGGGTCAATAGTATTAAAAACAACTAAAAATGCTATACTAAAAATATACTCTAACTAAAAATGCTATACTATGAAAGAACTGAAAACAACTAGTGATCTTTAGCACCAGCAAAGCAACTTTTGGAGGAACTAATTTTCCAAAAGCTAAATAATCTTTGGAACTCTCCTGATGTGATGAAGGACCTTTAAACCCCACACCAGCTCACGTGTTTCTTGTGAGGAGATTGAAGGAAATTGTAATTGCTCACCAGTCTAACTGTTAGAATGTTATACTCTCATATTTCCATTTTTCCTTATGAACTTATATACCTTTTCATAGTTACAGTTGTTTACTTTTTTGCTAAAATAACTGTCTTATCACATTCAAGGGTATGTTTGATTGTCAATGATGAGAAGACATAGCAACACCTTGGGAGATACTGTAGGACCCCATGCCCAGTGGATTCTGAATCTGGGATAGTATCAATAGTAGTGGTGCAAGGAGCTGGCTCTCGTGTGGGAGACCAAAGTTCAAGACCGTGCATGTTTGTGTGTGTCTAACTTTAGTAATGAAAAAAAAGAAAAGAAGGAAAACAAGATGTGTTAGTTCCAAGTCCTTGCAAGCCTTGGATTGTTCTCTAGTAAGAATAAGATTGGGAATCCTAATTATAGTCACATATTATATGTCATTCCTCTACATTGTAGTCACCTATCCCAATGATTGTGAGATAGATCCTAAGCAACCATGTAGATCAGGTGGAATTTCTTAGAACACTATTTGGACATAATTGATGATGATGATGACTAGTTGGACATGATTGATGGGGTGATTCTAATATCATATGGTCTAGATATTCCCTCAGACTTGAGAGGTGTGTATGTCCGTGCCCAGGGTACAGCTTTGTTGTACTAATGATGGTTCTTCACATCCAAAGGCTACAAGATAGACAAATACCTTGGCAATTACTATCTAATCTTTCTTATGTATTCATCATCATCAAAGTCTTATCCCAATTAAGGGTCAGCTAATCTAATATTTCTTATTGATTACTAAATGTAAATGCTAAACTATCAAAGAATTGAAAACAACTGTGTTATCATTAGCACCAGCAAAGCAATTTTTAGAGGAATTGATTTTACAAAAGCTAAACAAGCTTTGGAACTCTGCAATGTTAACCTCTCAATAGATGTGATGAAAGATCCCTATGCCCCACACCAGCTCACATGTTTCTTGTGAGGAGATTGGAGGAAATTGTCATTGTTCACCTGTCTAACTATTATGATGGAATATTCTCATTTTTTCATTTTTCCTCATGAATTTATATACCTTTCCCTAATTGCAATAGTTGTTTCCTTTTTGGTTGAGATTACTGTATTATCATGTTCAAGGGTATGTTTTGTTGCGAGTCATGAGATGACATTACAATGCCTTAGGTCATATTGTGGGACCCCATGCCCAGTGGATTCTGTATTAGGGGTAGTATCTAGTGCAGTGGCACAAGGATTGGTCAATCGGGAGTCTTGGTTTGGAGACTGTGCATGGTTGTTTTCTGCCTAACTTTCAAGAAAAGAAAAATAAAAAAGATGCGTTAGCTGAATTTCTTGCAATCCTCACATTAATCTTAGGTGAGAATAAGATTGGGAACCCAAAATTGAGTCACATATTATATGTCAATGCCTCTACATTGTACTATCACCTATCTCAGTGATTATGGGGTGGATCTTAAGCAACCATGTAGATGAGTTAGAATTTATCAGAACACTGTTTGAACATGATTGATGGGTTGATTTTGATATAGTAAGGTGTGGACGTTCCCTTATACTTGAGAAGTGCATATGTCTTTGTGTGGCCAGTCTAAGGTTTTGATGTACTAATAGGTGTTACCCTGGCTATTGATGGGTAAAGTTTAGAATCTCATGCTTCCTAGATGATTTGGTTCCTATCGTAGTTTATCATTATCTGCACCTCTTCCATGCTCAAGCTCCTGTTTTTTAACATTTTGTTAACAATACAATAGATTTCTCAAGTATATTCTAGAAGTTCAACTTCAAACTTAATGAGAATCCTAATCTTGAAGTGGTTGTAGTTGGTGTTGCTTGTTTATATCACGAGTTAGCAATCATAGATGTTAGTTCATTTGATGACTGTTACCCATACTCATGCAATGGTTATTTTCTAACCACCACTATAGTAAAAGACTCTTCACAATTATCATAACAAGTGATTCCTCTTATCAGGTTTTCTCCCTCTTTGAGCATAAGCAGCTAACCTCAGTTGGTAAGGTGCATTGTTCCTCAACCGGAAGGTCACAGAATGTCTTTTTGCTCTTTGCTTAGCTACCTATAAGCAAAGGTAGTTATACTTCTACCCTTCATTCGAAGAATTGATATTGAACAAAAGGACAGTTCGTTGTATGAAGCTCTAGCGTATGTGGAGTCCGGGGAAGGGGCAAACCACAAAGGTTCTATAGTATGTAGTCTTACTTTGCATTTTGGAAGAGGCTATTTTCACACCTTGAACCTGTGGGGGGACAATTTCACTATTGTACCAAGGCTCCCCTTCATTGTATTCATTTCACTTAGTAATGTAAGTATTGAAACTTTGAAAAGAGGAATATATTATTTTATTTTTATTACAGCCAAATATATACAGCAACGTTAGCACCCAAAACCGTAAGTTAGTAAATCAGATCCTATGATTTGTGGGATATCCTAACAGAAAATAGGAAACTAACAGAATAGGAAACTTAGCTATATATGCCTAATTCTAAGGACACAATCTGTAACAAAAGATTTTCCTAAAATATCTAACTAATTATACACAGTTTTCCCACACTCCCCCTCAAGCTGGAGAATAGGTATTTTCCATTTCCAGCTTGGATACAATAGTTTGAAAAGCTGAGCTAGTCAACCCTTTGGTAAGTACATCAGCAAGTTGACCATGTGTAGACACATAAGGTGTACAAATCAATCCACTCTCCAACTTCTCTTTGATAAAGTGTTTGTCGACTTCAATGTGCTTTGTTTGGTCATGCTGTAATGGGTTGTGAGCTATGCTGATCGCAGATTTGTTGTCACAATAGAGTCTCAAGGGCCATCCCACTTAATCTTCAAATCTTCAAGGATGATCTTCAACCAAAGTAGTTCACACACTCCTTGAGCCATCGCTTGGAATTCAGCCTCTGCACTTGACCGAGCTACCACAATTTTTTTTTACTTTTCCACGTCACAAAATTCCCACCAAGGAAGGTGCAATATCCTGAGGTTGATCTTCTATCAACAATTGATCTAGCATAATTGGCATCAGTGTATGCCTCGAGTACCAATCCTCCATTTCTTCTCAACAAGATACCTTTCCCTGGTGTTCCCTTGAGATACTGTAGTACTCTATCAGCTGATTGTAGATGAACTTCCTTCGGCTATGCATAAACTGAATAATCACATTTACTGCATATGCTATAATTGGTCGTGTGTGAGACAGATAAATGAGTCTTCCTACCTGGTGTTGATATGCTTCTCTATCTATTGCGGCATCCTCCTCTGCTTTCCCAAGTTTAACATTAGGATCCATGGGAGTACTTGTTGGTTTGCATATTGTCTTGCTAGTTTCCTTGAGAAGATCTGTGACATACTTTTGTCGAGAGATAAAAATTCCTTACCTAGAGTGAGTCACCTCAATCCCCAGAAAATACTTCAATCTCCCTAGCGCTTTAATCTCAAACTTCTTTGCGAAATATTGGCTCATGACTTGTTTCTCCTTAACATCATCTCCGGTCATTATTATGTCATCAGCATATACCAGAAGAGCTGTAACTCCCCCTGAAGGAGAGTGTTTAATGAAAAATGTGTGATCCCCTTGGCTTTGTTTGTATCTCATAGCCAACATAACTCCTGCAAATCTCCCAAACCATGCCCGTGGTGATTGTTTGAGGCCATACAATGCCTTTTTCAATCTACACACAATATGAGCAGCCAAATTCTTCCCATATCCTGGTGGGACCTCCATATAAATCTCTTCCTCTAGCTCCCCATGTAAGAAAGCATTCTTGACATCAAACTGCTGCAACTCTCAATCATAATTGGCTGCTAGTGATAACAATACTCTAACTGTGTTCATCTTTGCAACAAGAGCAAAAGTCTCTAGATAATCAATTCCATAGGTTTGAGTATACCTCGTGGCTACCAATCTCACCTGGTATCTCTCAATCGACCCATCTGCTCTATACTTCACTATGTACACCCACTTATAGCCCACCGGTTTCTTTCCTCCCGATAACTTCACCAACTTCCAAGTCTTGTTCTTTTTCTATGGCCTCCATCTCCACATTCATAGCTTGTTTCCATTTTTCATTGGACAAAGCCTCGGATAAGGTGGGGGAAATGGTGATAGTATTTAGGCTTACAAGAAAGGTTCTATGAGATGGTGAAAAATTCTCAAACGACAAAAAATGTGCAAGAGGGTATAATGGTTGCTTTGTGCATTTTTTGGTTCCTTTCCTAACGGCAATTGGAAGGTCTTGGTCATCATTATCTACATGAAATTCAGTTTCATCTTGTAATGGATGGTTAGAAATTGTTACCTTATTCAAAGGATCTGATTTGGATTCTCGAACATGCATAGGTTCAGGAACAGCCATCTTCCTTCTTGTGAAGACCTTGCCTTTGCCAAATCTCACATTTCCCATAGCAGAATTGGTCTTTTCTTCTGGTTCATTTGGTGTTTCAAGTACGGGTTCAAGTCTGGGTATGGGTTTAGGCACATGATTGGAACAAGATGAACAAGGAGGTGCGGGTGTAGGATCCGAGGTTTTAGACATAGGAATTGATAACAAATCAAGCAAAAAATCTTCCTTATCTTCCCTAGTTGAATTCTCTCCCTGAAGATAAGGATTAGTGAAATAAGACTCTTGTTCATTGAATGTAACATTCACCGAGACATAGAATTTCTTTGATGGAGGGTGGTAACACTTATACCTTTTCTGAGTCGAAGAATAGCCGACAAAGGTACATTTTAGAGCCCTTGGATCTAATTTTCCCTTGTTTTGACTATGAACATGGACAAATGACACGCACCCAAAAATCCTAGGAACAAGGTTGTTTGTAGTGTTTTAGGTTCGGGTAAAATGTTGAAAGTATGTCCATAGGACTCTTAAAACCCAAGACCCTTGAAGGCAAATGATTTATTAGATAAGTGGTTGTAAGAACTGCTTCCCCCCAAAAGACCTTAGACACATTTTTTTGAAACAATAAGGATGGGGTTTTTTCAAGGAGATGACCATTTTTCCTCTCTGCTAACCCGTTTTGCTGCGGGGTATTGACACAAGATAACTCATGTACTATTCCTTCTTTCTGAAAATATGGAGTAAGAATTTGATTGAAATAATCCCTGGCATTATCTAACCTAAACCTTTTGATATTGACCCCAAATTGATTTTTAATCATGGAACAAAAATTCGGGAGCATAGTACTAACATCAGACTTATATTTAAGTAGAAAAATCTAGGTAATGCGAGTACAATCATCGATGAAAGAAACAAACCATCCAGAAACATTAGAAATAGTAGATGGACCCCAAATATCACTGTGAATAAGATAGAAAGGAAAGAAACTTCTTTTATTACTAATTGGAAAGGGTACTCGCTTATGTTTAGCAAGTTCACACACCTCACACTGAAAATTTCCGACATCTAAATCTCTAAACAAAGAGGGAAACATAATTTTAATAACCCTAAACGTGGATGTCCAAGACGACAATGGTGAAGTAAATTTTTTTCTTTATTGGATAAGACACATTCTGATATGAAGGAAGAGGGAAGTCAGCCCTTAGTCATGTTCAATTGACTTGGTGCTTCAAGGTAGTAGAGGCCATTCTTTTCTCTAGCACGTCCAATCATCCTCCTTGAATCCTTGTCTTGAAATATACAATAACTACTGTGAAAAATCACATGACAACATAAATCTTGTGTGAGTTTTTGTATAGAGACTAGGTTTGTAGACAATTTAGGAACGTGAAGGACATTTTTTAAAGTTACTAATGGGCTTATTTTGACATCCCCTACACCTGCTATAGTGGTCAAGGATCCATTGGTTGTGGCTATTTTCCCATTGCTTGGACATGGATAGTAGGTTGAAAAAATATTGGATGAATGGGTCATATGATTGGTTGCTCCTAAGTCCATGACCTAGGACTTGGTGAAGATTGTACCCGAGACATTTAATCCAATGTAAGATGGAAACTCACTTGAATATGCCAAAGAACAAGTACCTGGAGGTCCTTCAGGTTTTCCGAGACTGTTGATAAGTGATCTCACCCTCTCAATCTCTTCTTGGTTGAGGCTACTCGGCTCCTGTGATACAGATTCTTGGGATATCTTAACAGAAAATAGGAAACTAACAGAATAGGAAACTTAGCTATATATGCCTAATTCTAAGGACACAATCTATAACAAAAGATTTTCCTAAAATAGCTAACTAATTATACACAGTTTTCCCACATTAAGCATAAATCCAAGCTTTATTGGGCTTGAATGTTGAACCTTTTTTCATTTGAGAATAATTATAGAAGATCGCCATTTCATTTGCATCAAGGATATAGTAACGTGAACTACTAATTGAATCCATCAACTTAAGCAAAGATTGAAATGGATCCATGTTGCGATGCTTGTAGCCTTATATTGATATTATAGCCAAAATGAAGGGTAGCACGATGCTGAGAAAACCAGAATTTGGACACCATAGAATCTTTAATAAGTATGCATTGTCAGGATCATCCAACCTCCTCAAGGGACCATCTTTAATAGAAAAAAATATAATCATTTCACCATCATCTTGGATATAATGGTAAAAGGACAGCCCCGATGCACGAAGCTCCGGCCTATGTGGGGTTCGGGGAAGGGGCGGACCACAAGGGCCTATAGTAGGTGGCCTTACCTTACATTTTGTGAGAGGCTGATTCCACGCCTTGAACCTATGACCTCAAGGTCACACGACGACAACTTTTACCGTTGCGCCAAGGCTCCCCTTCTATCTCGGATATAATTGTGAGAACTACTAATTGAATCCTTTGACTGGAGCAAATATTGTGATGCTTATACTGTTATTATAGTCGTTGACATAGGATCCCAAAATATTAGGATACATCCTTTTGTTTCATAGATGTTATAATAGTCTTAACATAGGATCTTGAAATATTAGGGTTGTATCCTTTCATAGTTTTTATAATAGCTATAGACATCTCATCTAATCATTGATCTTAGATTGTTGATTCTCTGTAATAGATTAATTGATTGTAATCTTAACTTATTTGTAATCCTATAATGAGGAAGTTGTATCATGTAACATCTATAGATATTGATACATCATCATCATCATCAAGACCTTATCCCAATTAGGGTTCGGCCACATGAATCTTATTCTTCCATTCCACTCTATTAAATACCATGTCTTCATTTAGTCCCAAAGTTTTTAAATCTTTCCTCACCACTTCTATCCACGTTCTTTTGGACCTTCCTCTTGCCCTTTTAAAACTTTCTACTTGTATTGCCTCACTTCTTCTAACCGGTGCCGTTGTTGGTCTCCTTTGAACATGTTGAAACCATCTAAGTTTAGTCTCCCTCATCTTATTACCTATTGGTGCTATCCTTAAATTTCCTCGAATATTTTCATTTCGAATTCTATCTTTTCTTGTCTTACCACTCATCCATCTCAACATCCTCATTTCTGCGACACTCATCCTATGAGTATGATGTTCCTTAACTGCCCAACATTCTGATCCATAGATCATGGCCGGCCTTATGGCCATCCTATAGAATTTTCCTTTTAGTTTGAGTGGCACCCGTCGATCACACAAAACTCCAGGTGCATATCTCCATTTGCTCCAACCCGCTTAAATTCTCTGGATAACCTCCTTCTCAATCTCTCAATCTCTCTACTCTCATGAATCATTGATCCTAAGTACCGAAAGTGGTCTTTGACGGAGACTTCTTGGTTATCAATCTTGACTGGTGTTCTACTCCTACTCTCCTTGCTAAAATTACATTCCATATATTTTGTCTTAGTTCGACTAATCTTAAATCCTTCAGATTCTAATGCTTCTCTCTATAATTCTAGCTTTATGTTTACACCCTCCCTTGTCTCATCAAGTAAGACTATATCATCTGCAAATAACATAAATACTGATACATCAATAGAGTAAAAACAACACAACATTTTTCTACCATTAGTTTACATTTTAACTTGGTATCAAGGCCTCAAACCAGCCTACCTGTCTGCCACCTCTAGTAATTTCCAAAACCCTCAAACCGGCCACATTAACCCTAAACAGAAACACTACTCCATTGATACTCATGGAAGGAGAAAGCAAAATATCCTACACCACCTATATGTAGCCTAAAAATTCTGATAGCTCTCACTTTTTCATGAGAATTGAAAGATCGAATTCCCATATCCACATCAAGTGGGCTCAATCTGTCAAATTGTTCATGAGGGGGAGAGGAAAAATCGGTTACCTGGAAGGTACGAAAAAAGACCCGAAAGAGATGAAGCTTCCATTGAAAAATTGGAAGAAGAGAACTCCTATTTGATGTCTTGGTTGATCAACTTGATGCAGCCAAGCATAGGAGATGCCTACCTGTTTTTCAAGTGTGCTAAGAAGATTTGGGATGCTGTCAGTCAGGCGTATTCCAAGGGTTGGAACAATGGATTGATGTTTGTGCTGGAAACTCAGATTTGAGATGCAAAACAAGGGGATTCTGATGTGACCGAGCACTTCATCAGATTGAAAAGATTGTGGCTGGAACTTAACCATTACCAAAGCTGAGAGCTAGACACAATTGAAGCATCTGTGAAATTCACTCACCTCTTGGAGTGGTTACGATTAGAATATAACTCAATCTGTTCACTGATCATTGGTAAGAATCCATTACCTTCTTTGGATGAAGCATTGTAACTGGTTAAGAATGAGGGAAGCAGGAAATATATGATGGTAAAGGAGACATCTCAAGAGTTAGCAATGTTGGCCAAAAAACACTAGAAGGTAGGAGATGTGAAGAAAAAGGGGATGGATCCTAGAGACGAGCTTTGCTGTGGCTTTTGTAACAAACTGAGGCACACAAGGGCTACATGCTGGAAGCTTCATGGGAAGCCAAAGGAGGAAAGGGTGGAGGTAAGGCCAATGTTGCCAAGGTTAGTGAAGAGGCAACAAGGCCAAGCATTAGCATCACTCCTGGAATACTAGCTGAATTAAAACAGTTACTGTTGGCTGAGGCCTCCTCTGGATCTGGTAACTATGTTGCTGCCTTCAATGTTTTCTTTAAACATACATAACTTGCCTTTAAGCTATTTGTCACATATTCACCATGTTCGGAAAACAGAAAATTGAAGTAGCAAATGTAACCTATTCTTCCCTGGTAGAGAAAAGGAACCATTATTGCTTCTCCTCATATTACATTGTTTAATGTTTTACATGTTCCTTCGTTGGCTGTAAATCTCATTTCGGTAAACAAGTTGTGTCGAGATTTGGGATGGCGTGCTAACTTTTCTAAGACTGAATGTTGTCTACAGGACCGAGTCTCAGGGTAGAAGACTGGGCTAGCTGAGGTGAGGAATGGGTTGTATTATCTCAAACAAGGAATGGCACTAGCTACTAAAATTATTGTGGAAGGCACTAATGAAGGAATTCCTAATGAGGTTCAAATGTGGCATCAAAGATTGAGTCATCCATCATTTAGTCCCCTTCATAGAATGTTTCCCATGTTATTTCAAAATTGCAATGTCTCTAGACTTCAATGTGATGTTTATGAAATGGCTAAGCCATGCATTCCTTATCCAATTAATATCAATAAAACGCTATTCCTTTGCTATTTTTCATTCGATGCTTGGGGCCCCAGCCTACTCAAGTTAGCACTTTATCTGGTTATGGTTGGTATGCCACATTCTTAGATGAAGCTACTAGGTTAACTGGGTTTATCTTATGAAACTAAAATATGAGATAGGCAAACTCTGTTAGATTCTACTCTATGATTGCAACACAATTTAATACCTAAATCAAGAGCATCCATGGTGATCATGGTAGAGAATACATTAATAATTTCTTCAGCAATTCTTTATTGACATGGGGATTACTCATGCTATGGCATGTGTTGAAACCCTAGCACAAAATGGACTTGCTGAGAGAAAAAATTGTCACCTTTTAGAAGTCACCAGGAGCCCAATGTTTACTCATCAAGTGCCTAAACATTTTTTAGGGGGATGCGGTTTTGATTGCTGCCTAACTTATAAACCACACCCCATCTCAGGTCTTAGGATTCAAAACACCACTCCAAACCCTTCTTAAAAAGACTCAACACCATAAAGCTCCTCTGCAGCTTCCCCGGAAGACATTCGGCTGTGTTACTTATGTTTATCACAAAGGCACCAGTAAACTTGATCTTAGAGCCATTAGGTGTGTCTTCCTTGGTTACTCTAGAAACGACCCTGGATATAAATGCTACTGTCCGAAGTCTAGGAAGTTATATTTCAGTCGAGATGTGTCCTTTCATGAAAATATTTCCTACTTCACCAATTCTGATCCACAGGGAAAAAGCTCAACTATCAGATCCGTATTGGATTCTTGCTCCCGTTCAAATCCCAGATTCATCTCCTATGCTTGCACCCTCCTTTTCAACTCCACAGCCACTTCCACATGAACCACATGAATGTAATGATGCTATTGGCGTTGAGGAAATGCATGAGGAACAAGAGGAACAGGCAGAAGGCCTTGGCAAGAGCAAGGAAATACACCTACACGTGAATTTGAGAGCAACAACAGAGAAGCTCTAGTTACCAATAGCAGACAACCACAACTCGTGAAGGTATTTTAAAGGAAAAATAAAATTCAAAGAGATAAACAACCCATCTCTAATTAGCAGCTAGTCTAATCTGAAAGCCTTGAGGTAAGGCCTCCTTCTCACTCTCATTTAGAATTAGAAATTGTTGATAAGGATGATGATTGACCGATTGCATTAAGAAAAGGAGTAAGATCATGCACTGTGCATCCATCTCCAATTTTGTGGCCTATCACAGGTTAGTAGAAGCATTTAAGGTGTTCACTGTGCAGCTATCACAAACAGAGATTCCTAAAGACATTTATGAGGCCTTACAGAATGTGCACTGGAAAAAGGTTGTTCTTGATGAGTTGCAGACACTACAAAGGAATCAGATATGGGAATTTGTTAAGTTGCCAAATGAAAAGAAGATTGTAGCCTGTTGGTGGGTGTTTACTGTGAAGTATAAGCCTCTGGAACCATAGACAGGTATAAGGCCATATTGGTCGCCAAAGGATATACTCAAAGCTATGGGTTTCACTACACAGAAACTTATGCACTAATAGCAAAAATGAACACAGTTCTGAATATTACGATCTTTGGTATCTAACTGTATTGTTGTAACTCATGCAGTATGATGTAAAAAATGCATTCCTAAATGGAGATCCTCAGGAAGAAGTGTATATGAATATTCCCATAGGGCTGAGTGGGTAAAACAACAAGGTATGCAGACTAAAGAAAGCACTGTATGGCCTTAAACAATCTCCCAGAGCCTGGTTTGGAAGGTTTACCAACTTTATGTTGAAAAATGGGTATAAGTAGAGTCAGGGTGACCACACTCTATTCATCAAACACTCTCTAGCTGGAAAAAATCTCTATTTGATCGCGTATGTTGATGATATCATTGTAATAGGTGATGGTGGAGTAGAGATGGAGAGGTTGAAGTAGAAAATGATGCAAGAATTTGAAGTGAAAGACCTAGGAAATCTCAAGTATTTCTTGGAAAGTTTAGAATAGAAAAAGGGAACTTTATATCTCAACGGAAATGTGCTTGATCTGGAGACAAAAATGCTTGGTAGCTGACCAGCTGTTACACTGATTGACACAAAAACCAAACTCATATCGAGCAGAGAGATTGACCATGAGTTTAATGGCAGATATCAACGGCTAGTGGGAAAGTTAATTTACATGTCTCTAACAGGACTTGATATTGCTTTTGTTGTGGGCCTTGTGAGTCAATTTATGCATGCTCGAGGAAAGGAACACATGGAATGGGTCTACAGGATATTGAGGTACTTGAAGTCAAGTCCTGGGAGAGTAATACTATATACGAAAAATGATAGGATGCAAGTGGAAGTCTATACTAATGCAGATTGGGCTGGATCATTGGAGGATCGACGGTCTACTACAGGGTATTGCACATTTATTGGGGGCAACTTAATCACTTGAGAAGCAAGAAGCGTAAAGTGGTTGCTAGGTTCAGTGCCGAGGCAGAATTTCAAGCTCTAATGCAGGGAATATGCGAATTAATTTGGCTGAAAACTATCCTGTCAGGTTTGAGGATTGCAGTGGAAAAACCTATGAGATTGTATTGTGATAATAATGCAGCATTAGCTATTGCTGGAGACCTGGTTCAGCATGACCGCACCAAGCACATAAACATAGATACTTTATAAAGGAAAGGTTGGACTCTAAAGAAGTGTGTACGTTGTATGTGCATACCAAGTAGTAGCTTGCAGATGTTCTTGCAAAAGGTCTGGATAGCAAAACCTTTGGCATGCTCATAACCAAGTTTGGACTGGTAGATGTCTACACACCAACTTGTGGGGGAGTGTTGACATAGGATTCCTAAATATCAGGGGTGCATCCTTTCCTTTCATAGCTGTTATAATAATCTTGACATAGGATCCCTAAATATCATGGTTGTGTCCTTTCATGGCTGTTATAACAGTTATAGACATCTCATCTAATCTTTGATTTTAGATTGATTGATTCTTTGGGACAAATTGATTGATTGTAATCTTAACTTATTTGTAATTCTCTAATGAGGAAAATGAATCAAGTAACATTGATAAACAGTGATACATCATCATCATCATCAAGACCTCATCTCGATTAGGGGTCGGCCTAAATACTGATACATCAATAGAGTAAAAACAACACAGCATTACTCTTATCTGCTGTGCCTTTTTCTGTCAGTAGTTTACATTTTAACTATAGCTGATAAAAATAGGAAACATAATGATTAAATGTGGATATTTCTACTCTTCTCAACACCAATATCATATTCCTGGGACCATCAAAATCACTAGCAGAGCAAGGATCCAACCTTCGACCAAGATCCAATAGGATCCAGGTTCTGGGATGACTACTGGAAGGTTGGGGGCAGCTGGGAAGAAGAAACAAAGTGGGGAATGGGTTCAAAGAGCCTGAAATGTCATCTAAGCAATTGCAATTGGTTTCCTAGAAAAAGTAGGATTTCAATGAAAGATGCTACTGAAGTGGTTTTCATTCTAAGTGGTGTCCTTAAAACTGGAGAATCACTCCTCACCTTCCTCCTCTGCCGGTACTGGCTGCCTGGACCCTGCTATCCCAAGGAACATGTGAGATAACTATGACTGAAGCTTGGGCAAACTAGGATCTGTCTGTCTTGCAGTTATTTTATGCAATGCTTTGGAAATACATTTTAAGGAATTTCTGGCCTGTTCATGTAAGCACTTGAATGTCTTATTGCTCTTCGTATTATCAAGGTGGACTGGGAGGGTCATTGTGGTGGTGGGCAGTTTCTCTAGTATAATTTGCTTGGGCATCAAATACCTTCCTGCAGCCTTAGCAATTCAATTACATTGATGAATTGTTAGACTTAATTACAGATCATCCATTCCCTTTCCTGTTTACTCGGTTATTTGTGACGGGTACCCTCTAATTATAGTTTTCTGCTTTTTGTTAGTGTTAAATTTTCCTTTATGCTTTTCTTTTCTTGTACCGGTCATCCAGGACCCTATGATGGGCATTTCTACTTATTTCTTTTTATTGCAAATATGAATAGTAGCTCACCGTGTATCTGAGGCTCAGAAAGAGAGTCTTTCTGCCGTTTCAAGGGATAGTCAACTTCTAGAGGATCTATCTTAAGGAAGTGCTTCTCAATTTAGAGACTGATGTAGGGATAACCAGATTCTTGATTGGCTATAGTGATGTTCTTGTCGGTCTCCTATTGGCCTAAAGCAATGAGACTTACCCATGTGATAAGGTTACTTGCCCAGCATTGTCTGTCTGCTGGAAACTAGTGGCCATAATCACTAGAAGCTTGGAATTGCCTTCTAATGCACCTCCATGTATCATTCCCTTCTGAAGAATAGCACGTAATTTTGGAAATTAAAGGAATTATGTCTATTCTGAATGCAGGACATTCAACTTACATTGCGGGAGGAAATTAAAAGCGCATGTGAATATCGTCCATTCGAGAAGTGCGATTACCATTCCAGAATTTCCAATGAGATCTGTTGCAAGAAATTGGAATATGTTATTAAGAAGTTAGATGGCATGAAACAGAGCATCGATCAATACAACAGCACTTTCTGAGCAGTAATGCAGGTGGGGTATTGCAAGTATATGATACAAATACTCTTTCCATTTAGGTGTTATTACTATTACTAACACAGAATTTGATTTATTCAACCGAAACTATTAGCGAGAGCGTTCAAACTGTTAGAGCAGGACACAGATCCTGACCACATGGAGAAGGGATGACGAAGACACAAGAATTGTGGTACGTCTTTGAGCTTGGCGAAGTGGATTAATCTCTTACGATCGATGCCGATAGGTATTTTATGCTGGCAAAGTCAAAGAGTTGCTGAGCAGGATGCTCAGGCAAACATGAAATATTTTCTGTTGTTTCGAATATTGAAGACAAAAACCGTTTCTCTGTTTTTTTGAATGTTCAAGGCATGCAGCTGTGAGCACCTCAAACACGTGGCCTACTACAGGTACTAAGGAGGCCCTCTTGCGCCACTAGTCCAGAGGCCCTCTTCTCTCCAATTTATCTTAGTTTCTTTTATTTATTATCGTCATCATTATTGTTATTATTATTATTATTATCTTGTGTGCGGATAACTACTCTTTTCTCAGTTCAGGTTTAAAAACTATTTCTGTTGAAACTTACTATGGCTTGGTTATAATAAAAATTCAATATGAGTGATGGCGTTGTTCAGATGAACATGGAGGGAATAAATCCATGGGACAGATGTCACTGTCTTGGTGATCAGGTTGTTTCGACGGGCCATGCCGTACGAAATAGCGAGTTTCGGTCTCTGAGAAATGAAATATCGTGTCACAGTATAGAATAGAAGGGCAGCCTCGGTGCATGAAGCTCCCGTTTATGGGGTCCGAAGAAGGGGCGGGCCACAATGACTTAAAGTAGGTAGTCTTACCTTATATTTTTGTAATAGGCTGATTTCACATATTAAACCCGTGACCTTAAGGTCACATGATGACAACTTTTACCGTGTCAAGGTTTCCTTCATCGCGTCACAGTATCAAGGATGTAAAAAATCAATGGCTTGGAAAAATTAAGTTATCTGATGTCTATTTCTCCATCCTCGATAAAGACAGTTCACAATGAACAGCTCACACGTACAGGTGGAACTGGAAAATAATGATAATTGGGTTGAAGCAGAGGAGGCTGTGAATTCGGTGTGTAGAGTCATCTGAGAACTGTTGGATAAGTGTTCAAATACTTTAATGCTTTAGGATCATGTGAGATAGGTGGCTAGGAATGTGGGTATCGATCCGCTAGCGGACTTTTATTCTTGATAATGGAGATTTTCCAATCTCTGTATCTAAGCACGGGCAGTTAGGGTCATCGTGTGGCTTGAGGAATTATTTCAGCGTGATTTTAGATTACCTCAACAATGTAGACAGAGTTCCAGTTCCAGGAGTGCATTGCTGACATGAAGACGATTATGGTCATGCTTTGGGATCCAAAACTGTAGGTTCCTTAAAAGTGGTGATCTTAAAATCTTTAATAGGGATAGCAAGTACCGATGATTTTATATTTGTAACATAAATTGTGGTTTAAACTCAATAGCCACAATTACTCAAAATAAATAAGTTAAATTTTCTTTTAAGCTAGTCCTCACTTCAAACTACTCTAAGTGTCCTGAGCCTCTATACTCATCTACTAAAGCCACCCCTCCTTTAGCTTCTTGTCCTTTAAATATGAGATTCTATAAACAAGATTTTACATTTGTAACATAAATTTAGTTTTGCATTAATAGAGTCATAAAACTTGTAAAAGAAATCATATCAATGATGCTAAGAATGAAATAAATGACAAGATACACTCAAGTTCCCATGAAGATTCACTGACTCCATTTAGCACATCTATATACCTCTATAGCTTGTTGAGCCATAATAACACTCCCAAAGAGTACAAAACATAAATCTCATAGAACACTTATGCTTAAGGAAGGTCTACTATCGTATGCCCTCTGATATCTCCCAAAGAGTACAAAACATAAATCTCATAGAACACTTATGCTTAAGGAAGGTCTACTATCGATAAATCTCATAGAACACTTATGCTTAAGGAAGGTCTACTATCGTATGCCCTCTGATATCTCCCAAAGAGTACAAAACATAAATCTCATAGAACACTTATGCTTAAGGAAGGTCTACTATCGTATGCCCTCTGATATCTCATGCAGGGACTCCCACATCATCATTATGGAGCATACAACTATCTCAAAAGGGTGCCGTGGGTCACCTATAGTTGTGACACCCCGGATTTTATCAAAACTTTTTCCTCAATAAAATAAAATAACAATCTGTTTTAAGAAAATAGGCGGGATCCCTAAAAATTTAAAATTTTATATCATAGAGCTTTTAACGCAGCTTTAAAAGAATTTTTCGAAAGCGTAAACTTCGGGGGTCAACCTCATTCAAAACCGTAATCATAAACAACATTAAAACATTGATACTCTGAGCATGCTCGATTAAAAACCACAATAAATACACTGGATAATTAAAGATGATAGTAAATCAATTCAAAAGTCACCAGGTTCCATCCATAATCACCACAATATCTCCATCTAAACTTTAACAATCCTCCATAACATAATAAGAGTCCAATCCATAATATGTATCCACATCTAAGAAAGTCTCAAATGTCTAATCCAAGCGACATACTCTAATATATGTCCGAAGAAGAAAATAAAATAGAATGTCTTCAAGCCTCCTTCCTGATCCCCGCTACTCTGCCTGCTTTCCCTTGTTGTTATCGCGTCCCAAATCTGAGGCATTGCAAAACAAGGCAATGCCTCAGCAAGCTATGCTTGTGTAGGTGATTACACTCAAATAAAGTTTAACAAAGTTTACAATAGAATTCTCATAAAGGAAGCACACCCAAAACATGTCAAATAACTGAAATGCTTGCAATCACAACTTTCACAATTCCGATGCTGAGGTAAATCAATATAGCATACAAGTATGATCAAAAGACATGGCACGCACATCAAAACCGTACTAGTATAAATACCCAATGGAAAGATATGCATGCAATCATTGATACCAAAACACTGTATCAAAATTATATCAAAATTTCTCAATATACTCAATCACCGGTGATGTATATCCATATTAACATTGGTACCTCCCGTGCAGTCAACATCAGCCCCCGGAGTCTCTCACGGCCTAGGCCCGACTTGCCCCGGTTCACCATACATACAACATCGTATAAACATGCACAACAATATGGGTCACTATGCTGCAGTGGCAACCCCATCAGGGTCTAAACCACCGCCACTCTTCGTCGACACCAAACGAGAGACTTTCTCCGTCCCCATGGGAAGGAACGGACCCGTAGGGGGGACTACCCATGATACCACCCCTACGTACACGGCCCCGTATCACTCTAGGGCGGTGTCTATCATCATCCTCATCACAAAATCAGAGGGCGGGTGGCCAACCCTACAACCCTCCTAGCATAGTACCCACCGGGTGACAGCACCCGTCATAAATCATTGGCAAGGTATAAATCTTACAAACCTTGTAAATACATTATAAATAATCTCAATAATACAATTAAAGCCCGACAAACATTGTCATTTCCAATAGAAAAGTCATCTTTGTAACATGAAAATAGGGATCTAATTATGTACATGAGAAGATGTAAAACGCATGTCTCAAAGCTTTAAAATCCATTCATGGTTATTGAAATCATGAAATAATTGAGTATAATCACCTACCTCAGAAAATGAAATGCTCAAATCAAGCGCGTGGAAATATCACGTGGCGCGCTCTGACGTATCACGTGGCGCGCTCTGACGTACCTGTTACATCATAAATCTTCCATCATTTAGTAATTCAATACTGTTTAACCCTCTAATCTCCTAGATTACCTCGCATTTGATGTATACTATCAACCTCTAAGGCCTGATCATCCATTGATCAGCCTAATTGAGACTATCTAACCACATTCTGTGGTTTAACTCTAAAAACAGAATTTTATATCTAACTTTTCAAGTCACATCTAGGTCCGCGCCGTTGATACGGTCACAACGCCTCTTCCGGATCGCGATTTGGACCTCTGTAGCTCCTCAAAAAAACGTTTTTATGAATGAACGGGTCAAAGGACCCAAAAAAGTCAAAATCGCATGCGTCGCACGCGCTGGACAGGCGGACGCCTGTCCTCGTGCGGGCGCTTGCCCTGACGCGCTAGGCGTCGTTTTTTTTTTTTTTTCGGGCGGGCGCGTGCACAGACGCACTGAACGTGTCTGCGCTGCGTCTCCGTGCGGGCGCTTGCACAGACGCGCCAGGCGTCGTTTTGTCTGGTGCGCACGCGCGTGTGCCTTTTTCTTGCACGCGCGTGCACCGGTCTCCGTGCGTTGGTTTTCGTGCGCACGTCTGTCGTTTTGTCGGTGGACTGCTTTCCACGTGGCGCGTGGTGTATGGCGCCACGTGTTGCCTGTGTGGGCGCGTGCGGGTGCGAGGTCTTTGCTGCGCGCGTGGTGTCGCGTGTCATGCGCGTGTCGTTTGTGCGCGTGGCGCCTACGTGGCCCGTGTCAGAGGGTGACACGTGTCGCGGTGGTTCGCCGTCGCCGGAGAAGATGACCGGACTCCGGTCACCGCGCCCACGCACAGGTGTCCAAATGGTACGATTTTTGCACCGTTTCGTTCAGTTTTTCACGTAGATTCCATATATGAGCTCATTTTCAACCATCTATGCCATTCCCTAGTGTTTTTACACGATTTTTGTCACGTCCCTAAAATTTTCCCTATACTGTGTTATGAGTTTTCCAGCATATCCAGCCGTCCGATCACCATGAAAATTCATGGGTTTGTTGTTCATGTTACAATGCCTATGATGGACGGTTCAGATCACAATCTGATACCGTTTCATCAGTTTATTTTACAAAAACCAGTATTGCCTATTTGTTCACCAGAAAATGGCAATCCACACCGTTTTCCGGCGTTAAAAACAGCAGAAGCAATAGGAAACACAGGGGAATGTGGAGGGTGGCCTACCGTGGTTAGATCGCCCCTGCGTGCGCCTGCTCGGAGGGTTCCGCGTCGTGCCCTGCGTCGCCAAACCGAACTCAGAAGTGAATGGTTTGGCCATACACGAGACAGGGCTAGCTTTTATAGCCTCCTTGTGGGCCCCACGCACTGTAGGCCCATGCATATTTATAATTTTACCCCTCTTATTATTTTAAAACTATTAATATTTTTAGGTTATTACAATAGTGGACTCCACCACCAACCACGAAAAATGCCACTCTTGGCATTAGATACCATTCCATCTGTAGTGGTCAGAGGTTGAGAGGCCAACTCATACAACTTCTTAGCATATTTCCCAGAAGCTCAATAGCCTATCATATAAATTACAAAAACATGCACATATCTATACCCACATGTCACTAGTAAGATACTCATGCAAAGTAAAATAATTTCATAACTTTCCATCAGCTCTTTTCCAAGCCTTTAGAAATAGAATCGTAACAATGATTTCCTAGGCTGTGTTTTACTTTCAAACATTAGCCACACACTAATACATATCAGTTCATAACATTAACAAAGCATGAAGGAATGACCAACCCTTTTAGTAACTTAAACTCAATAGATAACATTCCATAATAGTAGCTAAAAACATGTTGTTTAGTAGTCCATAGTAATGGCTAAGTACATGGTGATAACAATAGCAAAATCATGATGTTTAGTAGTCCAAATAGTAGCTAAAAACATGTTGTTTAGCATCCTAAAATAATCGCTAAAACATATAGCTTAGTAGTCCATAATAGTTGCCAAAAGTACATGGTGATAATAGTAGCAAAATAAGGTTGTTTTACAATCCGAACTATAGCTAAGAATAGGGTGATAATAGTAGTAAATTCATGAAGTTTAGAATTCTATAATAGTACCTCTAACTAAGGTGTTTAATGGTGCAAACTCCACCTCTAATAGAGGTGTTTAATAGTCCATAGCAATGATTGATACCCGATGATCAATACTCCCAGACAATACTATTACTAAGTAAATTGGTAGTCCTAATTGATTTTCAACTTCCAAAACAATAGTGAAAATAGGGAATTATTAGAGCACAACCATGATCAAGGACTGGATGCTTAGCCATCCATAGTAGTGTGAAAACTTAATGTTTTAGTAGTCAATAGCAACGGTAGGACCCACTAAATGCGTAATCCATAATAGTGAACTACAACTGGTATATAGCAGTCCAAAATCAGTCACTAAGGCGTTTAACAGTTCAAAACCAGTCACTAATAGAGGTGTTTACCTGTCCAAAATTAGTCACTAACTAGGGTGTCAATGAAGAGGACTTAATTTATGATGGAAAAAAAACATATATGCAACACCTATTCCATTGGTGCAACATTAGGTGATGGTGCAATGGCAGGCAATCTCAATGGAGCATGTCATTCTTGGTTAACCATATAAAGTTAATAAACAATTAAATTGAGGTTATTAGCTAAAAATTATTGATGAGAAAGGAATTATGATAAGATACATACCATGGACTTTATGGGAATGATTAATGCCTTTGGCCAAGAAGTGTGATATTCAATTGCCTGCCCAATGGTCATAATATTTTCTTTCTCTAAAGGGAATAGTAGGCTGACATTAGCATCCAAAGCCAAAGTAATGAACACTTGCTTAGTATGTGGTGGCATACTAACATCATGTAAAATGGTTGATTCATGCTCATAGCATGAACCAACAGCCACGATGTTTTGAAGGGAATCTAGGGCCAATACGTAGATATATAATAAAGAGGTTAAGATAGAGAATTATTGCAGAAGGACAATGAAATTTTTTAGTTTTGTCTATATATATACCTCCTTGGCTGGAATTTCTTTTTCTAGGGGCACTGACTATCCTTCATGAACTTCTTCAGTTGGTGAATTGCAGTAAGCATTTGATGGAGGTACAGGGGCATTGTGAGATTATGTGCAGGGGATTTAGAAATTATCAATAAACCTCCTTCACGCAACTAGCTAACTATATCAAATTTTATTTTCTCAACCAACTCATTGTCGGCCTCCTGGTCTTCAACTGTAGGAATTCTTTTACCAAAAAATTTAGAAGGAACAATACCATGCCCCCTGCCCCTAACTCTACTAGGGTGGTCCTTCTTATTGCCCATAGCCTTAAATAGGATGTCATCATTAGCAGTAGTGCTGCTTAGAGTTCTTGGACTTGTGCTTTCTTGGGTAAGAATGTCTTGCAAAATTTAATTAGAAAGACATGATCATGTCATCTAATTAATTGTATAAAATTGATAGATAGGTGGAAACACTTACAATGTGAGAAGTGATTTGTGTAGTAGTTTCATCTGAGAACATGTGGCTTGTACAACCCACAAAATGCGCCATCTTCCAAAGGATGGAGTGATCAATGGGTTCCATAGTAGCATTAAATTAAAAAGAATAAATTGTCATAGATGCTTACTTTGCTCCCATCTAAATGAGCATAACCTAACCTAGATAGGTGGTGCTGCATATTAGTTTCATGCACCTTATTCCTCTTGTACTCTTTGCCTACACATTTTTATATATGTAATCAAGTGCAATGATCAGATGTTCCATGTAATTAATTAAATGAAATATCATTTTCACACATACCTCAAATTCACTGTACAAATGCATTCCACATGTCTTGGTCAATGACATCAGAATAAATGGTAAGCACTGTGTGCAGTCTTTATCAATCATTGACATATGGAGCTATGTATTTATGAACAAGGTAGTTCTTCCATTTTTTCCATTGCTCACCAACTCTTGGCAAAGCACACATCTTCTTCTATTCAAGTACATCAAAGGCAGTCTATAAAGTACACTACAAATTACTATGTTTGAAAATAAAGTATGTTATAAATTATATAATACAAGTTATTAATGTTTACCTACCTTCACTGCCCATATTGAATGTTTTGTCATGGATGGCACAAGTCACTAGTCCTCAAATGTAATAGGAACCATGCTTCTTACTGTGGAGTAGAGAAAACTACTATAAGAGGTTACATTCTCACCTATCTCTTGCCCCTACTATTGTATTAGATAGTTTTTTTAATTTCCTTTGATTTTCTCTTGATACTCTATCTCCATCCATTCACAAAAACATACGATATCTAAACGTGTATAAGAAATCAAGTTTTAATTAAACTAAAAGATGAGTTCAAGACTAGGATCAATCTAGTCATAGCCACACCACCATAATTTTAATTTACATGTCACATATCCATAAATTATCAACTATATTGTAAACCTGCTTCATATGCCTTCTATGTCCTCTTGAGATCTCTAGCACAGTCTTTTGCTCCTCTATCTTATTTCTTCAAACCTGAGACATTGTAAACAAGGCTAAGTTCACTTTATTTGCTTATGCTTATTATTAATGTTCCATGAAATGTTAAATCATAAGGAATAACTAGAAAATTGATATTTGTGTATTCACTATTACTATGATGTCTATGACATTAACTAAGCCTTCACCCACCCTCTTGTTTGAGCTTTCAACCTAATACTTATTAGGCTTGGAGAACTTCAGAATCATAGCCTTTATCATAGAAATAGTATCACAGTCTTGCAAATGCAGAGCCAAGTTAATGTCATGGGGTCTTCTAACAATGAAAAGGGATCATATACATAGAAATCAATAAATCCAACAAATAGGAGATGCTTTACAAAGAAAAATTTGGTTAATCAATAGTGAAGAATGAATTTTGCTTTTAGATATAAGCCTCATATTATGTTTTTCATACTAAAAATAGTTTGACCATGCAAATCAATGAATTTGATTTTTTTAAATGGCAGGTAATTGTATTAATGAGAGAGCAATTGAACAAGATACCATTACAAAACGATAAAAGACCCAAAAACACCCAAAACTAATAGGATACAACAACCTATTCCAACTAAAGAATTGTGATGACTCGGGTTTTATATGATGCGAATTTGATAAAAAGGCGAGATCTCTTGTTTTATAAATATGAAATGCATGAAAATCTTTTTGTTTTGGAAAACAATCTTTTGTATAAAACCCCGAGTGTCAAAACACATTTTTCAATTATCTAGCCATGGCATAGTTTTAAATTGAATCTATTCCCAAGAAAATGTTAGTCACAGCCTCAGTTATAGAGAGTAACTACAATCAAGTAACATTGAAAGATAAGGTAGGGGTTTACTTACTTGCACTTAGTCTAGGTGTCTTTTGTCACAAGCGTTCCTTGCCCTTAAGTGTTTACTTTGTGTCTGAAAAATGTTGAGGATTGGGTGAGTATATATTATACTCAGTAGGAGTCTATCACTACTAGTTTTATAATGCATGCGATGTTTAAAATCATATGCTTCTTTCAAAACATGTACATGTCTGAACACTCAAGTTCATTATCGAGATTAAAAACCATCATCGAATTGGAATATTGACGACTTAAGGAAATCACATAATCCAAGTCAAAAGTATTATATATATCATAACATAATGGTGTGCATAAGATGCTCCACTGAATCCAACTCATGGATATATGGTATGGTCGACCAACCTCATGTCATGCCATATGCAATGCAAATAAATCCTCAAACCATAGGGTCCAACTATGCCCACGACCTCACTGCCATGTGGTCCCCAGGTACCTAGGGACACAGGATCATGTACCTCCACGGGGCATATGACACTTCGACCCAGTGCCGTGACACCAGTGGTAGCCCCCTGTACCACATGTAGTCGAAGTAGGGACATGTCCTTTTTGGGCGTGGTACCCATCCACCTAATAGTGGTAGAGGCCGGGAGGCCACCCCAGACCTCTCAGCATAGCGCCCACGAGCTTATTAGCCCAAATCATGTACGATCAAACAAGCCAAAAACCTCTTTTTCAAAACCTATCCTCTTTGGGTCCCTCACAACTGCCTGGCCACTCCAGGGTCTTTTGGTAACCCTCAAGGACATGCAATTTTGCAAGAACTCAATGCTTACAAATCATGCAATATATGTAATTATTTACAAAGCATGTCTATGCATAATGTTTTTATCCTATGCATGCTGAATTCATTTATATGCTAAACAAGTCATCAAATAAGTCATGCTAAACAAGTCATATATGTATACTTAAAACATGTAGTTCCAAAACAATCATGGCTCTTTTTAAAAAGTCTAGTAGCGATAGAGCACCTACCTAGCTAGGTCGCGCTAACTCCTTTGTCCTCGTATGCTCCTGAACATGGTTTGGGGAATCAAGGTTAGTTTGGCCTATCTTTTATAGGTTTTAGAGTGGTTGGTCTTACTACTTAGGCATTAAGGGTTCATCCCCATGCCTATGGGAGTCCTAAGGTCCTAATTGGGCCTTGGTATCATCAAGTTTTCAAGGATTTAGTGGCCCCGTGCCACTATCATAGTCTAAGGGTCGTGCCCACCTTAGCTTGGGCCTTGATTAAGTATTTTATAGTTTGGGTGTATCCGCGTCGTCGACACGGACACAACGCCTTTCGCGGCGCCTCAATCGGAGCCCTAGATCTCAAGTTATAAGCTTTTTAGTATCACATGTACATAAAGGCCTTTAAGAGGCGGAATCCCAGAACGCTAACGCGTTGCGCGTGAGCGGCATGCGCCTTAGCGGGTGTGTATGCAGACGCGTTGGATTCCTACCCGTCTTTTTCATTTGCGGGTTCGTCCTTGGATGTGCCCGCTGGTTTCTCTCGAATGCGGATGACGTGTTTCGTCCAGTGGGGAGCATTTTGTTCGTTGGGGGACCGGGGCGTCCTTGGGACACCCTGGTTCGACCCTGTAGAACCAGTGCGGCCCAGGGATCGTCCTTGAGTCCTTTGTGACTCTCCAGAGCCCATTTTTGCATGAATTTTCATGCAAAAACTTAGGGAAACTTAGCCTAGGACTAATGTGAAGACGGGTTTAGAGGGATTTTGGGCATACCTGGCTCGTTGCTGGGTTTTTCTCCACGTTTCTCCTCTTGGTTGCTTCTCCAAAATGGGTTTTTCCCAAGCTTTTGGGCTGCCATTAGAGGTGCCCAAGAGCTCTATTTATAGAGTTATAAGATGGTTCTAGAGGGGGCTCTCACCGCCCTTGAATGGCGGTGGAGAAATCTCCAGAATGGTGGTGATTTCTCCTCCAATCACCGCCGTTCTAGACCCCTCTAGGAGGTTGAAGAAGAGGGGTGCCCGTATCAAAACGGGCCGCTGTGTTTTGCAGGCTAAATCCGTTTTTTAGTAAAAATTACATTTTTGCCCCTGAACTTCAAAGGGCCATAACTTCCTCATTTTAACTCCGTTTTGGGTGATTTTGGTCTTGTTGGATTCCTTTTTCCAATACACCTAATGGTATCATTTTCAGGACCAAATTTTTGGGTTCAGTCAAGGTGAATAGTAAAACGACCAAAATACCCTTATTTCCAAAAAGTAAACTTTTCATTGCTAACTTGGGATTTCAATGTTACAAAATTGGAGTCATTACATTCTTACCCCTTAGGGGAATTTCGCCCTCGAAATTCTACTATACAGTCAAAAGATCTCGGGGTACTTTTCTCGCATTTCTGACTCCGGTTCCCAAGTCTCTTCTTCCATGTGCGCATTTCTCCACAAAACTTTGACTAAGTGTATGTCCTTGTTTCGCAGCTTCTTACTCTTACGATCTCGGATCTCAATTGGTCTCGTCTTTAGCTTGAGATCCTCCGTCAACTCTACTGGTACCTGGTTGATGACATGAGCAGGGTCAGGCACGTACCTCCTTAGCATAGATACATGGAATACGTTATGCACTTTAGATAGTTGAGGGGGTAGTGCGATCCTGTAGGCCACTTTTCCCACTTTCTCTAAGATTTCGAAAGGTCCTATGTAACACGGACTAAGCTTGCCCTTGACACCGAACCGCATAACTCCTTTAGTGGGAGATATCTTCAGGAAAACGTGCTCTCCTATGTCGAATTCTAATGGTCTCCTCCTTCGATCAGCATAGCTCTTTTGGCAGCTTTGAGCTGTGAGGAGGCGTCTTCTTATGAGTTTGACCTTCTCGGCGCATTGCTCCACCAGCTCTGACTGGAGCACCCTGGACTCTCCAACTTCACTCCAACTGGTGGGTGATCGACAGGGTCTCCCATAGAGCGCCTCGTACGAAGCCATGCCAATGCTCGACTGAAAGCTGTTGTTGTACGCGAACTCGACTAGCAGTAGGTTTTCATCCCAGCTCTGCTTCCAATCGAGGGCACAGGTTCGCAACATATCTTCGACTATCTGGATCGTACGCTCTGATTGTCCATCGGTCTGGGGATGGAAGGCTGTGCTATAGTTCAAGGAAGATCCTAAGGATTTTTGGACGGACTTCCAGAGTTGCGAAGTGAAACGGTTATCCCTATCTGAAGTGATACTAAGGGGTATGCCATGTAAACTTACTATCTCTTTGATGTATAGCTGAGATAGGCTGTCGGTGGATTGGGTATGGCATAAAGGAAGGAAATGGGCTGTCTTAGTCAATCTATCAACAATTACCCAGATCATGTCATGACCCTTAGAGGTCCTGGGTAACCCTACAATGAAGTCCATTGTAATATGGTCCCATTTCCATTTGGGTAACTCAAGGGGTTGTAACAATTCCGCAGGTCTTTGATGTTCAGCCTTTACTTGTTGACATGTTAAACACTTTGCCACAAACTCCCCTATGTCTCTTTTCATGCCATCCCACCAATATTGTCTCTTTAAGTCTTGATACATCTTAGTTCCTCCCGGGTGTATAGTATACTTAGACCGATGAGCCTCTTTTAAGATTTCTTGTCTTAACTCTTCATTAGTCGGTACCACTAATCTTCCTTGCATGTAGACGCTACCATCTTCCCCTTTAGTAAACCCTGGTTTTCCTATGAAAGCTTGTATATCCGGATCTCCTTTCTGTTCTTGCTTAACCTTTTCATTAACAACTGACTTTATTGTTAGGGCTGCCATAACGATCTTTCTTATATCTGGTTTCCATGTGATTACTTCTTGTAATAGCTTCCATCTCTTAGTTAATAAACTTGCACACATCCCTTGGGTTTTTCTAGTTAATGCATTAGCTACCATATTAGCTTTTCCAGGGTGATAATGAATGGAGAAGTCATAGTCTTTTAAGTATTCCATCCATCTTCTTTGTCGCATGTTTAAGTCTTGTTGGGAAAAGATATATTTAAGACTCTTGTGATATGTAAAAACTTCAAACTTTTCCCCATATAAATAATGTCTCCAAATTCGCAAGGCAAAGACTATGGCTGCTAATTCCAAGTCATGGGTTGGGTAATTGACTTCATGCTTCTTGAGTTGTCAAGAAGCATAAGCAATTACCTTCCCATGTTGCATAAGTACGCAGCCTAGTCCTTGTTGCGAGGCATCGCTGTATATCTCAAATCTGCCACTTCATGAAGGTAAGGTAAGGACAGGTGTTGTAGTTAACCTTCTTTTTAGTTCCTAGAAGCTTTCTTCACATTTATCAGTCCATTCAAATCTTGTGTCTTTTCTGGTCAGCTTAGTTAGAGGTAAAGCAATTTGTGAAAAACCCTCAATGAATCTCCTATAATATCCGGCAAGTCCTAAGAAGCTTCTTATTTCTGTGACTATCTTGGGTCTTTCCCATTTCTGTACTGATTCAACCTTAGCGGGGTCAATTGCTATGCCATCTTGAGAAATAATGTGTCCTAAGAAATTAACCCTTTCCAGCCAAAACTCACACTTACTGAATTTTGCATATAACTTGTGTGCTCGTAGGGTGCTTAATGTTATCCTTAGATGTTCCTTATGGTTTTCAGGAGTTTTAGAATATATTAAGATATCATCCATGAACACTATGATGAATTTATCTAAGTACTCCTTGAATACCCTATTCATGAGGTCCATAAACGCAGCTGGAGCATTAGTTAAACCAAAGGACATCACTCTGAATTCATAATGGCCGTATCGAGTCCTGAAGGTTGTCTTGGGATTATCTTCTTCTCTAACTTGAAGTTGATGGTATCTGGATCGTAGATCAATCTTGGAGAAGACTTTGGCCGACTGAAGTTGATCGAAAAGATCATCAATTCGGGGAAGGGGGTACTTATTCTTAATGGTGACCCTATTTAGCATCCGATAGTCTACGCACAATCTCATGGAGCCATCCTTTTTCTTAACAAAAAGGACTAGAGCTCCCCATGGAGAGACGCTAGGTCGTATGAACCCTTTATCAAGTAGTTCCTATAACCGGGTCTTCAGTTCTTTTAGTTCTACAGGAGCCATTCGGTAAGGAGCTTTGGAAATGGGGGAAGTACCAGGTATAAGATCAATGATAAACTCAATTTCCCTTGGTGGAGGTAGACCTG